>OX411311.1:3165515-3626774 GCA_948150685.1 Rhaphigaster nebulosa | reverse complement strand
TGATCAAGCAGTGACCAAAAAGGGAGGTTCACAACTAGATTTTACAACAATCCTAAATACAAAATTTCAACTTTCTACGACGAACCGTTTTTGAGTTATGCGAGATACGAACATACATACGTACAGACGCCAGGACGAAACTAGTCAAAATGGATTCAGGGATGGCCAAAATGGATATATCCGTTGAAATCTGAAAACCCAAAATTTTCGCGATTACAATACTTCCTTTACTTCGTACAAGGAAGTAAAAATAATCCAGTATTTTGAACTCACAATGTTTTAAAATCTTTATGGGAATTCGGTGAGCAATTTGAGCCTTCAATCTTAAAAATCAATTCATCAAAAAAATCGTTAGATAGCCTCAAACGGACAAATTAAATACATTTAATAAAACATTTATTTAGTATTTTAAGCTCAAAATTTTTCAAAACATTCACGGGTTCACAACAGGTTATTTCGCTCAAATAAAGTTCAAACTTCGCTCCAAAAAATCGTTACATACTAACTAACGGTCAAGCTAAACGCGCTGCACTCCTTGTGGCTTCGCCATAGTTGGGTAATAAATCATAATTTCTTAGAAGATTCTTGAGCAAAAAAAATATTTTTTTTTTTTTTACTTTATTATATAATTTACAATCATAAAAAATATAATTAACACCAGTGAATGTCCTATAAGGAAGAAAATGATGTAATTAAGGCATGAAGGTAAAGGTCATCTCATCGCTCCATATTCCAGCTCCAGTCGTCGTGAAAACAGTAATCTTAAGACGGCCACTGACTATGACTCCAAATGGAACAATGGAGCGATGAAGTGCAGCTTTTGGAGTGAAGACGATTTCAAGAGCCCTATTGTCCATCACTCCATTGATCCATTTTTTGCAGACAGTTAGTGATTCATGCTTCTACAGCCCATTAACAAAACTAATCCGAAATCATAAATACTACAATTTCAGGCATCAATAAGAAACATGATATAAAAAAATTGCCAATACCAATCACTTAAAAAATAAATTTAATCAGGCTGCCTATACAAATAATATTCTCTCAAATTTCTTTTGGTTTTAGTAAATTATTGATAAAAAATAAAGTATTTGTAAATTAAAACAAGATTTGGTTTGTTCTTAAAGAATTTTTTATAAAGATTATAAAAATGATATCTATAATATGAAATTTAATCGATTTTTACTTTTCCTTTACCTATAGAAAGGTGAAGTATTGCGATCGTGAAAATTTTCGAATTCGAGTTATAAAAAAAACAAAAACATTTTAAGGCCCCCTGAGTCCAAATGACCAAGTCCCACAAAATGCTCTGTGTGTATGTGAACAGCCTATCTCAAAAACGAAAAGTTGTACGATACTGAAATTACGTATTTAAGGTAGGCACATGCATGTGATGTTACAGCAACCTTTTCGTCAAAATTGACTAACCGGAAGTGCCACTTTATATAATCGATTTTACACTTTTTAACAGTTTTCTTGAAAACGGCTCTACCGATTTCGATGAAATTTGCCTAAATTATTTTTCATAAAGACCTTTAACTTTTCATTTATGTAGCACATCACCAAGGAAATGCAGGAAAAAAAGTTATGACGAAAAGAATATTTAATTTGCGCATAATTATGTATAACGGTATGAAAGGTTATTATATTATCTAAAAAGCAAAAAAAAGAATCATCAAAATCGGACTAGTATTAGCAAAGATCTTATGAGGAGTACAAGACACTAGACGGATAACCGAGCGCATCCGAAAGGGGACGGATTCGACCGACCCTCCTCCCACCAATCCTCCAATCTGATGTCTAAAATACTCTCTATAATAATGTAATTTAAGAATACAAAAGCAGAAATTAGCTTAATGATTTCTACTTTTAACTGTTATTTAATGGACACAAAATGTTCCCATGGAAACTAAACCGAAACTTTTGAAATATATCTTCAACTTGACAAACTTAAAATATATAGGTAGTGTACAGAATTCTTGTACTAAAATTGTTTATAAAGGTTATGATATCAATAATATGAAATATTATCCATTTTTTTTTAAAGATAAGATTTGGATGAACCAGACAAGTGGTAAGGCACTATGTTACCATGCTCTCGGTCCCGGGTTCGAGACCGGCTGTGGCAGATAATTATTTATTCTATTATCAGCCGTGGATCGACCCTGTGATATCGAGAGACCCTCCTTGGGACCACCCAGCCTCTATAAAGTGGGTACCCTTAATTGGGGGAAAAACCTGGCGGTTGAGCATGATCTCAGCCAATTCACCTCCTTGCACAACCGTTGGCTTAGAATCAGCACGGCCCTTACCTAGTACTGAACCCAAGACCCTTCAGGTGTTGTAGTGGTACAGATTTTTTATTTTTTGTTTAAGGTAAAATTATTTAATATTCTTTCTATTATAGATGCACTAATTATATCCCATTACTTTTCAAACGTTATATTGATTTCTACATTGAAATATTTCTAGACTGTAAATATTATAAAATACGTATTTATGTGTTGTTATACGTGAGCAGGAATCATTACTGTCGGTAAAAAATGGAACGATGGAGTGGAGAGATCGTCCTTGAAATCTTCACCACTCCACCGTTCCATTCGGAGTGATCGTACTGTGGTCGCAGCCATTGGGCCACCTTTAAGGTCATGCTTGGCTGCTATGGCCTTTCACACAACTCAATTGATCGCGTACAGTACAGTAACTGTTGGACCACTGTCAAATATCGAGTTAACTTTTTACTTCCTTGTACGAAGTAAAGGAAGTATTGTAATCGCGAAAATTTTCGGTTTTCAGATTTCAACGGAAATATCCATTTTGACCATCCCTGAATTCATTTTTACTAGTTTCGTCGTGGCGTCTGTACGTACGTACGTTCGTATCTCGCATAACTCAAAAACGGTTAGCCGTAGAAAGTTGAAATTTTGTATTTAGGATTGTTGTAAAATCTAGTTGTGAACCTCCCTTTTTGGTCACTGCTTGATTACCGGAAGTGGTACTTTACTTGAAGGTCATAATTGATTTCCATCAAAAATTATATTAAAATACAATGCAAAACTTCTCAAATTTAGTATTGATAACTTATATATTGATTTAAATAACACACTAGATTTTGGTTTAAATTGGAAAACCGGCAGGGGTACCTTACTTGAAGGTCATAATAGACTTTCATCAAAAATTATATTAAAATATAATGTAAAACATCTCAAATTTGGTAAATATGACTTTTATATCGATATGAATGTATTTACTTGATTTTGGTTAAAATTGGTGAGTCGAAAAGGGTACTTTACTTGAAGGTTATTATAAGCTTACATCAAAAATTATATTTAAATTAAATACATAAATCATATGTTTCGGTAATAAAGATTGCAACCGCAATTTGGTTTCCAATCCAATTGAACATTTTTTTTATTACTTGTTTCAAGTGTTAAAATTGAGTGTAAAATACTGGTTTTCTTCCCTATTTGTGTGTTTGTCAATAGATGGATATCGCGACGCCGAGTGTCGTTTTTGAGATACTGTAATCTTCGGAAACTTAAATAAAAGTAACCAAATTGAGGATCACTTTTTTAGCCACTGATGCATAGTTCAATAGGCGTACAAGGAAGTCATGTGTTGTCCACATCAGATATTTTAGTTTGGTCTTTAGTTGCACAGGACCGTTTCCTACCTCAATATCTGCTAAGCTGATACTGTCATCATTCTATTATAAATTAGAGAGTATTGTGTTGCTATTTATAAATTATTATGAAGAGGATCGGAATGTGTAATTAATTATTGACATTAAAATAGCTAATAGCTAAATGCACTATAACCTTTTGGCGATAACATTGCTTATCCAAGTACATGAAATCTTGTTAAGTGTTGATAATCATAATTAGTACAATTAACAAAGGGTTTTACAAAGAAGAAATATAGAAGTTTTTTCTCAGCAATTCTACATGTTTCTTGGGGTGCTGAATTCGAATTTCAGGTTTGCCACTTAGAGAAAAAAACATCTCAAAATGTTAGAACTTTCTTTTTCATTTTTTTTTTTTTTTTATTAGAAAACTAAGAAATTCCATTGTTGTTACCTAGGCATACCAGACATTTGTAAAATAATCGATTTTAGGGCACCACAGGACAATTAAAAGGGCATTTTTTGCGTTGCGCCCTTTTTTTTTAGCGCGCTCTAGAGGCGTCGCAGGTGAAAGGAAATTAAATGCAATATATGGATTTTGTTATCATTCAAATGAACATCTGCAATGTTTCTGGAGATGTATAGTTTTCAAGTTATTCAATAAAACTAAAAAAATGTAATTAGGTTACTATGGGAACATGCACAGAATACTTTAAAAACATAGCCGCAAAGTCCAATAAGCTGCATCTTCGCTAAAACTAGTCCGATTTTGACGATTTTTTTTTTTTAAAGATAATTTAATCACCTTACTATAATATGCATAATTTTTGAGTTATGTACAAATGAAATTTTCTATGCCTCATAACTGTTTTCCTGATTTTTCTCAGAGATATACTACATACATCGATAGTTAAAGGGAATCGATACTTTGAGGAGAAAAATTTTGGGCGGTTCATCAAAATCGTTTGGCTGTTTTGGTAGTAGAGCCGATAATACATCAGGTTTTTCGGATATTGCGCAGTCGCTACGGCGCACAGGGTGTTTGAATTGGTACAGAGGTATCGGTGGTCGAAATCGTTCCACCCGGTCAAGAGATAATCGTGCCACAAAAAAACACACAATGGCTGAAAATGCGTTTTTCGGATCCGAGAGTTTCTGAAACGTATAGATCCGTTGAATATGCAGTTAACAAAGTCGATGAGTGTGAGCTTTAAAAATAACTTTATTAAACAGTTTACAAGTTACATGATATATATATATATATATATATATATATATATATATATATATATATATATATATATATATATAAAATGAGGCTACTGAGTGACAGATAGACTTTAAAGATATTATAATTAGACTTAAAGCTAAACATAGTGAGAGTGTCTCCCATTATCTTATTCTACCTTACATTCTAATACTACATTCTAATACTTATTCTAAGACTACATTCTAGATACTGGTTACTACATTGTGATACTGCTATTGCTAAGACTACATTCTAAGACTAATTCTTATTCTAGTCTTACATACTAAATACTTATTCTAATACTGATTCTTACATTCTTATTAACATTATGATACTGTTATTACTACCGCTGTCCTTTTCAGATAGGCTTTTATACATACAATAGGAGAAGGGATGATCAAGGAAATAGAACTTGTTTTAATGTTTACAACCCAGGAAGTTACTATTGTAACTTCCTGGGTTGTAAACATTATTTAACAACAAATATTTCCTGGGTCAATGGCATTTGTTAATTCTGCGCATTGAAAATTTGACCCAATCACAATATCTTTCTTACATAGGAGGCTTTACAAGCAAACAACATGTGATGTGGATACCACATGATTTCCTTCTATGCCTATAAAACTATAAATCCGTGGTTCAAAAAGTGATCCTCAATTTGGTTACTAGTTTCCGAAGATCGCAGTATCTCAAAAACGACACTCGGTGTCGCGACATCCATCTACTGACACACACGGAAATTTTCGGTTTTCAGATTTCAACGGAAATATTAATTTTGACCATCCCTGAATTCATTTTTACTAGTTTCGTCGTGGCGTCTGTACGTACGTACGGTCGTATTTCGTACAACTCAAAAACGGTTAGCCATAGAAAGTTCAAATTTTGTATTTGGGATTGTTGTAAAATCTAGTTGTGAACCTCCCTTTTTGGTCACTGCTTAATCACCGAAAGTGGCACTTTACTTGAAGGTCATAATTTATTTCCATCAAAAATTATATTAAAATACTTTGCAAAACTTCTCAAATTTGGTATTTACAACTTATATATTGATTTAAATAACATACCAGATTTTGGTCTAAATTGGAAAACCGGAAGCGTTACTTTACTTGAAGGTCATATTAGACTTTCATCAAAAATTATATTAAAATATAATGTAAAACATCTCAAATTTGGTAGATAGGACTTTTATATTGATGTGAATGTATTTACTATATTTTGGTTAAAATTGGTGAGCCGAAAAGAGTACTTTACTTGAAGGTATTTGTTTTAAGTGTTAAAATTTCGTGTAAAATACTGGTTTTCCTCCTTATTTGTGTGGGTATATGTCAATAGATGGAAGTCGCGACGCCGAGTGTTATTTTTGAGATACTGCGATCTTCGGAAACTAGTAACCAAATTCAGGATCACTTTTTGAGCCACCGATTTATAGTTTAATAGGCGTACAAGGAAGTCATGTGTTGTCCACATCAGATATTTTGGTATAGTTTGATTGGACTATTATCTATAAGATATGAAAAACAGACAACTGACGTGAAATCGGTCAAGAACATTTCGTAAAAACAAGATCTTGTAAAAATTGAAATTGGTCAAGAACATTACGTAAAAAAAAAAATGAAAAAAAAAATGCGCCGTATATGTCCATTTTTGGACATTTAATTACAGGACATGTAATAGTCGTAGGAACTTGTTTCGGGGCTTAAATAGTGGCTTTTGTTGGTACCACCTACCCACGATAAAAATTTCATGCAGTAACAATATTATCATTTCGCGCTGTTAATTTTATTTGATTTTTTTTATCACTGCACATCTGTCACTGATACATTTTACATCCAATATAGATAAAAAATTCTACCATTGTACTCTTGTGGAATAAGTACCCGCTTATATAGTAAAATATTCAAAGTAACGTAGTTCTAAGTAAATAGAGAAAACGAACGAATTCCTAAAAAATTAATAAACGCTGAGCCGACTGGTAAACGTCCGAGGGGTAGTCCGAAACGTAGGTGGGAGGATTTTATTAAGAGTGATCTAATGAATTTGGGTTTGGACGGTATTCGGTGGACCGAGGTTTGTAGGCGGCGATTGATGGTATCGGCATCGAACCTTCGGGTTCGCTAAGCCTTGTAATATTATATTGTAATAAATAGAGAAAATTAGAGTTACTGCAGAGGAGAGCTTTTTGTACTCGTCAATTATGGACTGAAGTAATCACTAAATTGCCAACTCGATACTTGGACAGTAAAATGCTCGGTATTCTTGGCATCTAGAGTACTTTTTGCCTATCTGAGTACTTTACATGAGTACTCTTTAGTATCGATCTTTCTCTCACTACCTTAGTGGTTATCGATTATTTGATTCACTTACGTACTTTAATGAGTAGCTGTATCGATACTGTGTCAGTATCCTACGTTCCTAACTATAACATTTCGAACGCAACATAGTTTTCAATTTGTGATATGATATGACGCAATATGATTTCTCTAATTGTCAGTAATTAAACTATCTGATTTATCAGCTGCAGTCTGTTATTCACAGAATAATCTTCCTTATCATGGAAAATGAATCTTCTTCCTTCTGAGCAGTTCATCGGAACAGTATGCTTAGCCCCATTCCTACAGCAATGTGTAATTAAGAATTTATATAACTTTATTCCTAGCAAGATTAATCAGATTGAAAATTTTAATTTATACAAGACAAAATTATGGCACAGTATCCTGATGGAATAGTCAAGATATATCAAGCCGTTTAAAATTCTTCAAATAGAGCGCTTTTTTGGACTTAGACCTAGCTTTCGAATGTATCTGGAATCCAGAACTGCTTTACAAACTCCTTTGATTCCTTCATCTTTGCACAATTCTTCATTATCCGTTCCTATTTCGATTCTACATCAGCAGACTGAATAGGAAATAACGAAAGGAACATTAGCAAAGTTATTAGCGTTTTACAAAGTTCAATGCTTGTGCAAAACAAGCTAAAACCTTCGTGCTATAAACATTATCTGATCAATTTATGTTATTGACAATGTTATTAAAATTTAACTGGAAAAAGTAACAATGTTTATTGCATAGGTTATTAACAAAAATATCTGATGTGGACAACACATGACTTCCTTCCTATAGAACTATAAATCGGTGCCTCAAAAAGTGATCCTCAATTTGTTTACTAATTTCCGAAGATTACAGTATCTCAAAAACGACACCGCCGTCCTGACATCCATCTTTTGAAACACACACAAATGGGGAGGAAAACCAATATTTTACACTCAATTTTAACACTTAAAACAACTAATAAAAATGTTTAATAGGATTGGAAACCAAATTGCGTTTGTAACCTTTATTACCGAAACATATTATTTATGTATTTAATTTAAATATAATTTTTGATGTGGCTTATTATGACCTTCAAGTAAAGTATCCTTTTCGGCTCACCAATTTTAACCAAAATATAGTAAATACATTCATATCGATATAAAAGTCCTAATTACCAAATCCGAGATGTTTCACATTATTTTTTAATATAATTTTTGATGAAAGTCTTATACGACCTTCAAATAAAGTACCGCTTCCGGTTTTTTAATTTAGAAGAAAATCTAGTATGTTATTTAAATCAATATATAAGTTATAAATACTAAATTTGAGAAGTTTTGCATAGTATTTCAATATAATTTTTGATGGAAATCAATTATGACCTTCAAGTAAAGTACCACTTCCGGTGATCAAGCAGTGACCAAAAAGGGAGGTTCACAACTAGATTTTACAACAATCCTAAATACAAAATTTCAACTTTCTACGGCAAACCGTTTTTGAGTTATGCGAAATACGAACGTACGTACAGACGCCACGACGAAGCTAGTCAAAATGGATTCAGGGATGGTCAAAATGGATATTTCCGTCGAAATCTGAAAACCGAAAATTTTCGCGATTACAATATTTCCTTTACTTCGTACAAGGAAGTAAAAAACAGTTGATGCCATGATTATTTTAACAAAGGCAGCTCATTTATAAAACAAAGATATCTGATGTGGACAACACATGATTTTCTTGTACGCCTATTCGATGGCTCAAAAAGTGATCCTCAATTTGGTTACTAGTTTCCGAAGATTGCAGTACCTCAAAAACGACACTCGGCGTTACGACATTCATCTATTGACACACTCAAACACACATGCACACGCGCACACACACACACGCGCACACACACACACACACAAGCGCTTGTTTACGCCATGTCTTATTCCGTTATTATATGTCGTTTTCTTTCCGTAGATAACAAGTTTCCATGAGATTTCTTCGTGCTCCCTGACAACATTAGAACTGCCTATGTCACTAGATAAAGCATTGGAAATCGACGGTTTTAACATTTTAAGCGGAAGAAACCGCTTAACTTATATCTTATTCTCCTACTGTAGAATTGTTCAGCTTACAAATAGGGAGGAAAAAAGTATTTTACACTCAATTTTAACGCTTAAAACAAGTAATAAAAATGTTTAATTATAGTGGAAAAAATAGTGTTTATAACCTTTATCACCGAAACATATGATCTCTCTACCTTTATACTTAATATACCATTTGATGTAAGTTTCTTATGACCTTCAAGTAAAGTACCCCTTTCGGATCTTCATTTTTAACCAAAATCTATTATATTACTTATATTGATATAAGAGTCTAATTTGCCAAATTTGAGATGTTTTACATTATATTTTAATATACTTTTTGATGTAAGTCTAACATGACCTTCAAGTAAAGTACAACTTACTGTTTGCCAATGTTTACCAAAATTTATTATGTTGTTTATATTAGTATGCAAGTCTTAAATACCAAATTTGAAAAGTTTCGCATTATATTTTAATATAATTTTTGATGAAAATCAGTAATGACCTTGATGTAAAGTACCACTTCCGGTAATCATGCAGTAACCAAAAAGGGAGTTTCACAACTAGATTATATAGTTATCCTAAATACGAAATTTTAACTTTCTACGGCAACCCGTTTTTGAGTTATGCGAGATACGCAAATACGAACATATAGACGCCACGACGAAACTAAAAATGAATTCAGGGATGGTCAAAATTAATATTTCCGTTGAAATCTGAAAACCGAAAATATTCGCAATTACAATACTGTCTTTACTGTGTACAAGGAAGTAAAAAAGTAAATTACTAAAAATAAATCTAAATAACATATTGAAAATAAAAAATGCTTAAAAAAAACTAAATATTATAGTTTTTATTTCTACTATAAGAATTAAATTACGTCCAAACGTTTGGTTGAATCAATTTCAAGTTCAGAAATAATCAAAACACAGTACCTGATAGTGCGACTGTACTGCCAAGAACATAACTGTCATGATGTTTACTGCCATATTGTTTAGACCATGGAAGTCGCATCGACCCTTTCATAGTCAGTTTTCACACACGTCCTTAGGCTCCTGATAATTAGAGAAGCTTCATTATTGCCACAGAAGTTATTCCTTCTTCCAGATGTTGGGTGACTCATCTTGGGATTCGGTTCTAAGAACTTGATGAATCACAAGGCCACGAGAGCCCAGAAGGCATTCGGTTCTCTCAGCAACTTCTTTAAAATCTTCGCTGAAACTTATCTGAAAAAATCGATCCTTTTTATGAACGACCATTACTGAACAGAATAGAAAAAATAAATCTAAACACTATGAACATTTGGAAATGGATTCAAAAAAAAAAAAATTAAAAAGTGGATGAGACTTTTTTTTTTCTTTTTCTCTCAGCTTAAGTCTCTTGAAGGTTGTTCAATTCTGCTTTCTCTAGAATAAGAAAGAATAATTAATCGTTCTATTATTCAAATAAGCCTAAATCCGAAACGTCCTAGCGTCCGATCAAAACGTAGATGGAAGGTCCGAACATTGTGTTGTATCCGAACTTGATGATTTGGGTTCTGAAGGAATTCAGTGAAGGAGTTTTCTAGAATAGGAATATCAGCGTCGAACCTTTGGGTTCGTTTAGCCTTTATCATCACTCCAATCTAAAAACTCAAATAGTTTATATTATTTAAGTTTTTAGACTCGTAAAAACTTGTAGAAAAAGAAATCTATAAAAGCGGCCACTCCACCATTCCTTTTTTTACCAATAGGTAGTGAGTGATTCCTGCTCAGATATTTTATAATATTAAGAGTATATAAATGTTTTAATGTACAGATCAATATAACTCTTAAGAATTAATGGAATATAAACAGTGCCTCTACAATGTCAAGAACATTAAGTAATTTCATCTTAATCCAGAGAAAAATGCTGCGAAGTAAATTAGTATCCTGACAGGGGCAAGGATAAAATTGGTTATTTTTTCTGGAGATAGAGGAGAGGAGTTGTATTTGTATAACCAGTCATTCTTAAGGAAGACTTTCGCTGGTACTGCCCACCCTTGCGGCTGGCAGAGACTGCTGGCAGTTGACTATTGCTACTAAAGGAATAGAATGAAGCTTATTTCCTTGGCACTGGTCGGCAGTCCAGTAATTTCCATACATCGTCTTGACCGCTCCAGACGGAGTCTGACGGTCGGCAGTATGACGGTTCTATGTTATCACGCCCAAGGGCAGATGATAACGCAGACGTTCCGATCGCTCCTATGTAACCTTTAGGTTTTTTTCGTCACGTGAGACAAAAATAGATAAAAAATTGTTAGTCAATCAATTTTGTAGTATTGAAGTACATTTTAGACCTTATATACTAATTAAAAAAATTATCTTTAAAAAGTGATTCCAATATAAATCCAATTAATATTAATAAAGAAAGAAAGTTCCATCTTAAATAAATACTCAAATTCAAACATTGAAAAATCAAAATGTCTTTTTTAATTAAAGCACTGACTTACTAATCAGATAATTATAAAACATTATCTCTCGTGATTTCGTTACTAATATAGGATATTTATTACTGAAATGATCGCAGGAATAACAGATCACAATTTCTGGGGCAGTAACAGTCAGCGGTAACGGTTGGCAAGTACTGCCTGCCGCAACGGTGGGCAGTACCACTAACAAAATTGAGTACTATCCAGGCAAATTATGCATGAACTGATGTGAGTCATTATTATTTTAGAATTTCATATCTTCTTGACTATTGTCAAAAATATTCACCAACAAGGACTAAAGTCAAGGGCCAGGCTCAAATTTTAAATTATATTTAAAAACTCCTCGCGGTATACTTCTCCTCAGCCCCTTAACCCTTCTTACTTTCCTTGTATTGTTTTCGGGTCAAATTTTCGATGAGCAGTTTTCATCGGATCTATACGTTTAACAACCCCCTGAGTCCAAAAAACGCATTTTTGGCCATCGGTCTCCTTTTCTGTGTCACAATTATGTTTGAAAATATTGCGTCTGTATCAAATTCTGTGTGAGATTGCGGCTGCGCAATAGCCGAAAGCGTGTTTTTTTCTATAGACTGTAGCGCCAAAACGGCTTCAATCATTAAGATGAAACTTTCCTAAAACTTCCTTCCTAAATCACTTGTAATTTTTCTATACAGCGCATCTCCGAAAATAAAACTTTATTCGCGCATAACTCAAAAAGTGTACATTTTTGATGAATCATATACCAAATTATTTGAATGGCAATTCAATTCCATACCAATTGAAACAAAAATCCTCCTAATCGGTCCAGTATTAGCGGAGATATAGCGTTTTGAACTTTATATACTTCTTATAAATTATTTCGCACACAGGTTCACCTTAGTTAATTTTTTTTAAAATTATTTCCTGGAATATTCTAAATGTGCATTTGAATCATAATTTTATTGTTTACAAAACTAAATATAAAAGAAAAAAAAATTATTCGGACTAATATTAGATTCAGGAAACAGTTTTTTATTTAAATTTAATATAAAGCGGTGAGGAATGTCCTGCGAGTGGACACGAACATTGCATTTTATAATGATATTTAAATTTTGTAATTAATTTGAACTTAAAATTTTATTACAATATTTAAATTTTGTTATTAATTTGAACTTATTAGCATTTTATTGCGATAATTTTGTTATTAATTTGAACTTAGCATTTTATTACACTATTTAAATTTTGTTATTAATTTGAACTTATTAGTATTTTATTGCGATATTTAAATTTTGTTAATAATTTGAACTTAACATTTTATTACAATATTTAAATTTTTGATTAATTTGAACTTAGCATTTTATTACAATATTTAAATTTTGTAATTAATTTGAACTTAGGATTTTATTACAATATTTAAATTTTGTTACTGATTTGAACTTATTAGCATTATCTTGCAATATTTAAATTTTGTAATTAATTTCAATTTAATAATTTATTGCAATATTTAAATTTTGTAATTAATTTGAGATTTTTGTAATTGTACTGAATCTCATGCAATTTTTAATACATGCTTTCTTTTGTGAATTCGGTAAATAATTGTATATAAATAAAAAATATATTAATGAACCAAAGTTTTCAAAATATAGATAATTATAATCCTACAATATATTTTTATAATACTATCAATACTATTTTGTTGTTTTGATAAATGAGATTGAAAAGAAAAAATGTATATAAATATATATATATATATATATATATATATATATATATATATATATATATATATATATATATATATCCTCTTTCTAATATCCTCATGTAATCTCTTGCATATATATATATATATATATATACAAGATTTGAAACAGGTGTAATCTCAGGCAAGAGATTACATGAGGATATTAGGATGAGGTCAGAGATAAAAAGACCTGACTTCAATCGCCTTTCTGGTATGTAAGGTCAGTGTTGCCAATTCATTAAACTAGTATTAATAGCAACAATTTTTTTTTAAATATTAATTTACCAGGCCTGCTAGATGTAGAAGGAATGTTCATCTAATCAATTCGTATTCAATTTAATTTAAAAGTATTTATATCTATTTCGGGATACGAACTTTATAAAAGTTGAATCTATAAAGAGATACATAAAAACATGAAAAAAAAATAAGGTGATTTTAGGTGATTTGTTTATTACTGAGCCAACAACAACTTTACATGCTAATTTAAACCTAGGAGATGCAGTCCGATTACAGTCTACTCTCGGTAACTCGAATTTTAAGTGAGTGAGAAATCACTTCGAGTTATGCATAGTTCAAGTTGAAAAAAAGTTTGATTTATTGAGATTACCTTTATATGAGATTCAATGGCTTTAATGAAAAAAAAAATGAAATACAAGGATAAAACATTTTATTCAGCTACTTACATTAACCACTTACATTAAGTAGTAATTCATAAGTATTGTCCTGAATATGGGAAAATTCACCGAAACGTAGGGAGATATGTGATAAACAAAATTAAATAAAATGAAAATACCCCCTGAAGAAATTTACTTCATTAAATTCCATCCAAATTTAAACTTTTTAATGTAAGCCTATAATAAAATTTTGCTCCACCTGTTGTAACATCCAAGTTATAACTATTTGTGATAATTTTGCATCAAAAGCACGTATTCGCTTCTCTCACACGAAGACATCTTGCACGGTAAAAGACGTTGAGATATCATTAGAGTTGAAAAGGAAACGGTAGCATGACTGCAACATATCATACAAGTCAATAATTTGTTAGCTGAGTCCAGATCGCCATATCTTTCGTATTCGTTGTTAGCTGTATATATTGATTCTTACCAAAAACAGAAACTTAATATACAATGTAATAGGTTGACATCCACATGATGGTATAGAAGGATCAATCTAATTAGGGATTGATAAATTATTTGCCATTTCTATAATTATGTTTTATTCTATAAAAAATTTATTCCCGTCTATGACAGAAAAGCCAATTACTCACCGGCATTACAGGAAAAACCTCGACTCTTAAACCGTTAGCCTATAAACATCCCATCTTTCATTGTTAGTTCAATGCGAGAAGAAACCAGTACAAACTTTTCTGTTTGATATAACCCATTTAAACCTTGGTGAGTACCAACAAGTATTTGATTTCTTGTCTTAATTAAATTCATAATTGATAAATGTTTTACAATACTGATTTATATTACATTTAATTTAATATGTATAATAATACCAAACTATATTTTGAATTGCTTATTTTTGAATTTTTGTGTGTTTTTAGAACTGAAGATGAATGTATAACATTGGAAACTAGTTTTCAATAAAACAAAATTATAGAAGTGGCAAATAATTCATCAATCCCTAATTACAATGTAATAAACTACTTCGATAAAAGAATATGAAAATTTTCTTCAACGTTTCGCGGTTTTAGTTCCATCTTCAGGGTTTATATAGTATTGAAATGAACTAAATTTTCAACAACTTGATAAATTTGTAATTGGCATCAGCTGTTTCAAGAAACTTAAAAAAATGAATGAACTACAAAAAATTAAACAAAACTTTAAATCTAATTTTCCGTGGTAGGACTCTCCTGTTCCTATGAGGCATTTCTAATCCCAAAACCTCGGTATTAGTCCCTCCCCCCCCCCAAAAAAATTAAATCCTGAATCCTTCACTGGTGATACGTACCATGTTATTAAAGTATGATATCATGTCTGTTCATCTTTATGCAATTTTTTTTTTTTTTTTTTCACATTTAAAATTATTATTCAGATTCGGTCTCATTGAACCTTAAATATCTTTCGGACGAGTAACAGAAAAACAAATTGCACCATATCCTCTTCTATTATCGCAAAAAAATTCCATCAATCATTTAAAAAAAAAAAAAATCGTTAACAGTTCTGAGTACTGTAGTACAATGCCTTATATTACTAACTGATAACACCTAGAATTTTTCCCACAAACGTCATCCATTCTTCTTCATTCAATCTTTTCATAATGATTTTTAGTACATTGTGAGATGAATGGATACATTTTCTCATGGTTAAGTTTAGGTACATTTTTAACTGAAAGACAGTATGAGAAATAATTAACACTCATTAATAAGAATGTAAAGTGCTAGTGCAAACTAATGTAAGATGGAAGTTTCAATTCCATTTCTCAATTAAAACGAAATTAGAATATAATTGTAACTTTCTTATCGACGAATTGCGAAGTGATGAGTAGCCACTTGGAAAGGTAATTCAAACAGAGTTCCCACTTCGATCGAATCCCACATTCTTGGGTGCTTTGTTCTCTTACAAACCTCAGTTCTAATGCTCTCTAACCCTATTTTTTTTATCTTGAATTTAACTAAAAATCTCACGAAACATAAAAAAAAAAAAAGAATCCACAACTGTATTTCGATTGTTAGCTGGCGCTCTGCCTATGCCTCTCTGATCTGGCGATGGTCTAAAACTTATGCCGAAACGTTGGCACAGAATAAAATAAATTAGATTTATTAGTTTGTTCTTCATTGACCGTACTCACCGACCAACTTCTAGAAATTTTTTTTATATATATATATATATATATATATATATATATATATATATATATAATAATAATAATAATAAAAGGCTTAGCGAACCCAAAGGTTCGATGCCGATACCACTAATCGCTGTCTACAAATCTCGGTCCACCGACTACCTTCCAAACCCAAATTCCTTAGATCACTCTTAATACTATCCTCCCACCTACGTTTCGGTCTACCCCTCGGACGTCTACCAGTCAGCTCAGCGTTTATTAACTTTTTAGGAATTCGTTCGTTACTGAGCCCAACAACTTTACAAGCCCATTTCAACCGTCGTGATGATATCACTTCGATTATATTAACAGGGTGCATGCTCCGCTATTCCGCGTTGTGTAATCTCCTAAACTCTCCGGTTGACTCATCCTTTTTCGGACCAAATATTTTACGCAGTACCTTATTCTCGAATACCTTAAGGCGTTGTTCGTCCTTCAAGGTTAGCGGCCACGTTTCACACCCGTACAGAACTGTAGGCAAGATAATAGTTTTGTATATTCTAAGTTTTAAATTTCTGGACAAAATGCGCGACCTAAGTAATGTTGACACCGAAAAATAACAAGCATTTCCCGCCTTTAACCGCGCCTTTATTTCCTCTTGAATTTCGTTTTTTCTAGTAATCACAGACCCCAAATACTTAAATTTCTCAACGTGTTCAAACCTATTTTCTCCTATATCTATATCCTCAAAATCGCCTCTGTTTCTATTGCTAACCATATATTTCGTCTTATCCGTATTTATTTTGAGGCCAACCTCTTTCCCAGCTGTCATCAACGTTGATATATATATATATATATATATATATATATATATATATATATATATATATATATATATATATATATATATATGTAACACTGTCAGGTGTTAGATTAATGTTTTTGTTTTAACATATGATTTGCTTGGTAGGCTATTCAAAAATTGTAATAGGTAGTGTAGGAAAGAAGAGTCTTAAAATTCAGTTTATGTAAGTTCTATTTTCGTATTTATCTATTCGTATCATAGAAGAATTCACCAGTTTAAATCATGCAACTGAAATTTTTATTAAACAAAAACAACATTAATAATAATAATAATAATAATAATAATAACAACAACAAGAAGTTTAAAAAGATAATGAAATACAAATAAAACAATAATAATACCTGAAATAAACTGAATTTTAAGACTCTCCTTTCCTAAACTACCTATTCCAATTTTTGAATAGCCTACCAAGCAAATCACATGTTAAAACAAAAACATTAATCTAACACCTGACAGTGTTACATATATATATATATATATATATATATATATATATATATATATATATATATATATATATATATATATATAATTTTTTTTTTTATTTATATACATATATATATTTATTTATTTTATATAAAATCAATGAATTTAGATTAAGATACGATATACCTAATTAATCCCACAATACATTTTATAATAAAAACAAACTTATTTACATAGTCATAATATATTATTTTTTTGTAACGCTTCCAAATACGATTTGCGAAAGATCAGCACAATTAAAATTTAAAAACAAATACTACTTTTAGTTGTAGATTAATGATATTTTAATATTGGACATAGGTGATACTATAATATAATTGGAAAATGGCAAAAAAATGTATTAAATAATCCCGAAACGTTACAAAAATATAATACATATATTATGACTATGTATAAAATATATTATATATATTATAAAATAAGTTTTTAGTAATAAATGTATTGTTGGGATTAATATGGTCTATTATCTCTTTTAAATTGATTAATTTTATAAAATAATTTAGAATCCCAATAGATATGATATATATATATATATATATATATATATATATATATATATATATATATATATATATATATATATTAGGTTATATGCCATCATCAGGGCTAAGAAAAACCAAATAATGTTATCTTATATTTTGTTGAAGACTTCTGAAACAAAAAATATATGCATTTTGTTCAATTCCGAGGGAGTTCAAAATTTGTATGCAACAAAACTGGAAGGGGGACCGACCGTCTTGAACCAAGTGGGGACCTATAACACTTTAAACTATGGAGACCCTCCTGACTAGAGAATTTATCTATATATACATAGATAAACAGTCCAATCAAGTTCTGTACACCAAAAATATACACTTGACTTCACATCTTCTCTAAAACGAGGATACAGATGGTTATAAATATATAATATATATCTAGTGAGTTTGAGTATGAATATACACATCTAAACCAGTAGAAATTTAAATAACGGGGTGTATCAAAACTAATGACCGCTTTATCAAATTTTTATCAGAGGATGTAAATACGCATTTTAAACCTATTCAATGTTTACCAATAACTAATACTCTCGTGTAAAGGATTAAGTAAGATTGTTTTTAAACATTTGACCCGTACAATAAAGCCTTATTTCATCAGCTGTAGGCGAACAAGAAAGATGGTTTCTTACGAAATATTCGTAATATTAAAAAAAACTACAGCTGCTGAAGCAATACATGAACCTAATCAAACTGAAGGTGGAGGTGTCCTTGACCATTGTACAGCGCGGCATTGGTTTAAGAAAGTCAGGAGAGGAGATTCCATGAGGTTCTGACGGATGTTCTACGAACTCCGAACTTCACTGCGAACAGTTAGATAGGAAACATACGAAAATTATTACAGTGTTACCTATCATTGGTAAACCGTTAAGGTGCTCTAAGTAACAGCAGGATAACGCTCGGTCATAAAATTTCAGTCGGACGTAAAAAAAGTTGAAAAATCTTAAGGGGATAGGACTTCTCCCACACCCACCATACAGTCCAGACATCATTCCATTTTATTATAACTAATTTCCTCACATGCCCACTTTCTAACACACTTTAAAATATCTGATGTGGACAACACATGACTTCCTTGTACGCCTATTAAACTATAAATCGGTGGCTCTAAAAGTGATCCTGAATTTGGTTACTAGTTTCCGAAGATCGCAGTATCTCACAAAAGACACTCGGTGTCTCGACATCCATCTATTGGCACACACAGACATATTCTTATTTCTGGAGGTCTCATTCCGTTATTATAAGTCATTTCATTTGGTAACAAGTTCCCAGGAGATTTCTTCGTAGTCCTTGACAACATTTAAAGTGTCTCTTCCTAGATAAAGCATTGGAAATCCACAGTTTCAACATTTTAAGCGGATTCTTCCGCTTAACTTACATCTTCTCCTGCTTGTTCAGCTCACAAATGGTGAGGAAAAAAAAGTATTTTACACTAAATTTTAACACTTAAAACAAGTAATAAAAATGTTTAATTGGATTGGAAACCAAATTGCGTTTATAACCTTTATTACCGAAACATATGATTTTTAATTTAAATATAATTTTTGATGTAAGCTTATTATGACCTTCAAGTAAAGTACCGTTTTCGGCTCACCAATTTTAAGCAAAATATATCAAATACATTCATATCGATATAAAAGTCCTACTTACCAAATTTTGAGATGTTTTACAAATTTTAATGAAAGTCTAACATGAGCTTCAAGTAAAGTACCACTTCCGGTTTGCCAGTTTCAACCAAAATTTATTATGTTGTTTATATTAATAAGTAAGTCTTACATACCAAATTTGAGAAGTTTTTCATTATACGTTAATATAAGTTTGGATGAAAATCAATCATGGCCTTCAAGTAAAGTACCACTTCCGGTGATCATGCAGTGACCAAAAAGGGAAGTTCTTAACTACATTTTACAACAATCCCAAATACAAAATTTTAACTTTCTACGGCTAACCGTTATTGAGTCATGCGAGTATGCATCATACGTACGAACGAGCGTACGTACAGACATCAAGATGAAACTAGTCAAAATGGATTCAGAGATCAAAATGGAAATTTTCTCGATTAAAATGCTTCCTTTACTGTGTACAAGGAAGTAAAAAAATAAAAATAATTAATAATAATGAGGTTGACATTGTGGTTCAAGAAATTTTCGACAGCCGTCCCAAAGAGAAGTAGCAGCATGGGATCGAGCAACTGGCTGAAAGATGGTTGACAACAGTGGATCATAATAAGTTATATTTTGAGTATTAATTTTGTATTAGATTAAAGTAATAAAAATATTAACTTTTTGTTGAAAAATGGTCATTATTATTGATATTCCTTATTAAATATAGTTGAATACGTTATTGTATCCGATGCCCTATAAATGAAATGAGACGCTAATTAGCGATTAACTCAAAATCCTGTTTTAGAATTTTTTTGGCCAACTGAAACTTTTACTGAGAATGTCAAAAACTAGCTCCTTGCAAAGTTTCAGAGCATTTCATTGGAATCATTTTTATATATAATACTATTGGGTCCTTTGGACAGCTCTCAAATAATCGGTTAAATGCATCCATTGCCTAAATATGCTCTTTTGCGTTACTGTAATTGAATGTAGGGTGTCCTTTGAATGAGGCGTTGGGGGAGGGAAGGGCTACACAGGCCGACAAAAAAAAATTTTTTGAATTTTTTTAAAACTTTAATAGTTGATCTTTATAGATTTTTACGTGCTGAATCTAAATCTGGCCTTAGTTTTTTTGTATCACCCATAGTTTTCCGTAGGTTTCAGGCTCATCGAACATCTTAAGTTTTTAAACTTCTGTAACATGTTAGCTACAATAGAAACATACTCTGGGTCTTTTTCATTTCCCAAGAATTTTGTAACGACTTGCTTCAATGATACCCATGCTTCTTTCTCATTTAAGGTCATTGTGGATTCAAAGTTAACATCAAATATCATTTTTCGAATGTCAGATCCGACAAAGACGCCTTCTTTTAGTTTAGCTTCTGAAAGGCGTGGAAACTGTTGGCAGAGATATTTGAAACATGTTCCATCTTTAGGCAAAGACTTTACAAATTGTTTCATGAGGCCTAACTTTATATGTAGGTCTTCCTTTTTCAGGAAGACTGAAAGCTGTTAAATTATTTAAAAATCGCTTAATTTAATAAATTTAACTATAAAATGTGAAGAAATTGTGGGTGATACAGTTTTTTTAATACCATATTAGGATTCAGCACCCTAAAAACTATAGGAATAAGGTATTTTCAGTACAAAAGTTTTTTCATCGTTGGCCTATGCTATAGATCGAGGAGCCCTGGGCACATGTGGGGCATATCTTGAATATGCTTAAGTTTGATACAACTAGGTTGTTACAAAAGTCCTTGTGCATTAGTATAGCTTTATTTAAGATTGCATATTTTAAACATTATTGAATACTACTAACTCTTCAAATTCCATTGTTTTGAACTAATCTACTCAAAATGCAACACCCATTCGAAGTTCCACCAAGCACAAAGTTCATCTGCAAGCCTCATATTGTATATGTTGAAACGCTTGAACCAAAGTGCGGCAGTATTTCGATGGATAATTGACTCTCCTTCTATGGCACGAATTTCTTCGGGGGCTACTTATGCGCTTAAACCTTTTTTCAGGTAATGTCTCAATAGACAGCGAATCACGATTTTTTCTTCTTGCATGCACGTGAGTTTTAAAAAGGCAACTGACCCCAAAAAAGCAACTCAAGTAAAAAGGAATTAAAGGATTAGTTAAAGTAAACATTGACGTAAATAGTAGGAACAAAAACATTCTTATAGGATAATTATGAGAGTTGGAATTAAGGGGATGTCCATGCATAAGGACTTTTGTAGTAATCTAGGAATAATTGATAAATTATTTGCCACTTCTATAAATTTGTTTTATTGAAAACTAGTTTCGAATGTTATACATTCATCCTCAGTTCTAAAAGCACACAAAAAATTCAAAAATAAGCAATTCAAAATATATTTGGTATTATTATACATATTAAATTATATAAATCAGTATTATAAAACATTTATGAATTATGAATTTAATTAAGACAAGAAATCAAATACATGTTGGTACTCACCAAGGTTTAAATGGATTATATCAAACAGAAAAGTTTGTACTGCTTTCTTCTCGCATTGTTTTAACAATGAACGAGAGATAGGCGGGATGTTTTTAGGTAAACAGTTTAAGGGTCAGGGTTTTCCCAATAATGCCGGTGAGTAATTGTTTTTTTTGTTACAGATGGGAATAAATATAAGATTGGACTATTGGAGATATTTATTTGGTCATTTAAGCAAAAATCTGGATTGGATTTGAAGGATTTTATTATTTCAAGTGCTTCATATATATTTAATTTGAGGCTGTTTTCAACGTGATGTATTAATTTAACTCCTGAGTCTTTGATGAATTTATGATTATTTTCATTTAAATGAATTGCAAAGTTGGAATTCTCTGTCTTATTATTATAAGCACGTATATGTTCCTTTAATCTCTGATTTAGCGATCTTCCAGTTTTTCCCGTGTATTTGGTTGCATTAGATTGATCCTTCTATACCATCATGCGGATGTCAACTGATCTAGGAATAAGTAGATCTTTGAGGACGTGACGGCCGAATACGTTGGGGCAAGGGTCCCAGAGTGCCCGGTTCGGAACGTTGTTCGTTCAATTCCCACCTGGGTCGGTTAATATTTATTTCGTGGCGATCCCGCGAAATGAATCTTGACACTCCCACTCTGGTTAGTACGCGGCGGTGCCGTAAAAGTAGCCGTCAGGGGTTGGCAAAAAGGACCATAAGGCCCACTTGCCGGATTATTTTCCCCCACCAATACCAGTACCAGTACCAGTAGATCTTTCGCACAGCGGCTCCTGGACATGAGAGAGGCGATAGTAAACTGTCGCTATCACAAAGCGAATTCTCTATTTGTCGAAGTAGTTCCATCTCGGACGATGGTAACGGTATTTCTAATAGGGCGCCATTCCCTTCCACAGTTACAACAATTACACCACCTTTCTAAGAAGCTACTCGACACAGTTACCGAGAACGGAACAAGGCGCCATTAATTTTATTTTATTTTTGTTTATCTCGAGTACATTTAACATTGTTGGGCAGCGCCTCCCCTCGCTATAGCAATTGTAAATCTTCAATTCATTCATTAATTAATCACCCTTTGATGATCGATAATGGATTAGTTTTTGTTGTTTTTTTAGTTTTATTTTTTCTAGTGTTTTTTCTCGACAAACATCCTCCTATCTTCCGATAAGAGCCTCGTTACAAAGATGCTATCTCTATATTAGATGTTGACTGAATCGAAATGAGTTCAATAGGCACCCTATATCTGAATAGCCATTACGTAATGCCTTAGTCATCTACGGGCCTCCTCCTGAGTACTTGGAAAATTACCTCTTTGGAGAGTGGGGTAGTCGGCCATATCCTATCTAACTTATCCCTAACCTTCATAGTCTTGTAGTCGATGACACATTTATTCAACGGACGAACTTGAAGCAGTCGATGTGCTTAATCGATATTTCTTATCGGGTAGAACTAGGATCGTATTTTCTTGCTATCCAAACCGGGTCCATTTCTGGTGAAATTTGGACTCAAAGAGGTCAAATTTTGAGGACTCATTCAAGAGAAAGGTAAATACCTGAAATGTATACAAAAGTTAAATCTCCTGGGGTTCACCCAGTCTCCATATAGGTAGTACTCTTAATTGGGGAAAACACTAGACGTTTGAGCGTGATCCCGGCCGAATCACCTCCTTGCACAACCGTTGGCTTAGAAACTGTACGGGCTTAACCAAGTACTGAACCCAAGACCCTCCATGGTTTGTAGTGGTACAGTTGTTTTTTTTTAGGTATTTTTTATTGATGCTAGATCGTCATCTGCGATGTATATTATGGAATAAATACTAGGTTGTTACAAAAGTCCTTGTGTATAAACACAATCCTTAATTCCAACTCTCATAATTAACCTATAAGAATTTTTTGTTCCTACTATTTATTTCAATGTTTACTTTGACTAATCCTTTAATTTCTTGTGGCTTGAGTTGGCTTTATGGGGTCATTTACATTTTTAAAACGCACGTGCGATGTCAGAAGAAAAAATCGTGATTCGCGGTCTATTGAGGTATTACTGGAAAAAAGTTTAAGCTAAAAGGCATCCGCCGAAGAAATTTGGGCCATAGAAAGAGAGTCAATTATCCATCGAAATACTTTCATTCCAACGAGACCAACAAGTTCTGTATCTTGTCTTCAGGTTATCGGATTTCGATGTTCTTGGTCTCGTATATATGGGACCATATATATATATCTATTTTTTTTTTTTCTGTTGGCGCTATATATGGAGACCTTTGGCCGCGCGATGTGGTATTCTTACAGACATTTATTGCTTGCGGGAATATAGACAGCCTGGAGGGGGTCACCCAACCTCACGCTGCTCAGAACCATGGTTTCCATGGTGCAGCAGCATGCTATCAATAGCAATGGATAAACCGATCAAGAAGTATAAGAAATATATATATATATATATATATATATATATATATATATATATATATATATATATATATATATATATATATATATATGGAAAGAAAAAAAATTTCCTCTTTCCAACTAGGCCAAGAACATCGAAATTTCAAATAGAAACCAAACATAATTTTGAATCCCCTTGGAACTGAAAAAAAAATTATTTTTGTTCCCTATGATATTTTCATCATAAAAGTTTATTGGTGCGCTGAATCAACATCTGCCATAATTGATAGAAAAATCTATAAGGCTAGCTTATCCAAAAATTTAAACAGTTTTTTAATCATTTCATATCTCATGGATGATTTCGTACAAGACTAGAACGAAATATTGGATTTAAAAAAATAAATTGATTCGCTTGCAGTTTGGGTAGTATCAGTCATGCTATTGATTTTCCTTGATTGTAATGCTTTTGATAAGTCTAGACGTTGATAATGCATTCGATTACGGAGGTTATAGTACCATCGAATCTTGTAGCAGTAATTCTCATCAATGGATATGTTATCGCGAAACGTGGTCCAGTTTTGAAAATTTAACAGAGAGAAAAAAAAATGTTTATCTGTCTGAAATGTTTATTAAGCAGATTCTAATTTTTTTTTTTTTTGTTTTCTTAATCATCTGACATTGAATTCATTGATGGTTCCATCCAGTTTGATAGTAACAGAAAACAGATAAGAGAATAAATGTTTACAAGAAGGAACCAAATTGCTTGTTGGGCAATTGGCGGTTACGTAACAAGTGTCAACAAACATGTACGAATTTGATCTGGTCATTGACCATCATATGGAAATATCTATTAGTCAATTAATACGAGCGAAACAGAAGCGGAGGAACATTCTTCACTCTGCCTGTTCTGCCAAAGCTTTCAACGGACCTAGTTCGATTCCCACAGAACTGAATACTCTAATTTTAGACAGACGTGGCCTGAGACAGTTCCGATATATAAATAGCAGTTAAGTAACAATCAGGTGTGGGCTGCCAATCGAAGCTTCCTGACCTAGTGTAACATCCTTATTTATCTCTTCCAACAAGTAACTTGTTATTTTAACTTTTATTTAAAAAAAAAAAAAAAAAAAATACTAACTGAGAAGTAATAATTGAGCAATTTGCTATTTCTGATAAAACTCATCCAAACTTCATAAGCTCTTCAAATCATCCCTACCACCCACTTCATGTCACTGGGTTGCCAAGTGGAAAATTTCCATTTTCATAGCAACAGTCGTTTTTTTTTAAAAAGCGCCATTTAGCAAACTTTACAGGAAACACACGAAACGATTTTTCCCTAAATAACAATATATTATTTTTAAATTTTATTCTTTATTGAGCACAGTAGGAGTTTATTAAGATGGTATATATTTTTAAGGTTTCTAGCACTGGTTAAGGCCAGAGTGACGACTGAAAGTCGTTAGTATTCGATGCTTGCGTCACGGAAATCTTGGCGTTTCAAATCGATTTTTTGGCGTTTAAGACTTTTTTAAAAGCGACGTCGATACGTAGCTAACAGACAGCGCTTTATCGGGACCGCCGCAGATTTTAAAACATTAGTATACAAATTCTCAATTTTAATATTTATTCAAAAACAATGAAATTTGTTTGCCAAATTAAGTAGAAAATTATTTAATTTTCTTTTTAATATTCAATACAAAATTAAATATATATAAAATTAATATATATAAAATAAATAAAACACGATTTAAAAAAAAAATAAATAGTTTTCAGACTCCCAACTATGATGGTCAGCGGAAGGATGATCTAGAAGGAATAGAGTGGAAGATCTAGAACAGGTGAATTTGTTCAATTTTTACTATCCGTATATTTCATATTACGATACGTAATAAAGGACAGCCCGTTTTTCGTTTGTAACCTCCAACCGCGAAAACTACAGAACCAATCTTTACCAAATTCTAACTACATCATCTACATTGTTCCTAGATAGTTTTTCAATAATAAAGTCTACCGATATCAATATTGCTTCTTCTTAAATCACCTCTATATTTATTTTAACATAAATCGTAAAGAATAAATTTTTCGCTTAAATGATAATTGAATTCTCGACAAAACTACAAAAAAATCATCGAAATCGGAGTATTATAAACAAAGCAACAGCAAATTCAACATTGTAGGCCTGTTATACTTACCTTACCTATATATGAAATATATAGCAAGAGGAAGCATTGCGATCGTGAAAATTTTCTAAATCGATTTTTCAACGGAAATACACGTTTTAAGATCCCTTAAGTCCAAATAACAAAGTCTCGCAAAATGGTATGTGTCTCTGCGAACAGTCTAGCTCAAAAACGAAAAGTTGTACGATACTGAAATTACGTATTTAAGGTAAGGTAATTACGTATTTAACAGCACGTGATGTTACTGTAACTGTTTCGTTAAAATCGACTAACCTTTTTAGATTTGTTTACAATTTTCAACAAGCGATTTTACATTTGCCGGATCAGCTAGTATAAATATATTTTTAATGTTATTGAGAGATACCTTCTCATTTCAAATTTCATTTCTAAATAAGAAATTTCTTATCTAGAAATGATTATTTTATTATTTCAAATGTCCGCTCTTATTTAGATTAGATAATTTAAAAAAAAAAAAACAAAAAAAAAACGGAAATTTAAACATGGAAAATGTCTACAACAGCAATCATGTGAGGAGACCAGTGACGTCAGCAAAATATGTCGTGCGGGTTAGCGGACCAAGTGAACCCAACGGGATTATTTATACACCTTCTCCCGCCCCATCCTCTCCCAGCGAGTCGATCCTCCCGGGAGTAAGGAGTCCAGCGCCTTACCCACAGGACTGCCCCAGTTCTTATGGTTATCTAAGTGTTTTTACTTTCCCTTACCTATATACGAAGTATATAGTAAGGGGAAGTATTGCGATCGTGAAAATTTTCGAATTCGAGTTTTCAACGGAAATACATGTTTTAAGGTCCCCTGAGTCCAAATGACCAAGTCTCGCAAAATGGTCTGTGTGTATGTGATCAGTCTACCTCAAAAACGGAAAGCTGTACGATACTGAAATTACATATTTAAGGTTAGCACATGCATGTGATGTTACAACAACATTTTCGTCAAAATCGACTAACCGGAAGTGCCACTTTATATAATCGATTTTACACATTTTTACAATTTTCTCGAAAACGGCTCAAACGATTTTGATTAAACTTGCCTAAATTATTCTTCATAAAGACCTTTAACTTTTCATATATATGGTATATCACCGAAGAATTGCAGGGAAAAAAGTTATAATGAAAAGAATATTTTATTTACGCATAACTTCAAAAGCGTGCAATTTATGGTAATTTATCTATAGACTTTTATGAAAGGTAATTAAATCATCTAAAAAAGAATAAAACAATCATCAAAATCAGCCCAATAATAGCAAAGATACAGCGCATCGGACTAACCGGAAATAGCTATCATATCATGGATTTTACATTTTTTTATATTTTTCTCGAAAACGGCTCTAACGATTTTGGTGAAACTTGCCTAAATTATTCTTCTTAAAGGTCTATAACTTTTCATTTATGAAGTAAATCACCGAGGAATTGCAGGGAAAAAAGTTATGATGAAAAGAATATTTTATTTGCGCATAGCTTAAAAAGTATGCATTTTACGGTAATTTATCTATAGTCTTTTAGGAAAGATAATTAAATCATCCAAAAAATAATAAAAGAATCATCAAAATCGGACCAATAATAGCAAAGATACAGCGCATCGGACTAACCGGAAATAGCTATTATATCATGGATTTTACACTTTTTTATATTTTTCTCGAAAACGGCTCTAACGATTTTGATGAAACTTGCCTAAATTATTCTTCATAAAGGTCTTTAACTTTTCATTTATGAAGTAAATCACCGAGGAATTGCAGGGAAAAAAGTTATGATGAAAAGAATATTTTATTTGCGCTTAGCTTAAAAAGTATGCATTTTACGGTAATTTATCTATAGTCTTTTAGGAAAGATAATAAAATCATCTAAAAAAGAATAAAAGGATCATCAAAATCGGACCAATAATAGCAAAGATACAGCGCATCGGACTAACCGGAAATGGTAATTATATCATGGATATTAGAATTGTTTACAATTTTCTCGAAAACGGCTCTAACGATTTTGATGAAACTTGCCTAAATTATTCTTCATAAAGGTCTTTAACTTTTCATATATTAGGTAAATCACCGAGGAATTGCAGGGAAAAAAGTGATGATGAAAAGAATATTTTATTTACGCATAACTTCAAAAGCGTGCAATTTATGGTAAATCATCTATAGACTTTTATGAAAGATAATTAAATTATCTAAAAAACAATAAAAGAATCATCAAAAGCGGACCAATAATAGCAAAGATACAGCGCATCGGACTAACCGGAAATAGCTATTATATCATTGATTTTACACTTTTTTATATTTTTCTCAAAAACGGCTCTAACGATTTTGATGAAACTTGCCAAAATTATTCTTCATAAAGGCCTTCATCTTTTCATTTATGTAGTAATTCACCGAGAAAATGCAGGAAAAAAAGTTATGAAGAGAAGAATATTTTATTTTCGCATGGCTTAAAAAATATGCAATTTATAGTAAATTATGTACAGAATTATATGAAAGGTTATTAAAGTATCTAAAAAAAAAATTATCAAAATCGGACAAGTATTAGCAAAGATACAGTGTATTTTATGAGGAGCATAAAATAGAAGGATAACCAAGCGCATCCGAAAGGAGACGGATGCGACCGAACCTCCTCCCACCAATCCGCCAATCTGTTGGAAACAATACGCTCTGTAACAAAGTAATTTAAGAATACAAAAACGGAAATTAAATTAATAATTTCTACTTTCACATTATTTAATGGAAAGAAAATGTTTCCATTGAAACTAAACCAGCAACTTTTAAAATATATTTGCAACTTGACAAAGTTAAAATATATAGGTAGTGTACAGGATTGTTGTACTAAAATTGTTTAAAAACTATTTTATTGTACTTAAGTGGGAGAAGAATTGAATGCTGCTGAGTTTATTTCAAGTATTGTTTATGTGAACCCTTTAGAATTATATTAAAAAGATAATTATTATAGGGCGGTAAGGGAAAGTTCTGTGATGCGCGCACCGCACCAGATTTTTTTGATTTTATTAAATATATAAGCATAACAACATATAAAAGTATACAAGGAAAGGTAAATTGAAGAGTGATGAAAAGTTTAAATATTATAAAGTACCAAAGAAAAAAAGAATTTGAAATACTATTACTAATGGATCACAACCTAGTTTGCAACAATATAATTCACAGGTAATATCGATGCTTTGCTAATATCGATGCTTTGCTAATATCGATGCTTTGCTAATATCGATGCTTTGCTAATATCGATGCTTTGCTAATCGCACTATTAATTTCTTTGGAAGTGTTTTACTTCGTTGATTTAATATTTTATTATTCGGTAAGCATTTTAAATATACTACAAATTAATTGTGGAGATATTTTAAGCAAGATGTCCAAAAATAACAATAGATATCATGAATCCATCCAAGATGGTTTTGATACTTTTTGTTATTGCACCATCTGCTTTGAAAGTTTGGCAGACCAAATGGCAAAGACGGGCTTTTAGCAATTGCCAAGTCCTTTAGCAATCGATCTTAGCACTTATTTCAACGTTCATTCTTTCTTTATGTATAATGCTACATATATTTTATATTATTAATCAGTGTTTTTAGGCCAATTATTTGTCATATACATATTAGAAACTAACAAAAAGTTCGAAATTATGTTATTAAATGTCCAAAGAGTTTAACACTTTTGGCAAATGGCCCTTTCCCAACCCACGATAGCCGAAAATATATAATGTGACATTTGAGTTGAAGGGTCTAACTGCAAAACTCACATTCTCCACTTTATTGAATTTTATAGAAAACATTAAAACCCTATAATTTCAATAAAACAAGGTTTTTCAACTTGTAATTGATTTTGAAAATGTAATGTAATCACACAATTTGTTTTATTGCTTTTTCCAATCGTACACAATACATAATAACTGAGAATAAATTACTTTATAATTATAACTTTATAAAACTGAGTATTGGTGCTTACACGTGGCACCTCAAGACAATTAAAATTCTGCACTTTAGCAGTTTGGAAAATATTACTTAAGATATTACTTAAATTATTACCAAGCGTTCTAGAAACTCGGAAAATTTTTGGAGGGGAGGGAGGGTATAAAACAATCACATTTCTGGTATACTTTTTGGCACAAAACTTTGTTTATTGAAGAAATAAATTAAAAAATATCTGATGTGGACACCACATGATTTCCTGGTACGCTTATTAAACTATAAATAGATACTTAAAAAAAAACAGGAAGTAAAAAAAAAAAAAAAAAACGTTTTAGCTTTAAAGTGCCATTTCAGGCAACCAACCAAAAGTCTTATTTAACAAATTTGAGATGTTTTACATTATATTTTAATATAATTTTTGATGAAAGACTACTAAGTTGAGAAGTGAGCTACCAGTAAAGTACCACTTACGGTTATCCGATTTTGACGAAAATTCATATTGACATGGAAGTCTTATATACCGAATTTCAGAAGTTTTGCATTATATTTTAATATTATTTTTTATGATAATTTATTATGACCTTCAAGTAAAGCACCATTTCTGGTTCTCGTGTAGCAACTAAAAAGGACGGTTCACAACTAGATGTTAAAGCAATCCTAAATATAAAATTTCAACTTTCAAAGACTAACTGTTTTTGAGTTATGCGAGATAGAAAGGAGCGTATGAAACTAGTCAAAACTGATATTTCCGTTGAAATATGGAAAGTGGAAATTTTTGCGATTATAATACTTCCTTTATAGCGTACAAAGAAGTAAAAATATTCTCACGATATTCTTAACCAACTAAAATCTATTGCTGATTGTGTCATATAACCAAAATAGAATTTCCCATCAGCTGAGAGGAGTATTTGAGGTTTGAACTCGAGCGCTCTGTGGAAAATGTTTTGCTTAAAAAATCGAATTTCAACATTAGGATAATGTGGGTTTGATGGCTTAAACCTTCATAATATGGTACTTTTCAATGAGAAAAATAATCAATAACTCATATGAGTGAAGAAAAAGTGAAGAAGAGACTTTTGCAGTTCTCAGACTCTTCAGTTAATTGATGATTTAAAAGGTTCTATTACTTAATCTAGGGTTTATTGTCTATATTATTTTTTGTAAACGTTTGCACCTGACCAACGTGAGCTAGTACAGTAATCTCGAACTCGATTAATTCGAAACGTCGGATAATACGAATAATTATATAACGAATACGAACATGAATACGAACGGATAACACGAATAATCGGAAGTAACGAATAATTTCTTTCGTAAAAAAAAAACAATGCATTTCCTGGTATATTTTTTAATTATTCGGTAAAAACGAATCTCGAAATTTTCGACGAACACGAACCCATCAAGGGCTCAGACCCTTTTTACTTTCTTGTACGAAGTAAAGGATAACTTGCAAAACTCAAAAACGGTTAGCCGTAGAAAGTTGAAATTTTGTATTTAGGATTGTTGTAAAATCTAGTTGTGAACCTCCCTTTTTGGACACTGCTTGATCACCGGAAGTGGTACTTTACTTGAAGGTCATAATTGATTTCCATCACAAATTATATTAAAATACTATGCAAAACTTCTCAAATTTAGTATTGATAACTTATATATTGATTTAAATAACATACTAGATTTTGGTCTAAATTGGAAAACCGGAAGGGGTACCTTACTTGAAGGCCATAATAGATTTTCACCAAAAATTATATTAAAATATAATGTAAAACATCTCAAATTTGGTAAATAGGTCTTTTATATCGATATGAATGTATTTACTATATTTTGGTTCAAATTGGTTAACCGAAATGGGTTCTTTACTTGAAGGTCATAATAACCTTACATCAAAAATTATGTTTAAATTAAATATATAAATCATACGTTTTGGTAATAAAGGTTACAAACGAAATTTGGTTTCCAATCCAATTAAACTTTTTTATTACTTGTTTTAAGTGTTAAAATTGAGTGTAAAATACTGTTTTCCTCCCCATTTGTTTGTGTGTGTGTCAATAGATGGATGTCGCGACGACGAGTGTCGTTTTTGAGATACTGCAATCTTCGGAAACTAGTAATCAAATTCAGGATCACTTTTCTAGCCACCGATTTATTTTAGTTTAATAGGCGTATAAGGAAGCCAGCCATGTGTTGTCCACATCGCATATTTTCTTCTTCTTACAGTTTCAAAAACAATTACATGAAACATCCGTTTCTGTACAAAAATTAAAATGTTCTGTTAAATTTTATTTAAAAAATATGTAATAATAAACAAAAAATTTAGAAATTTAAAAGTGGTGTTATCGAGTTTTGCACTCGAGTGACTGTGGCTTTTACAATATAATTTATTCCAAGTTTTCATTTTTTTTTTTTTTTTTTTTTTTTATAGAGAATACTTCTCGTATTCGAAAGATGAGCATTCCCTTATGAAGAACGGCTTTCTGTTTTAAAATTCTGTCTTTCTAAAGAAGTCTCCTGAAATGGTTGGACGAAATAACAGGAAGAGGATATACCCGTGGGACAAAAAGCCAGAATAACTGAGAAAAAAAAGTTACATATTGAAATTTTTTTTTTCTTCCCAAAAATCAATTTCAATGTTAATGTATTTTGGTCGATTGACGAACAAAAAATAAAATAAAAGTGAAGACACTGGCAATAATTCAGTCTGGCTTTCTTGGCGGTGTTCGCTACTTCTATATTCAGAAGGTTTAAGCAACATCAGGATTTCAAAATCGTGCTAACTGACCGAAATTACCATTTTATCGATAGTGATACGAATCGATACCTCAAGACATCTTAGATCGATTTGAAAAGCTACAATGATGTTAGGGCTTGTGATGATTGTGTTCTGTTTTCGGGCGGGGCATGAAGGAACACTCTGCCCTAGACAATCTGTCTGGTCTCAGCTGGGCGGCTGCCATCTTGGAGATCGGCCGAGTCTCTTTAACAGGAAGCGGGTTAAAGTTTATATTTTTAAATGTAAATTTATTATTTGGCTCGCCTCACACCTCTTGTGCCGGTTGCGTCAGCCTGCTTGGCGATGACCATCTGTTCCACACAATATTTCCTCCAAGACAAGGAAATAGCCTGTATCGGCTGCCCTTCATTGGAAATTAGTGGAGAAGGAAGCCATGAATATAAGGCAAAAACTGCCATCAATATGTTTTGTTTATGTTTCGTTAGTAAAAACATATAAATAGTAGACCAGAAGTCCCCAACCCTGTGACTGCCTAACATAACCTATACGTACCAATCAGCAATTGTTTTACGTGACCTGTAGCAGATCGATGATATTCAATAAAATATTATTTATTATTAATTCTGTAATACCTAATAATTAATTGGTAACATAAGCGAATTGTTTAAATATAATAATTTTTTTATAACATAGCATTTTATGTCAATCATAATTGTTTTACTTGGTCTGTTGCAGATCGAACGTTTTTATAAAAAAATATTGTACATTTTTTTTTTTAGGGATTTATAAATTATCTGCCACTTCTATAATTTTGTTTTATTGAAAACTAGTTTCGAATGTTATACATTCATCTTCAGTTCTAAAAACACACAAAAATTTAAAAATAAGCAATTCAAAATATAGTTTGGATAAATAGATGAATTTACGGTTATCAAAGACTCAGGAGTTAAATTAATACATCACGTTGAAAACAGCCTCAAATTAAATATATATGAAAAAATTGAAATAATAAAATCCTTCTAATCCAATCCAGATGACCAAATAAATATCTCCAATAGTCCAATCTTAAATTTATTCCCATCTACAACAGAAAAACCATTTATTCACGGGCATTACTGGAAAAATCCCGATCCTTAAACCATTTACCTATAAACATCCTACCTTTCTTTCATTATTAGTCCAATGCTAGAAGAAACCAGTACAAACTTTTCTTTTTGATATAATCCATTTAAACCTTGGTGAGTACCAACATGTATTTGATTTCTTGTCTTAATTAAATTCATAATTCATAAATGTTTTATAATACTGATTTAAATTACATCTAATTTAATATGTTTAATACCAAACTATATTCTGAATTGCTTATTTTTGAATTGTGTGTGTTTTTACTTGTTTTAAGTGTTAAATTTGAGTGTAGAATGCTGGGTTTCCATTTGTGAGATGAAGAAGTCTGCAGCAGGATAATTAGATATAAGTTGAGTGGGTTTTTCCGCTTAAAATGTCAAAACTGTTGGTTTCCAATGCTTTATCTAGAGATATTGACTGTTCTAATGTCAACTTGTTACCAAATGAAATGACTTATAATAACGGAATGAGACCTCCAGAAATAAGAATATATCTGTGTGTGCCAATAGATGGATGTCGCGACGGTGAGTGTCGTTTTTGAGATAATGCAATCTTCGGATACTAGTAAACAAATTCAGGATCATTTTTTGAACAACCGATTTATAGTTTAATTGGCGTACAAGGAAGTCATGTGTTGTCCACATCAGATATTTAGAATTTAAGATGAATGTATAACATTCGAAACGAGTTTTCAATAAAACAAAATTATAGAAGAGGCAAATAATTTATCAATCCCTAATGAGATTGATCCTTCTATACCATCAAGCGGATGTCAACAGATATTTTTTTTTTTTAATATCTAATAATTAACTGGAAATTTGGTTGAATAGGCTTATTCAATTTCTTTTAAAATGTTAATTTATTTATATCTTTGTATTTTATTTATTTCTGTTAATCATCATTGTTGATTTGTTTATTCCCTTTTATAGCAGTTACAAAAATTGTATGACACATACCATACAATACTCACCAAGGAGGGGACAGGCATCGATATTACGCAGTGATCCTGCAAAACCAAACCAAAACCGAAAAACCACTAAATCGGTCTTTCATTAATCGTGGCACAGACACAAAAACCAATGGCCAAAAATGCGTTTTTCGGAGTCTGTGAGCTCTGAAACATAAAGATCTGTTTGAAATTGAATACCGAAAATTCGACCCGATTACAAAACCTTCCTTATCAAGTAAAAATATACTGGGAAAGTAAAAATATATTATTTAGTGCTTAATTACTACATTGGTGACCTGGAGGTGATGAACACACAACCTTCTGTATCGCAATATCTCGTGCTTTAACCTTTTCTACGTCGGGGTTCATCTTATTTTATGTTGGTACCAACTTATTCCAGACTTCTTCTATCACGTGAATGCTCCGACAAATATTTTGGTATCAGTATAAAGAGTTTGGAACGATCGACCGGCTTAAGCCAGCGTTTTTTCTTGGACCTACATACACCAAAAATGATTTCCAGAAATCAGGCGAGTTCCAGCATCAAAGTATAGTAATTACCAAATCTAGTCACTGCTAAGTTTTCCCTAACTACTAAAATGAGAGAAAGTGATTAACTCTCTATAAGTCCAGAATGATAGGCGATCCAAAATGAAATACAACACCAGCCTATTTATATATAACCATTATCTAAATCTAGTACCAAGGTCAACAACTTTATAAAATATATTTATTTAACTATGAAGATTTCAAAGAAAATTAGAATAGAATAGAAAAATAAACTTTATTCCCAGTCAGTTAGAGGATCTGAAGGTGATCGGTCGTTTAGATGTTGTGCTCCAGAGGATTGCCTACCCAGACTACAACAGATAAGGATTCTTTTATTTTATTTTTTCTATAATTACTTTTGCCATAGTTAATTATTTGTCTATTTGTTTTTTATCTAATTATATTTACTATTGTAAATATAGATTAAGTAGTTAAAATGGATGAGCTATTTTTTAGCTCAACAAAAAGACGAAAACGAGGTCGGATGAAAACTCCACCTGATCCGATACAGTTAAATGCAGTTATAAATAATATACCCACATATTTATTAATAAACAGAGAAGATTAACCATACGAAGGCAGCACTAAAAACAAATATCTTCGTGGAATAGATTGGAAACGGCCGTGTTAGAGGAGGGATGAAGGGGGAAAGTAGTAGTTTTGGTGAGAGGGATGCGATGGTGCTGCCCCAGTGGCGTGGTTTCTTTAGTTTACTCGCTTTTAGAATGTCCTACAATAGATCAAGGAGCCAACACGGTGTGAAATATACATTTGCTCATACGGCTCCCTTTACTACCGAGTTCTTTGAGTTCATTAATCTTTCATCCTTCAATAAACTTTAGATTTTCTTTCAGTAAACTTGATAAAAACGTAATTGTTTAATATTTCCAGTTCTTTTTTTGGCATCCTCCGAGGGTTTTATAACTAATCACCTCAGCATGAGTGATGCCGGCGGGTGCATGGGTGCATCAACACTACTAACGTGAAAATATTTTTTTAGGTTTCAAATTTTCGTTCACACGAACAAAGCACCGAAGCTTAAGCAATTATTAACACTTCTATATAACCACCTTGGCCGATAAGGTTTCCCTTCAAGGAAAGAAGGAAGCGATGCCATTGATAGTTGCTTTGTATAATTAAATGGGTGCGTTTTCCTCAACTCGGCTACTTACCATTTACTGAATAGAAATTCCAATAGCTCGCTGTCTGCACAGATGCGGTATTTCCATCTGATCGGAATAAACAGTTCAATTTCAGATGCACCTCCGGTCTTGCTGAGATTATTTAGATCTGGCTGCCAGGAAGTGATAGTCTGGTGTATAATAGGAAACGATACATATCAGGTCTCTCTGCTATTGGAATCTCTTTGAACCAGATCATGTTACCTCTTTGGCAACCCACCACAGAGTAACTATAAAAACCAGTAAGAGACTTCATTTCTAAATCTCAATCAAATAACTCCTAATAGGATCCCTTTGCTCCAAAAAAGTGATCTATAACACAGCCAATGTTAGAAATTTACAGTATCATAATTTCAAGGAATGTCATTTCATTGAATGACATAAGTAATAAGTAATGATAAAGGTAATAGGCATGTTAATAATTTTTTTATTTTTTCTATGGCATGGTCACCTTTCCGGATACGGTGACCCGTTCTGACTAGAGATGTGAATATCGAAAAATATAGTTTTTTAATACATCGAAATAGTAGTTCGATATATCGAAAAATATATCACTATTTCGATATATTGGGTCTCGATATTTTTAGTCTTTTAAAAGGGCACATACATATCGATATTTCTATACCGATATAATTAAGATATTGTTTTTATAATATCGAAATTTCACTACCGGTATTATTAAGATATTGTTTTTTTTTTTAAGTTCATTCACAGCAGAATTTAACTATTAAGAAACAGGTTATTTTCTATCCTCTTTCCGATTTATTTTTATTTGATATAAGAATTAACGATATTTTGAAATATTTATATTTCCTGGCGATATCATTACGATATTATTGTTATAATATCAATATTACTCTTACGATATCATCATGATATTGTTTTTATAATGTTCATTTATAGCAGGATTTAAACAGTAAGAAGCATGCTATCTCTTAATCTCTTAACGATTGGTTTAATTTTTTTTGTTTTTAATTTGATAAAAGAACTAACCATATTTTGAAATATCTATATAATTAAGATATTGTGTTTATTAAGTTCATTCCCAGCAAGATTTAAATATAAAGGAACAGGTTATATAAAGGAACAGGTTATCTAATCTTACTCCAATTCAAGAAGAAGTTGGTCGGGAGGTGAGGTTATTGAAAAACACATTAATAAGTTATTTATTTTGTGCCAGCGTTTCGGCCTAATAGGCGTACAGCCGAGCGCCAAATGAAAGGAACAGGTTATATAAAGGAACAGGTTATATAAAGGAACAGGTTATCTAATCTTACTCCAATTCAAGAAGAAGTTGGTCGGGAGGTGAGGTTATTGAAAAACACATTAATAAGTTATTTATTTTGTGCCAGCGTTTCGGCCTAATAGGCGTACAGCCGAGCGCCAAATGAAAGGAACAGGTTATATAAAGGAACAGGTTATATAAAGGAACAGGTTATCTAATCTTACTCCAATTCAAGAAGAAGTTGGTCGGGAGGTGAGGTTATTGAAAAACACATTAATAAGTTATTTATTTTGTGCCAGCGTTTCGGCCTAATAGGCGTACAGCCGAGCGCCAAATGAAAGGAACAGGTTATATAAAGGAACAGGTTATATAAAGGAACAGGTTATCTAATCTTACTCCAATTCAAGAAGAAGTTGGTCGGGAGGTGAGGTTATTGAAAAACACATTAATAAGTTATTTATTTTGTGCCAGCGTTTCGGCCTAATAGGCGTACAGCCGAGCGCCAAATGAAAGGAACAGGTTATATAAAGGAACAGGTTATATAAAGGAACAGGTTATCTAATCTTACTCCAATTCAAGAAGAAGTTGGTCGGGAGGTGAGGTTATTGAAAAACACATTAATAAGTTATTTATTTTGTGCCAGCGTTTCGGCCTAATAGGCGTACAGCCGAGCGCCAAATGAAAGGAACAGGTTATATAAAGGAACAGGTTATATAAAGGAACAGGTTATCTAATCTTACTCCAATTCAAGAAGAAGTTGGTCGGGAGGTGAGGTTATTGAAAAACACATTAATAAGTTATTTATTTTGTGCCAGCGTTTCGGCCTAATAGGCGTACAGCCGAGCGCCAAATGTAGCTGCCATCGCTGTACGCCTCTCTGCCCTGACGTAACCTTAAATTTACACCAAAACGTTGGTATACAATAAATAATTTACAGTTATTAATTTGTTTTTCATTGACCACATATGCCGACCAAGTTCTTCTTTAATTACATCTATGGTCAACAAAACTTACTCCAATATGACTTCCACCAATTTGTTTAGACTTTTTTTTAACTTCATAAAAATATTAACGATATTTTTATGCCGATATTATCCAGACAACGATATTGTTAACAGATATCTTTTTTTAAAAATCGCACAAAAACATCGATATATCGATATTTTTTCAACATCCCTAGGTCTTCGCCATCTTCTTGGCACACCAGTCTTGGTCTACTCAAGTAGACGAACTCGACTCCTCCAACTCCTCCTAGAATCACCACAGTACTGTTTACTATTAGCCTACGATGACCCCTCCAGATAATATTAAATCGTAGAAGCCATCATAAGATCGGTGAGATCAGTCCTCCCAGATATTACGTGTTTTGGAGGCCACTACGCATATACCAGCCTCATCCATATTTAAACAAGCCACCGCTTCAGATCGACCTCATAGTACGTCTCCATTCAACAAGAGAGCCGCTGGATGACGCAAGGAACCTGTTTGTTAGCGTGTCCGTAATTTGTTTTGATCGTTTGATATAATTACTAAGAAAGAGGGGGGGGGGGGGCTGTTTTTCTTCGCAGTATTCCTATAAAGAGGTCATTTGCTTGAGGGCCTACTGCGTTGTATTCTGTTTACCAAGTTCCGTTTACCGAATATATTTGTCAGGATTAAAATACAATTGGTTATCCAATAAACACTTTAGGATACTACCGAAGAGGATGACTCGATTTTTGAAAATGATCCAACTAAAATAAAAGCTAAAATCAGTATAAATGATTACGAATATGATGAACACTTAATCTGACCGCTCCTCGATAAGGAAAGTATTATAATCGAGTGGAATATTCGATGAGCAGTTTTCAACGGATCTTTACGTTTCAGAGCCTCCTGAGTCTAAAGCCACTGATGGTCACTCCAATCCAATCACTCCACACCAAATGGAACATGGAACAATCGTGAGTGCAAAGTCCTACGTGGAGTGGTTGGTAGCAGCTGGAATTTCATCGGCTTTAAAATCCATCGCCTCTTATCTAAATCCAATCACTTCAACCGATCGTTGGTATGAAAAATACTTCATTTTCCACTTCGGAACAATGAACTGCACAGTTTTTTATACCGTTTTTAGGCAGTGCGATACTAATAAGAAAAAAAATTGTTTGTCAGTAAATACAGTGTTATTAAAATTTACGATAAAGTATTTTTTAAAACTATACATATGAATAACATATGATTTTTTATATTTTTTTGGAGGGGGGTCAAAATTAAATTATTTAACGTTTTTGTTATTGTAGAGCCACTATTTATAGCCCCCATCAATGCATGTTTACATGAACATAAATCACTACCTGTCGGTAAAAAAAGGAAACAATGGAATGGAGTGATCGTCAGTGGGGCCATTGAAGTAGTCTTCACTCCAAGCATTCCAGCTGCTCCAATTCAGTGTTCCATGTTCCGTTTGGAGTGATCCTCAGTGGCCGCCTTAAAAATACACATTTTCGGCAAATTCAAGTTTTCTTCCTGGGATGAAAGTTGTATTGTATAAATAATAGTTATTAACCATTTCATTATGTTTCAATAGGGGAAAAAGTATTTTTAAAAACAAGCGCCAATACTAGGTTGTTACAAAAGTCCTTGAGTATGAACACAACCTTGCATTCCAACTCTCATAATTAATACTATAAGAATATTTTTATTCCTACTATTTATGTCAATGTTTACTTTGACTAATCCTTTAATTCCTTGTGACTTGAGTTGGCTTTATTTTTAAAACGCACATGCAATGCCAGAAGAAAAATGGATTCGCGTTCTTTTGAGACATTACTGGAAAAAAGGTTTAAGCGCAAAGGCAGCCGCCGAAGAAATTTATGCCACAGAAGGATAGTTAATTACCCATCGAAATACTGGCGCACAACCCAGATCAGGTTTCTCATAGTTTGTTGATGATGACGTTCTTCTCGAACATGCAACTACTCGTGATTTATCGGCCGTAGTGGGGACTCAAACCTTTATTGTGGACAGTTAGATAGAGTTTATGCAGTGTGAGTGCAAAGTATCCCCCTTTGGCCAACAGGAGCCAAGCCATTTTGCAACATAACAATACCCCTGCACATCGTTCTCGTTTGACCAAGTTAAAATTATCGGAACCTCAAGGAGTAAAGGTTTTGCCTCATCCTGCGTACAGCCCAGATGTTGCACCATCAGATTATGGTTTGTTCAGATCAATGGATCATTTTTTAAAAGGTTGGATCTTTGATAATTACGAGGACGTAAAAATTTGATGTCAAGAGTTGTTTGCCTCAAAACCAAAGGAGTGGTCCGGCATCAAATCCAATTACTGGTAGAAAGATGGGTGAAAGTAGTTGAAAACAATGGACTTTACTTTGAAGAGAAGTACTAAATAATGTTTAAAATATGTAATCTGAAATAAAACTATATGCACAAGGACTTTTGTAACAACCTAGTACTATATAGAAATAATTAATGTGAAGTTGGCATTGTATAGGGGAGAGAGGGTGGGGGTACATACAGTTGTGGCACGCCTCAACATGGGAAACCCTCGGTTCTGGCACGCGTTGTAAAAAGGTTGGGCACCTCTGCTCTAAACAAACGACTGAAATTACTTTACTCCCTATCTCCAAATCGTCAAAACTAAAAATCAGATATAAACTAAATACTTTCTCATTCCTACTTAAACCCAAATGGACACAAATTTACGGTTCAGCAAAAAATATCCACTCACAAAAACTTCTATTGTTTTTTTTTTTTAAATAATTTACATTATAATTTACAGTTCATTATACACAGGTGAACTTTGTTATTTTCTTTGGGAATTCAAATAATACCCAAACCTCCTCTAAGTGGTTATATATTCCAAGTTGGGTTGCTAAAGATTTTTTAAATTTTTGTGCAATCTAATTTTAAGATGCGTGCTTCATTCCACCTTTTAACTAAAATGGGACAGATCAAAGAGCGAGTATTTAAAACTTTTTCTAATTGCCTTCATAAGGGCGAAATTTTCGAAGGAAATTTGAAGAAATTATTATCTGCCATGGATAAGCTTACCGCTGAAGATGTAAAGTTAGACAAAGGTCTCTTGAATGGTTCTCGCCTGGCTCCTGTTACTTATGTAGAAATTCTAAAACACCCCAAGTATATAATTAACATGTTCGTTCTGAGACCGAAAAGCAAACTTCCCCTCCACGACCACCCATTGATGCATGGTATTTGCAAAGTGGTTTGTGGAAAAGTAACTATTAGAAACTTTTCGCTTGTAGAAGAATCTTCCACTCTTGTATTAGATAGGGTATTGGCAGTCGTAGAACCTGAGAATACAGTTACTGAAAAAGATCCAGCAATTCTTCTTACTCCGAGAAAAGGTAACATACATGAAATCCAAGCAATTGATGGCGGAGCGGCATTTGTGGATATTTTGGCCCCTCCGTATATGTCCCGTATAGAAGGAGTTGGACCTCGACTGTGTCATTACTTCAAGGAACTTGGAGAAAAGCAAGGGTATACTGAACTTATTAAAATCAAAAATGTTCCAGAATATTGGACTGATGTTTCTCCTTATCTTGGGCCTTAACCAATAATTTTTGTGTGATTATATTTCTTTTTTTTTATACTAATGAATTACACACTGTAATATTTTAAACAAATTTGTTTATTTTTAATTTAATAAAAAATGTACCAAATCGTACCTGATTGATTACAGAAAATTAAGTTATAATTGCATTAGTACCATATTATATCCATTTGTTAATATCATGAGTCTTAATATTAAAACCATTAAGTAAAATGTTATTGTTCTAGGTTAAAAAAAAATATGTAATCCTATAGAAAGAACTATTCAATCAAAAATAAATGATTTAATTAATCAAAAGGCAATAATTAAATAGACATTATATTTACGAAACTAAACTTAGTAATAGGTAATATTAAGCAAACGTTGAATATAAAAATACTTTACGCTTCTAAACAAAAACAAGAAAACAATAAAAAAACATTTTATCAGCTGTTAGCGAACTCGGACCCTTTCCCAGCATGCACCGGAACAAGTCACCTGGCCATGGTAACCATGGCAACCGCTACTTTATTAGTTTTTTTTTAACTTTACATCTTTATTCACACCTGTCAATTGTCGTATCGACAATTAGTCAATTGGATGATCATTAACTTAAGGCAAGGTGACCAGATGTTTTACAATGGAATGTGGGACAGGTGGAAAAAAAAAATTGATCTTTTATCATCAATCATAATAATAAAATTATGCATATTATATTATAAACCAAAATGGAACTTATAATAATACTTCTACCTCCGGTGTCATTCGTAAAATCTCACAGAAAAAGTTTGTTTCAATTCTGCTCTTTGTTAAAAAAAGTGCTTTTTGTAGATGTTTGGTGCAAGAATAGATTCGTTTCTATCTCATGACTATTTGGAATAATAACGAGAGTTGTAGCTGCGCCATTAAATAAGAAATAGAAAAAGTGGTAAGCAAAAGATTAATTTAAACTATTAAGTTTACAACGCCTGGAAAATACGTATTTTAAAATGTTAAATGTATCCATCTAATGCCAAATCCAATATCGATAGTTTAAAAATCTATATATGGTGTATATATGTATATATTGATAAATGTAAATATCAAACATCAAAGTTTTTAGTCCAATGGGAGAAAATGTGGGATATTTTTCCATGTGGGACCAGAACCAAATGTGGGAGAGTCCCCCTGGTCACTTTAACTTAAGGATATGGCATGAATTTATTATAAAAAATCACAATTCATGATTATATCCACGTTAATTTATTAAATAAAATAATTACTGTATATATAAAACGAAAAATACGGACCAAATTTTAGTTCTAAAGCAGTACATCCCAGGGATGTCGTCATATGGTAGGCCCAAAAAGTTGGAAAATTTGAAATTTGAGAACCTACTCCAAATGTACTAAAATTTAAAACCAATACATTTTATGTTAAGAAATTTGAATTGTATCGATATGGTAATGTTGCTTTTGGTTTATTATTTTCATTATTGACCTTTGGAATCGACCAAAGAAAAAATGTTTGTGCCCTCCCTCAAAATTTGAGGTTTTACGTTTCATGATAAGTAGAATCCAAATATATAAAAAAAAAAAACACGTCCTTCGGCCGTTCGCGGCTTTTCATCGAGACTACTGGACCGATTTTCTTAAGATTACGGTACCAATGTCACTGGTCACCACAGGATGGTCATCGGAACTCGACATTACCATCCGTCTGTTTGTTTCAAAATGGCGGCCGATTATAGATCTCATGAGGTCATAGCTCGACCATTTATAAAGATACGGGGGGGAGGGGGGGGGGAAATATAAGGTGTTTTAGCATCAGCGTAACAAGGCATTAAAAAAAAAAAAAATCCGACCGTCCGCCGTCCGCGGCTTTTTCCGAGATTACCGGACCAATTTTCTTAAGATTACGGTACCAATGGCACAGGTCACCCCAGGATGATCCTCGGAACTCGATATTACCATCCGTCTGTTTGTTTCAAAATGGCGGCCGATTAGAGATCTTATAAGTCCATAACTCGGCCATTTATAAAGATAGAGAGGAAACGTAAGGTGTTCTGGAATCAGCATAACAAGACATTTAAAAAAAAAAAAAACTAAAAACATCTCTATCTGTAAATGCTTTTGGTTTATTATTTTCAATAATATACCTTTGGAATCGACCAAGTAAAACATTTTTGTAACCCCCTGTAAGCTGATGAAATTTCCTACAAAACGAAAAAAAATCATTTAAATAGGACCAGTATTAGCTGAGATATTGCGTAATGAACTTCGTAGACTGATTCCCTTTCCTTTTTTTTTCCTACTCAAGTGCACATCCAGTATTCCTATATGCTTTCCCTCTTTTATATCCCTCTATTATATCCCTATATGATTTCCTCTCTGATTACACACCCTACCCTAACCATCTCAGCCTACTTGCATTGACACAATTTCTTCTTAACACTCCCAGTTCGGCACTCTCACGGCGATCATCTTGTGACAAGCCTCAAATTTCTTTTCCTTGTATGCCTACTGCTTAATTTATTTTACTTGGATAGAATAGATATTTTTGAAATATTACTAAGTGGAAATAATAAATCATTGTGTAATAATTTGCAGAGTTTTTACTGTTATATCCCATACCCTCCGGTAAGTTGGGAAATTGGATCGAAATCGTTGGATAATTTCGGATTGAACCCTAAGATTTCAATATCTTCAGGTGCACTTCTCATAATCCTTTTTCTTTTATAAAGGTTGAAGAGGATTATTTTTTCTTAGTCTAAGTAAGAATAGTAGACCGAATTATTCATTCAGGCTAAAAATGTCTTTCCATTCTAGTCCTTCTACTACCTGAAGTATTTCTATTCTTACTGATAAAATCTGAGTCTGTCCATGTCAGACTAGACACTTCTTAAGAAAAACGTGTTCCGTCAAAATTCAAAGAGAGTTTTAGACTTAAGTGTTATTAGGCCCGTATTACACTCGCAAGAACAATTGGTGGTAGAAGGAAAGAAGCTTTTTATTTTAATTATTATCCCAACCTAACCTTATTGAACATCATAAATTAGCCTAATTAAAAAAAAAAAAAAAAAAAAATACACCACTAATAATTTTAACCTTTCTCTCCCGGAACTAAAATTATTTTTATTTTTGTTTCATTTTTTTTTAATTCGTAAGCTAACCTACTATAAAATATAGTCAAATTGAAATAAAAAAACGCTGCAAATTATTACACAATGGTTTATTATTTCCACTTAGTAATATTTCGAAAATCTCTATTCTGTCCAAGTAAAAAAAAAAATTAAGCAGTAGGCACGAAAGGAAAAGAAATTTGAACCTTGTCCCAAGATGATCGCCGTGAGAGTTTCGACCTGAGATTGTTAAGAAGAAACTGTGTCAATGCAAGTAGGATGTGATGTAAAATGATACAGAGGAAATATTGGATGTGCACTTCAGTAGGAAAAAAAAAGAAGGAAAGAAAATCAGTTTACGAAGTTCATCACGCTATATCTCAGCTAATACTTGTCTGATTTAAATGATTTTTTTTCCTTTTGTAGGGAATTTCATGAGCTGGTAGGGCTTTACATTTTTTTTACTTGGTCGATTCCAAAGGTATATTATTGAAAATAATAAACCAAAATCATTTAAAGATAGAGATTTTTTTATTTTTCGTTTTTTTTTTGTTTTGTTTTTTATTTTAATGCCTTGTTACGCTGATTCTAAACCACCTTATATTTCTCCTCAATCTTTAAGGCCGCCATTTTTAACCAAACAGACGGATGGTAATGTTGAGTTCCGAGGATCATCCCGGGGTGACCCGTGGCATTGGTACCGAATCTCAAGAAAATCGGTCCAGTAGTCTCGAAGAAAAGCCGCGGACGGCGTATGGCGGACTGCGGACGGACGGATTTTTTTTTTTATTCGATACTTTGATACTTTTTTGATTTGATACTTCCCGATAAAATAAAAAAAAGAAATAACGCGCACGGCTGAGGGATGTATTTTCTTAAATTCGTTTTGAAGGGAGGTTATCATTTATTTATTTTTTTTGGTCGTTGATCATTGACAAACAAAGGTTCATTATTGAAAATAATAATAATAATAATATATATATATATATATATATATATATATATATATATATATATATATATATATATATTGCAATCGCGGGAGGTTTTCATTTTTTAAGATTATTAGTAGTTCTGTTTTGTTTTTTTTCAATTAGACAGATTTAGGATTTAAAATTAGGTTAGCTTAGAAATTAAAAAATAAAATTCTTTTATTATATTGGATTCTACATATCTTGAAACGTAAAACCTCAAATTTTGAGGAAGAGAGGGAGGGGGTTACAAAAAGTTTTTACTTGGTCGATTCCTAAAGTCTCTTATTAAAAATAATAAACCAGAAAGAAAAAAAAAATCCCCACTACTAACCCTAAATAGCCTGGAACTAAGGTTATTTTTATATCACTATTTTATTTTTTAATTTCTAAGCTAACCTAATTTTAAATCCTAAACCTGTCTAATTGAAAAAAAAAAAAAACAGAACCACTAATAATCTTAAAAAATGAAAACCTCCCGCGATTGCAATATATATATATATATATATATATATATATATATATATATATATATATAATTATTATTTTCAATAATGAACCTTTGTTTGTCAATGATCAACGACCAAAAAAAATAAATAAATGAAAATCTCCCTTCAAAACGAATTTAAAAAAATACATCCCTCAGCCGTGCGCGTTATTTCTTTTTATTTTTTTTTATTTTATCGGAAAGTATCAATAAAAAAATTCTACTAAACTACTTAACATATGAGTAAGATAAGCTAAATTTAGTCAATTTCCATCAAATCAGTTTCACCGAAGGATACGTGTTCTAAAAATTCGCTTGCTAAATATCTACAATGAACACAAATCAAGTCCGTTCTTAGACAGCTTGGCCTTTTTTTTTTTTAACGCACAACAATTTATGAAAATATCCAGAAATTAACAAAACATCAAGCATTAAAAACTAATATAGTATTATTTTAATTTAATCATATTTTTTCTCAGTTTAAATATATCTCAATATTAGCTAAAAAGGAACAAAACCCTATCAAATAAGTGAATCTTGTAGGAACAAAGTAGGAAGATATGTTTTCACAGAAATTTAAGAATGGAATTGAATTCATCTATTTCAAGCATGGCATTTTCACCAGATGTTTTTGGAAATTACTGTCATTTTCTTATTCCCAAGAACCTACTCATAGATATCAAAGTTATTCTCAGGTCTATGTTTATTTATTAGTTGTTTTTATTTTTATTTATTTATTTGTTTTATTTTATTTTTTTTTTTTACTACGCTCTCTCGATAAATTGAAATTCAAGAATTCAAAGTATTTTGAAGAGCAGTTTCTGCCGATTCCAGTCAAAGCAAAAAAATCCTATTGGTAGATTAACAGCGATACAGCTATACTGCAACAGTTGAAAGACACAACTTTATCAACAGGTTGGAACTAATATTTTTACAACTTGTTATACTTCACCTTAGCGAACTCTGGTGGCTGATTTCTGATACATCAGTGTTTAGGTTTCATGCTCTTTAAAAGGCAGCTCTTACCACTTAAGAGTTTGGATTTAACGAGACAATTACACACTTAACCCGAAAACGCACCAACCACACATCACCTTATTTCATATTTAGGTAAGTAAAAATAAAAACGATACGTATTATTTTATTTTAGAAGTTAATACTTTCATGATCGGGAAGCTTGGGTTATAAGTTCGTTAGTAACGTTATATACGACATGGTTGGTGTTGGTTCTAGGCGATTCATGTTTTAGAAATTTAAAGAATTAGAGAAATATGATAATACCTGATGCAATATATACTCGATTGAAAATTCTTCAAACTTAATAATAGGCTTGTGAAAAACAAATGTTGTGTGTGCATAGAACAATGCTAATTCTGTTCTACATATTTATCGTAACTTTGGGACAGACTGGCGCCATCTTCTTACAATGAATTGGTAGAGTTCATCAATGTCTTTTCGAAGAACCGGCGCCACACCTGATTACCGTGATTACATCAGTTAATACAGTTCCTCGATGTCTTCTCGATAGACTGGCACCAGTTGGTTGACGCCGTAATTTATTTAATACATATCGGCTTTGTACTTTGAAAACAACATATCACAATGGCAGCTAACAACAATATACTAAAAAACAAAGAACAATAAAAATAACGATGCATTACTTAGCACGGCTCCTGGAATCCTCAAGGCGACACATGATTACAATGAATCTTATTTGTTAACGTAGTTCCTCAACTTCTTCTCGATGGACTGGCACTAGTTTGACGCCGTCTGTCATCTAATATAGATTTGCTTTGTTATACAAAACAACATATTACAATGGCACCTAATAACAATATGTGAAAGAAAAAAATAATAATAACAATTTATTATTAATCACGGATCCTCAAAGTCTTCTTGACGGACCCGATAATTCCGATTTGCGTTGATCTTCTAAAGCGAAGTTTACAATAGCATCTAACAAACAATTTATTTTAATAGCAATATTTAAAAAAAATAAATTAATTGAGATAGCATTTATTTTTATATTAAATCGATATTCAGTTGACATCCGCATGATGGTATAGAAGGATCAATCTAATTAGGGATTGATAAATTATTTGCCACTTTTATAAATTTGTTTTATTGAAAAATAGTTTCGAATGTTATACATTCATCCTCAGTTCTAAAAACACACAAAAAATTCAAAAATAATCAATTCAAAATATAATTTGGTATTATTATATATATTAAATTAGATGCAATATGAATCAGTATTATAAAACATTTATGAATTATGAATTTAATTAAGACAAGAAATCTATACATGTTGGTTCTCACCAAGGTTTAAATGGATTATATCAAACAGAAAATTTCGTACTGGTTTCTTCTCGCATTGAACTAACACTGAACGAAAGGTAGGTAGGATGTTTATAGGTAACGGTTTAAGGGTCTGGGTTTTTCCTGTAATGCCGGTGAGTAATTCGTTTTTCTGTTATAGATGGGAATAAATTTAAGATTGGACTATTGGAGATATTTATTTGGTCATTTAAGCAAAAATCTGGATTGGATTTGAGGGATTTTATTATTTCAAGTGCATCATATATATTTAATTTGAGGCTGTTTTCAACGTGATGTATTAATTTAACTCCTGACTCTTTGATGAATTTATGATTCGAAACTAAATTTATGATTTAACATTCGAAACTAGTTTTCAATAAAACAAATTTATAAAAGTGGCAAATAATTTATCAATCCCTAATTAAATCGATATTATTAATATTTTAATAAAACAACGAAAACGTGGAAGAAAGGTGTTTGAAAGGTACAGCAATGAAGTCTATTAATAATGGCGGCTGATTATGTTGTCCCGTAATCAAGACCTGCACAGAACTTTTAATCTTCAACTTAATATCCTCAATCCTGCCAACGTAGAAGGTATTGAAACAGAACTAACTATTTCACTGCAAATACTCCTCCTTCCAAAAGGGAATTTATAGATATTTCTGTGTCGATATAATTAAGATATATTTAGTATGTTCATATCTAGTAGGATTTAAATATCAAGAAACAGATTAGCTCCTAATCTCCCTCCAAATCATTCAGGCATTTTTTTAATTTTATGAAAATATTTACGATATTTTTAAATATCGATATTTTTATACCGATATTATCAAGACATCGAAATTGTTAATCGATATCGATAATTTTCTTTCGACATCCCATTCCTAATAGACCTACTACATAGAATAAGCACGAACACACCACATCACAAGTTTTTGTTTGTCGAACCCGTCCTTGTAGAATTTTTTTATTTTATTTTTTATCTTTTGTTTTGTTGAAAAATATCGGGTTTCGATATATCGAGAAAAAAAAATCGGACAAAAATATCGATATATTTTTTCAACATCCCTACACTGCAGTCTGTGGTAAAGATAATCGATATAAATAAACATGTATTAGCCATGTTCCTAGAGATTGGCACGGTAGCCCTTATGTCCTAGACAGACTTAGCAGTTCGAGGGGATTCATTTTTCTGGTAGATGTGATCTGATAGTGGGAAAGTACTTCATCGCGGCATCCTCTTTCGGGACTTATTGAAATTATTCATTGCCAAAACGATTCCGAAACCGAAAAGTCCATCTCCAAACGACCCCCCCAAATTCTCGCAAAACGTTTTATATCTCATTGTAGCCTCCAACATTATTCCTGATCGCCAGTTTCGATCCCTCTGTATCTATCAAACCTTCCTGCTTATAACTAAACATGTAAACGTTTGTTCGGATTCGTTAACATTGCAATAGAAAAGCCGTTTTGTCTTATTAATTTTGCCAACATTTTAATCCGTATAGTTTTAACAGTACAACTTTACAATCGGGTCGCATTATCAGTGTCTGCATCCGAACATATCCAAAGGACACCGCACTCTGTATCGCCATTTGTGCTAAGTAACTGTTTCGGATTCAATTGTAAGATTCGTATTCATTGGAATTATTAAAATAATTACTGCTTTAATTAGGCATTATTTAAAATTATTAGTGCTGTCAACTTCCGCTCACTACCCTTGCTCAAGAGATAGACAAAACCCCAATGGATCCTTTTCAGTTGAGGTCGGGCCCTTTCCGTAATTTAAATTATTACTGCTTTAAATTATTACTACAACTTCTTTAGACCATCGAAAGTCGACAGCATTAATAATATCTAATTAAATCAATTATAATTCCAACGAATAAGAATTTTAGAATTGAATACAAAGCAGTTAGCTAGCACAAATAGCGCCAGAGAGTGCTAGTGCAGCGAGCGCGCCTATCTTCTGGTATGTTCGGTTGCAGACACTCATAATGCAACCCGATCGCTGCACTATTTTTATTGTTTGTATAACTGTTATTAAAAAAATAATAAACTATTTCTTGTCAATAAAAATACATTACTAAAATACCAACCTATTATCATCTGATTTGCATAGTACAGGCGGAACATTCGATTAAAACGAATCTGTGTCCGTTTGGAAGACCGATCTTAACTCCTCCGAACCAGTACATTGAACGTGACCTTCACGAACGACCAGCGAGCTCTAGTTTGAAATGTTCTCTTCTCTAGAGGCTGTTGACCTTCATCAATGACGTCATCGGCGACCCTTGACAGTTTATTTGGGTCATAAGTGGATCGTATATCGGTCGCATCTGCTGCCGTATCTTAGAATAAATAAATAATCTAGTTCCCTCAACGCCCAATTATCAAGGTTTCAATAGTTGATTAAATGACGTATTTCTATATTCTACGTCTTTGTCTTTGTTCTCGTCAGACTGATTTCCAGGAATTGTTTTTCCTAAAGATTGGACAAAAGAATAACAAATCAACTATCTAGTTTATTAAAAATATTTCTTCTAATATAAGATGTAAATCCATGTAGAGTTATATTTCATTAATTTTCAAAACTTATACTGATTTGTATATTGAAATATTGTTAAACTGTAAATATTGTAAAACATGTGATTATGTGTCATACATGAGCATGAATCACTACTTGTAGCTAAAAAAATGGAGGGTGGAGTGGAATGGTTGTCAGTGGGAGATTGAAATATCAACACTCAATACGCTCCACTCCATCGTTCCATTGTTCAACTTGGTGTGATCTTCCGTAGTGATGATGAAAAAGTATCGACATATTGATATATTTTTTCGATATATCGTAATATCGATATTAAAGTTTATTTATCGAAAACAGACATTTTTTTAACAAAAAAAAATATACATATATAAACTAAAAAAAAACAACACAAAAACTTGCTTGTGTATGGTAGCTGTATTCTAGGAATGGCATGTCAAAAACATAATATCGATATTGATATCGGTTAACCATATCGATATATTGATAATTTAGACATAAAAATATCGGTATTTAAAAATATCGTTAATATTTTTATGAAATTAAAAAATATTTAAAAAAATAGGAGGAAGATTAGAAAACCTGTTACTTGATATTTAAATCCTGCTGGAAATTAACTTAGTATAAATAATTTCTTAATTCTATCGGCACAGAAATATTGATAATTCAAAATATCGTTAATTCTGTTATCAAATTAAAAAATAAATTGAAATGAATCGGAATGAGACTAACAGATAACCTGCTTCATATTATTCAAAGTATGCTGCAATTGAACATGATAAAAACAATATCTTTATGATACCGGCAGTGAAATATCGATAGTACAAAAACAATATCTTAATCATATCGGTACAGAAATATCGATATTATAAAAATATTATCTCAAATATACCGTCGCAGAAATATTGATATTATAAAAACAACGTCTTAATTGTAACGGCAAAGAAATATCAATATTATGAAAGCAATATCTTAATTATATCGGCACAAAAATATCGATATTATAAAAACAACATCTTAATTATATATGACCAGTGTTAACATATGATTCAGAGACGTGGACCTTAACGTGTAAAGAAGAGAAAGAGCTTCTCATATTCGAAAAAAAGATTTTGCCCGTTAAAAACGAAGGGAACCAGAGGAGGAGGGGCTATAACAGGGAGATATATGAACTCTTTGGGGTAGTAAACGCCATACGTTTTATGAAATGTGGCCGACTGAGATGGGCAGGCCACTTATCAAGAATGGATGAGGAAGAAATCCCCAAGAAGCTAGTGGTAGGGAACCTGGATCAGTCGAGAGGAAGAGAGAGACCAAGGCTGAGATGGGAAGACGCTCTCACTAGGGATGCCAAGACTCTTTTAAAGTTGCAAAATCGGAAAGCGGCTTCACAAGACCGAGCCACCTGGCGAAGGCTCACCGAGGAGGCGAAGGCCCACATCGGACTGTAGCGCCATTGAAAGTAATGTAATTGTATCGAAACAGAAATATCGATATTATAAAAACAATATCTTAATTATATCGCCCCAGAAATATCGATATGTGTGTGTCCCTTTAAAAGGTCGTTTGAAAGATTAAAAATATCGAGGCCCGAAATATGGAAATATCGATATATTTTTTCGATATTTCGAACTACTGTTTCGATATATTCAAAAACTATCGATATTTTTTTGGAATATCATTGTTCATAACCTCTTCCCAAGCTTCTTGCAAACATTAGTGTCGTCGACACTTACTGTTCCCTTGCTGAATCTGAACTACCGGTAATAATATGAGCTGTATATGGTTCATATCTTCAGTTGTTTTATTCTTAGAGGACAATGAGTCGAAGAATAAAGACTATTTCCACATTACATTTTCTTTTCATTATTGCCGGACTACTTTTTCCTTTGTAGGCTATTTCTTTCTTTGTTCATATTATTCATGTTATGTCGCTATTACTCACCCTCCTCAACTCATAAGAATAGTTTTCATGTCGGAACATAAATGCAGACTCACTCTATCTTTTATGTGGCTGAGCCTTTATAGCTTCTTATATTGTCTCACCTTTCTAATTTTATTCATTCTATTCATTTTATTCTAATTTTATTTTATTTTATTCTAACTCTATTTCTCCATGTTCTATTTTTATTTTTTTTGACATTGGATGTCAATTAACTTAAGAATGTCACATCGGAGGCATGAGGAGAAGCAGTACCTTCTCCTGAAGGGATATCGATATTAATTGTTGGTCTAGAAGGTCCCTCATCCAGCTCCTTTTCAGCCTTCTACGGTTGTTACCTGGCATGAACATTGTGGCCATGTCATTTCTGTACGTCAGGTAGGTTAACCGTCATAAATAAAATTTTGCCGAGTTAGTAACAAAATACTATTTATTGTTATACCTTTATAGTAATACGCATATTCGTTAATTTAATATGGAAGTTTCAGACTTTCGGACGTTTTACGTAAAAATGCAATTGTGATTTCAACACTTTCTAATGCCGTAACAGATGCGTAACTTTACTACAGGCTGTATCAGACGAAATCATATCGAAAAATAACAAAAATAAAAAAATCATAATAAATAAACATGGCACGGACGACATGAGCTAAAATATTACATTCTGTTAATATTAAATTTGATGCTAGAAAACAATTGGAAAATTCCAAAACACAAAGCCTCAAGCCTCTAAAATACCGGCACACAACTAACCAGCACATAACTCCAAAACATCCAATCATATACTGAAGGCAAAGGGAGGTAACATAAAACAGATGAGAAGGTTACATTCAAACAGCTGATTTTTTTTTCTTCTAGCTTTACTTTGTCTTTATTATTTATTTGTATATGTATTTTTGTTCAGACATTTTTAGTTGCTTTCTATGTGTATTTGCAGTTTTGTGTTGATGAGCTGTTTGAATATAACCTTCTCAGCTGTTATCTTACCTCCCTTTGCCTTCATTATGTGATTGGATGTCTTGGAGTTATGTGCTGTTTCTGGTTGATGCGTCTTTCTGGACGGTTGATGTGAGATGTGCTGTATTTGATCTTTATAGATGTGATTTTGAATAGATATGAATCGCATCCATTCCGGCGACATGACTTCCCCAGCGAAATCGATTTAACTTTTATCATTGAAGAGATCATGTAATTCATTATTAGTTATTCGCCATTTGCATCATCTATTATAAACAGAACTGAAGTTTCGTCGAAGAATTTTCCTCAAGAAAATTGTCTTCCGCCATTGAGGTAGACATGGTTTCCAAAACTGTAAAGGGCGAATGAGGGTTTTATATAAAGTTATCTTTGATCGCCTTAAGATCAGATTACTGGAATTGGCGGTCATTATTTAATTTCTACTGTTATCCTATTATCATTTATTACCTACCTATTATTTCAGGTAGGTGAATTATAAAATATAAGTTTAGCAAGGTTTAAATTATTTTAATGATTTGTAGCAGCGTTTGATACTTCAAAACGTTCCTTAATTACTTGACAGAGATTAAGAGTTTAAAATTCCTTAAGGCTTTGAGGGACTAAACTAAAGTGACCAGATGTTTTACAGTGGAATGTGGACAGGCGCAAAAAAAAAGAAAAGAAAAACAGGCGCAAAAAAATAAATATTAAAAATGTTAATTTTTTTAAATCAATTATATCGACGTTGTTTTTTGAGAAAGACGTAAGCACCATTCAGCAAACTTTACAGGAAACAATTTTTCTCCAATTAACAATATATATATATATATATATATATATATATATATATATATATATATATATATATATATATATATTAAGGTGGCGAAACCTTTATAATTTCAATATATTTAAAAGGCTTCTCGCACTGGTTAAGGCAAGAGTTGTTAGTATCAAAATTTGGAGTTTACGTCATCAAAATTTGATTTTCAGACCATTTCCAATTTTTTTTGTCGATATATCGAGAGTGGGAATCGCTAGAGGTGATGTTTACGTCCCATAATCAGTTTAAACCTGAATTTCGAATTTTTGGCGCTTAAGCCTTTATCGATATAGAGAAAACCTAAATAGAACACGATACATAAAATCTCAATTCAGCCAAATCTCAAGAAAATTGGACCAGTAGTCTCGGAGAAAAGCCGCGGATGGCGGACGGACGGATTTTTTTTAATATTCGACATTAGGATTCTACGCATCTTGAAACGAAAAGTCTTAAATTTTGAGGAGATGGAGTTTAAAATTGTTTTTCTCTTGGTCGATTACAAGGTTCATGATTGTAAATAATAAAACAAAACACAAAACAAATTTCCTGCTTTCCTATGGGGAATCGGAATATTGTTCATATAAACTTTTTTGTTACTGTTGAGGTACAGAATCGGTTCCTGAAATGCTCTGGTTTTTATCTTGTATACTCTGTTTAAAGAAATAGTTCAAGAACTTTCCATAATAAAATGTAACTAAAAATATTTGTAAAATACTAAAATTTGCGCAATTGTAATGCTTTGGGACTAATTTGGTATAAAATTAAAAATATGCGGCTGCCATTTTAAAAAATCAGTCATATAAAGCCTGCGCATCTCCTGGGAATGCTACGACTTTTCGTCATAAGTTTTTTTCAGGCATTTTTACAGATGAATCGATTAATAAATATAAATTTTTTTAATCCAAAAGATTGTCCAATGGGGAACAAATCGTTTTCAGACAAATTAAGAGCGTCATAACCTTACGAAATCGGACTGTTTCGTGGAAGCTTCCTTCCGAGAAACAAATCCTTTTCGAAGACGCGTGTCCTTGTTTTTCCTTCTGGAAGAAAAAATAAATGTCCAGTCCTTTCTAAGAAAGTGATTAAAATCCTCGCTTGGGCCGTTGATGAGCAAGGCTCTAAAAATTTTCCTTCGTTTTCTTTTTTCTGATCCAGTATTTTATTTAGTCAGAAGACGGTATTTCCGGTCCGCAGCAGACTTATATGGAGGCGCATTTTAGGAGTTCGGAAAATAATTTGCCAAATATAATATTCATACTAACTTTAAAATATATACAAATTGGTAAACACCCAAGATAATATTTAGTCTGAAAGGAATATATTTAATGTCAAAGGAAATACATAAATAAATAAGGTATAGTATCACAACAAACTGAAGATAATATTACCTGAAAAGAATAAATAAAATCACAATGTTTGTACACCACATACATATCACAATATGAATAAGTTTACAAAGTGTAACCTTCCTCTCATATGTTTTTAAATAATACTCTTCCAGCTGATTGAGATATCGATGTATGAGATATTCCAGGTTTAAGATATCGATATAATTTACATATATTTATACATTAAATAGAATATTATAAGAGAATCATAGTTATATATTTTTAAAAAATAAATAAATTAAGATGTTTTTTTTAATTAATCAAGATTTGTTTTAAAATCTGGTATGGTACGCGCATCAAATAACTTTCATTAACCTTACTACTTTAATTCAATTTTATGTTTTTACTTAGTTTCCATGGAAACATTTAGTTTCTATTAAATTTTATAAAAGCAGAGATTATTAACTATGACTATCACTTAATTTTATGTGTTTATCGTCACTTTACATTACCTTCTACAACTTTATATGTTAAATATTAATTTTCTAAAATCTTTATCTTTCCAATGGTATATTATACATCTATATTATTAGTCTTATTTCCGAAAATTTGTTTCCAACCTGCGAAAATATTTCTCATTTTTTCTATGTAAGTTAATAATCGAATTCTGAAATGGTTTATATTTATTCATTTTTCATTATTATTATCAAGGAGAGACGGTTAATTATTTCAAATAAAAAAAAAATTAAAGATACTTTAGAAAAGGCCATTTTGAAAATTCGGTATTTAAGCCCTTTCAGAATATTTCTATGAGGGTAAGACCTAACTGATTTTAAAGACAATTTCATTGTAAATTGATATAACGAGTTTAATCAAAATCGTTTTTTTCGATAAAATTGTAAAGATGTGTAAAATTGATAATGTATAGTGGCACTTTCGGTAAGTCGATTTTAGCGAAAAAGTTGCTGTAACATCCATAGGCTTATACCAACCTTAAATACGCAATTTCAGTTTCTATATTTTTTTGTCATCCAGATAGTAAATTTTAGAATCTAAAGGGTCCGCTGAATTTTTTATTTGTAATGAAAACAGTATTATTCTATGGTATTAAGTATGTATATTAAAAAAAAAAATCAAGTTTCAAATTTACGTCAGATTTATTTTTAACACTTTAAAAACCTCTATGTACAAATTGTGGGCAAATCTAAAAATAAAAATTTTGCACAAACAGAACCTCGATTTTTTTTTTTTTTTTAAGTTTCGAAAAACCGCCCATACCACAACGTTTCCAACAGAATTTAGAGGGTCGGTAAAACTTCTTAAACAACACGATTTGCTTATTGCTTTAATAGGAGTGTTCCTACGTGTTTTAGAAACAATGATACCCGAAAAAACCCTGAAATACAGATGGAATGAAAAAACTCTCTCTTGGATAATCGAATGAACTGAAAAGAAGAAACAGAGATTAAAAAAACCTAATTTCCTGACTCGTAATTTTTAAATCCCTCGGAACTTAATTTTTTTTTTCGACGATATTTTCAAAATTAAGGGGTTTTGGTGTGCTGAATTTAATTCTGCAGTAATTTTGGAAGTGAAAAAAAAAGTTTATCTGATCAATAAGCAATTATTTTTTAACATTGGTATATTTCATTTGATTTACTCTCAAATATAAATGTTTTGGTAGAAGAACCATGTAGATATCTTTTTCCAAACTCGAGGTATAAGTAGTTTTAGCGTGTAAAATATAAATCTAGGTAGGTGTAAATAAAAATGTTCGTAACGAGGAGTTTTTTGTTTTTGGTTTTTAATCAGATACCTAAATATTGTTTCAACAACTACTAGAGATCTCAAAATTATGAAAGAATTTTTCTAATTATACTTCAATTTAATATTTCATGATCCTTTTCATTAATCTTGTTTTCTTCTTTTTAAACTTAGTACATGAGTTTGTTCACTTCGTCTTTTCGACGTATAACTCGGCGGAAAGGATCCTACAAAATTACGTAGGCTGTGACACATCGCAGGTCAAACATCAACCTTATTATCAAACATTTCCATCCGGGAGATAATTATTTGTCAACCGGTTTTGTCTCGTCTCAATATAGTTACGTCACTTAAAAAGATTCCTCTATCAACCAATAGCCGCTGGTCATTTCATCAGTTTTACGCTTTATTGTCGTTACAATGTATATATTACACTCTCCGATATCGGACTCATTAAAAAGGGGGGAGTTTCTTCGTCCCAAATATATTTATAAAAATATTGCATTATCTAAGAAGCTCTTTGTAAAACAATGTAAATACCAAATAAAAACAAAATTAAAGTTTTTTGAGCATAACGTTGGTCCTACAACACGTCACGGCTAAAGCAAATCGCGTAGTTTAAGAACCTTTATCGGGGTCCCGAATTTGGTTGAAGTGTTCCTGATTTAAGAGCGATTAATTAAATCTTTAAAAAAAAATGTAAGATAGACCCTTGATGAAATTTTCAGGCCAAATTTTTTTATTTTTTAGATCTGATTAACTGATACCATACAAGGGTGCTAAACGCGAAAGCTGACGTTAAAAAAAAACGCCTTTAGGTCCTGGTAAATAGAGAGTTGCATAGAATTTTCAGTCTGAAGAATGATAAATCTACTTATTTAGAATTTAGAAGTTACACAACGCGAAATAGCAGGGTATGAACGCTGTAAATATTTAACATACAGGGTGCATTAACTTCAACATTTTATATGATATGATAATGATTAATGGCGTGATAAGGCATGAGGGAGCCAGTACCCATAGGCACAATTTCCAGACCTGCTAATACCTTAATGGTTAGGCTAGGAGATCCCTCATCCAACTCCTCGTCAGCCTTCGCGCATGGAATTTCAATTGTTGCCATGTACGGTGCCCATGTAGTTTGTCATGAAAGTGTCTATAGATTGAATGAATGCGATTTATAACAGACGAAATATGTTAGTCTGCAAGTAGGGTTTAGTGTGACACATAACGAGGTGAGTCTGTTATCAGTATAAAAGATTAGGATTGGAATATCCCTATTTTTATTGCCATCCATATTGGTTTTAACAAATAGCTGTAGGGAGTGGTGTACGTAGGGGGGAGGGGGAATGGAGGATTTATCCTCTCTTCCTCGAAATGTACGCAAAAAACATTATATTTTAAATAATATTTATAGTATTTTTTAACAATAATTTTTGATCCAATATTCATGCTTATCATTAAAAATAAAACCCAATTTGGCGATCATTGACATTTAGGTGATTACTTGTCATCTTATTAAGTCGACCCCCTCCCAAAAAAATTTAAATACTCCTGAAACAAATTTATTCGTACGTTCTGGCTGTAGATGCTAATTTTCTGTCTTATGAGTGATAATTTAAAGCGTCTTACAATTAGTAGCATAAGTATAGCAGTCTCTGTCGAAGTTTTAAGTTTGGCTTTTAACCCCCCCCCCCTGTTACTGTAATGTAACGTAACTCCCTGTAAGTGTAATGTAACGTAACTCCCTGTAACTGTAATATAACGTAACCCCCTGTAAGTGTAATGTAATGTAACCCTCTGTAAGTTTAATGTAACGTAACCCCCTGTAAGTGAAATGTACCGTAATCCTTTGTAATTGTAAAGTAGCGTAACCCCCTATAAGTGCAATGTACCGAACCCTCTGTAATTTTAATGTAGCGTAACCTCCTGTAACTGTAATGTAACGTAATCCTCTGTAACTGTAATGTAACGTAACCCCCTGTAACTGTAATGTTGCGTGACCCTCTGCAACTGTAATATAACGTAATCCCCTGTAACTGCAAAGTAACGTAAACCTCTGTATCTTTAATGCAATGTAATCCTCCGTAATAGTAATGTAACATAACCCTCTGTAACTATAATGTAACGTAATAATCTATAACTGTAATGTAACGTAACTCTCTGTAACTGTAATGTAAAGTAATTCCTAACTGTAATGTAGCGTGACCCTCTGCAACTGTAATATAACGTAATCACCTGTAACTTCAATGCAACGTAAACCCCCGTAACGTAGCCTCCTGCAATGTAGCGTAATCTTTCTAACTGCAATGTAATGTAAACCCTGTAACTGCAATGTAACGTAATCCTGAGTAACTTTAATGCAACGTAATCCTCTGTAATTGCAATGTAACTTAATCCCCTGTAACTATAATGTAACGTAATCATCTATAGCTGTAATGTTGCGTGACCCACTGCAACTGAAATATAAAGTAATCCCCTGTAACTGCAAAGTAACCTAAACCCCCGTAACGTAACCTCCTGTAACTGTAATGTAACGTAACCCCTTGTAACTGCAATGTAACGTAATCCTCTGTAACTTTAATGCAACGTAATCCTCCATAATAGTAATGTAACGTAACCCTCTGTAACTGTAATTAACGTAACCCCTTCTAACTGTAATGTAGCGTGACCCTCTGCAATTGTAATATAACGTAATCCCCTGTAACTGCAATGTAACGTAATCGTCTATAACTGTAATGAAACGTAATCCCCCGTAACTGCAATGTGACGTAAACCCTCCCTAACGTAACCTCCTGTAACTGTTATGTAACGTAACCCCTTGTAGCTGCAATGTAACGTAACCTCCTGTAACTGCAATGTAACGTAATCCTCTGCAACTTTAATGCAACGTAATCCTCTGTAATTGTAATGTAACGTACCCCCTGTAACCATAATGAAACGTAATCATCTATAACTGTAATGCTGTAATGTAACGTAATCCTCTGTAACTGTAATGTAACATAACACCTTATAACTGCAATGTAACGTTACCTTCCCTGTAAGTGTAATGCAACGTAACCCCTTGTAACTTTAATGTACAGTAACCCCTTCTAACTGTAATGTAGCGTGACCCTCTGCAACTGTAATATAACGTAATCCTCTGTAATTGCAATGTTACGTAAACCCTTCCTAACGTAACCCCTGTAACTGTAATGTAACGTAACCCCTTGTAACTGTAATGTATCGTAACCCTCTGTAACTGTAATATAAAGTAACACCTTCTAACTGTAATGTAACGTTTACCCTCCCAGTAAGTGTAATGTAACGTAATCCCCAGTAACTGTAGTGTAACATAATCCCCTGCGTGATGTGCTGTCTCTTGTTTGCATTTGTGTATTCTTACGTCATTCATTCCTGATAATACCTGATTTGGCAAAACGTTGACTGACTAGTTATTTACTGCTGTTTGAGATACTTAAGGCTTTATTTAGGCTATGTTTTTATTCTCATTAATTAATAAATTAGTTTGATGTGACATGTTAATTGCAAAGATATAAATGGCGGATATTGCTAATCAGACAACCTGCCCCAATTGTGTACAAATCGGTCTCACGGCGATATATTTGAATGCAGTTGGCAACCAAGCTCACCTGTGATATTATTATGTGCCCTTGTCTAGGGCAAACCCGCCGAAATAATCTTTTATTTCATCAATTTGAATATATTTTTAAATTTCGAATGTCTATGACTACTTTTCTCTTCTTTTTTTTTTTGGAATCATTTTTTACGTCCCTTCACAAACTATCTCACAAATGCAAGAAAACATCCATAAATAAACAGGCTGACATGAAATCTTCATATTGGATCCAAACTAGTGATGGGAATAACCGGTCGGTGTAAGCGAAAATCACATTCTTTATTTCAGTTTTTTTCGTGTTTTTTGCACCTTTTATAACCTGTTCTTTTTTAATAATCCAATAACTGAACAAAAAAAAAATGGTCTTGGAAAAGAAAAATGTAAAAAAAATAGTGTGTTTTTTGATTGACCACTGGAACCACAGTCCACCAATCCTGAGCCCCGTATTGACCACTGGAACCACAGTCCACCAATCCTGAGCCCCGTATTCTCATAACTCGTTAGGTGTTTGTGTTATCAGTTTACTTATTGTTAATTATGTCATTGGTTTGAAAATGTGTCACCAAGTGCAAAAGTACTGAAGCTCAGTATTCTATCTCCCTAAAAAAAAATTACTTCGTCATACTTCGTCCCGTTTTCAATTTTTTACTTCCTTGTACGAAGTAAAGGAAGTATTGTAATCGCGAAAATTTTCGGTTTCCAGATTTCAACGGTAATATCCATTTTGACCATCCATGAATCCATTTTGACTAGTTTCGTTGTGGCGTCTGTACGTACGTACGTTCGTTCGTATTTCGCATAACTCAAAAACGGTTAGCCGTAGAAAGTTGAAATTTTGTATTTAGGATTTTTGTAAAATCTAATTGTGAACCTCCCTTTTTGGTCACTGCTTAATCACCGGAAGTGGTACTTTACTTGAAGGTCATAATTGATTTCCATCAAAAATTATATTAAAATACTTTGCAAAACTTCTCAAATTTAGTATTTATAATTTATATATTGATTTAAATAACATACTAGATTTTGGTCTAAATTGGAAAACCGGGAGCGGTACTTTACTTGAAGGTCATATTAGACTTTCATCAAAAATTATATTAAAATATAATTTAAAACATCTGAAATTTTGTAAATAGGACTTTTATATTGATGTGAATGTATTTACTATATTTTGGTTAAAATTGGTGAGCCGAAAAGGTTACTTTACTTGAAGGTCATAATAAGCTTACATCAAAAATTATATTTAAATTAAATACATAAATCATATGTTTCGGTAATAAAGGTTACAATCGCAATTTGGTTTCCAATCCAATTAAAATTTTGTATTACTTGTTTTAAGTGTTAAAATTTAGTGTGAAATACTGGTTTTCCTCCCTATTTGTGTGTGTGTGCCAATAGATGGATGTCGCGACGCCGAGTGTTGTTTTTGAGATACTGCGATCTACGGAAACTAGTAACCAAATTCATTATCCCTTTTTGAGCCACGGATTTATAGTTTAATAGGCGTGCAAGGAAGTCATGTGTTGCCCACATCAGATATTTTAATTTAATACTTTAACTATATAAAAAATAATAATGAATATTTCGTTTTTTAAATTGAATTAATATAACCAGAGCGAGATATTTAGTGAAGCTACATAGTTTATAATGGCTGTGCTGACGTAACAGTTTATACCTACTTAATAAGTAATTAGCTTGCTCCACTGGAAATATCTCTTGAGCTTAACAGTTAAGCTACAAGACTCAGCTCTACCATTTTCTATGAGTAGTTTTCATATTTAACAGTGCTTTAATGTTAGACATGGGAAAGAATGTATCTATCAATCATAGAAACCTAAAAACAACATTTTATTTCCAAAACGTTTACAGGTTTAAAGTTGCCATGACAACGGCACGCACGCAAGATGCCATGGGCCAGTATGGACCTATACCGTGCATTATCTCAAAAACGGTAGATTTTTAAAGAAATGAAAAATACGATGCCCGCGTCGAAAATTTAATTCTGACGCGTCAGAATTTTGAAACCTCCCAGATTTTCCATCATTTTTATTTAAGTCCAAGGAATAATTTAACAATTGAAATTAGAATTCATCACTGCTAGTGAAATTCCCTTTCTTTTGATACCTCACTCATCAAAATCCTTCGATCCTGAGTATATGTTCTGTATACGTGCATAGAATAATAAGACAGAGAATTCCAACTTTGCAATTCATTTAAATGAAAAAAACCATAAATTCATCAAAGACTCAGGGGTTAAATTAATACATCACGTTGAAAACAGCCTCAAATTAGATATGAAATTATATATAAAACACTTGAAATAATAAAATCCTTCGAACCCAATCCAGATTTTTGCTTAAATGACCAAATAAATATCTCCAATAGTCCAATCTTAAATTTATTCCCATTTATAACAGAAAATCCAATTACTCACCGGCATTACTGAAAAAACCCCGATCCTTAAATCGCTTACCTACATTTCTTTCATTGTTAGTTCAGTGTGAGAAGAAACCAGTACAAACTTTTCTGTTTGATATAATCCATTTAAACCTTGGTGAGTACCAGCATTTGATTTCTTGTCTTAATTAAATTCATAATTCATAAATTTTTTATAATACTGATTTATTTTACATCAAATTTAATATGTATAATAATACCAAACTATATTTTGAATTGCTTATTTTTTAATTTTTTGTTTGTTTTTAGAACTGAAGATGAATGTATAACATTCGAAACTAGTTTTCAATAAAACAAAATTATAGAAGTGGCAATTAATTTATCAATCCCTAATTATTCTAAAAGCCGGCAAAGGAATAAGGATTTCAGATAGAACAGGTGATATCTCTTACTTGGAAAAAAAAGTATGTCTACAGATTAATAAGTCATCCATTACAAAAAGATATAATAATAACATATCTGAAACATACTTACGAGATGATGTTTGGCGACAAAGGAATGAGTAGAATTAACGAACACATAGTAAATTACTTTCCATAATGCGGTTCTAAGGTTACTCATGCAGTAATCAAAGCAACAAAGATAGTGGGAACGCGTTAGGCGGGAATTGCCAGTGTTGCCAGGCTAGTAATATTAATGAACTTAACAAGGGTAAGACTATGCTGGGAAATTCTAACTTTGAGAGAGGAATGAAAATTGGGATGTGAGACTGGACTAAAATGAGTCGTGGATAACAAGCATATTGCATTAGAGGTTTTTCCTTTCTTTACCGTAAAAGGCTTGAAACTGGTAACAATTTCATTAAGGAAAATCTGGGGCGGCAATTTAGGGGGGGGCGACAAAATTTGAGTGAAATTATATTTTTCGATTCAAACGAAATTATGTACTGTTAAGAAAAAAATAATTCGAATGTAGCATCTTTTTCGATATTTTTATTTATTTCTTGAAAATATTATACTTATAAGCAATTATTATACTTTAAAAAAAGTATATAAATATTTATTTAATAATTCATATATTTAGTCCTCGGTGTAACTTTGATTTTAAGTTATTGTAACCACATAGCAACCAGGAACCTGTTCCAGTGAAAAACCGTTATTTGTGTGTTACGGGTCCAGAGCGCTATTTCTGACATGCCAAAGGAATGAGAATTAGATGGTTTATGATAAATTAAAATAATGTTGTCTAATGATTTCGAGATTTAAAAAATAATTAAGTAGTAGCCCAAAATGCCCAATTTATGGAAAATCACCCAAATACAAAATTATTTAAAAAAGAGAGACAATTAACTTTTACAAGTGTTAAAGCCGTTTTATATTGTCATAAAACCTTCAAACCTCATGACCACCAATTAGAATAAAATAGCGGTTATTAAAAGAAGAAATCGGTCGAGGGGTGCGGTCAAAGACTAACATACTAATAAATATGACTTATTACATCATAAATATCTTGATATGTTTTACATACTTCCAAATCTTCATACTAGTAATCTTTTTAATTAATAGCTTTCATATATTTTATTATATGATGTGTAAATAACACATTATTTTAACATCAATTTTATTTTTATTAGTCTCTGTTAACAATTTTAACATCATTGTAATCCTTTACAAACTTACAATATCATAATTATCTTGATATGCTTTACATACTTCCAAATCTTCATACTAGTAGTCATTTTAATTAATAATATTCGTATATGTTATTATATCATGTATAATGTACTTCATTGTTTCATGTAATTCATAGTCTTTCCTTCACTCTTTTCAATTTTCTTTAATTTTTCATTATTTGCAATATATATTATATATATATATATATATATATATATATATATATATATATTAACATATAATATATATAATATATAATATAATATATAATATATAATATAATATATAATATAAAATATAATATATATTATATATATATATATATATATATATATATATATATATATATATATATATATATATATATATATTAACATATTTTTCTTTTTATTCTTCATATATTTTTATCATGCTCGTCATTTCTGTTTATTGCCATTGTTTACTGTTATCGCTATTTCCTCGGTCGTTTTCAATGTTATTATTTTATTTTAGCCCTGATGATGGCCTAAAACTTAGGCCAAAACGTTGGCACAGAATAAATAAGTTATACTTCTTAATGTGTTAGTCTTTGATGGCGCACTCTGATAGTGTGCTTTTGTGGGTACTGATTTCAAATTCAGGTCAGTGGCCAGATATTTCACTCATCATACTAAAGTAAAAACTATATTTTATAGTATTAATGATAATAATAAATAAAAAAAAAAAAAATACCATCAAAACGTTTCGTATATATATTTCCAGAAATCTTAAGGGCATAAGTTTCCTATTCATTTCGAAAAACGTGTTGGTTTTAATCAATACATAAAGAAATAAGCAATAATAAATAATTTGCTACATCTGGCAGATTCTCGGAATCCATTTAAAATATCTGTTTTTTTCGGTCTAAACGGTCGATGACTTCAATTTTTTTTTCTTGACCGGACAAAAAAAAAATTCCTAGAAAAATGAAAAATAAATGTATTTTATAAATAAATAGAAATTTTTAACTTAAATGTACATCGCAGTGAACTATAATATTGTGAGTAATTAATTGTTTGTTCTTTGGAATGAGCCGGTTGAAGACATGATTAGCTGCTAGATTATATATAATGAACATCATTGACGTCAGTTTTATTCAAATATGTGTGACTTGTCCCTGACTTGTAACTGATAAATGTACAAATAAATTAATTTATAATTATATAAAAATTATTATATGCCCGAGCCCCGCTCATGGGCGTAGCTATTCCACATTTTTTGGAATAGGGGGGGGGGGTGTGATTGGTTTCTGGGGGCAATCAGTTACCACCCTAATGTAAAAATTTGAAAATAGCATTCAATTATTATTAAAGTATTACTATTTTGTTATCTGACTGGAAAAATAATTGTTTTCGTTTTTTTTTTTTTTTTTACTTCTTAATATTTCTTTTTCAAAAATTTTCTTGGGGGGGGACCGTCATAAAAAATATACTTAAAAACAGGCAATTTTCACTATCTCTGGTGCATACATTATGTATTGTTAGTGATCAAGTTCAACGTTGAATTAAAATTATTGTAAAGTTAAGTATTTGAATTCAATTATTCTAGCATTACTTTTATTAAAAAGAGAAAATATAATGAAATCGAATTTAAGTCGATTATTTTCACCGGTGGCTTGGGAGGTTATTTTCGTTGTTTGGCTTTAGTTGCAAGAACGTTGATTAACTTTTTTTAATTTTATATTATTACTTGTCTGACAGCGTGATGGGGAAAGAAGATAAAGCTACGTGGAAGAGCCACTATTTCAGTAAGTTAATTCAGTTAATTGAAGAATACCCGAAGTGTTTCATTGTCGGGGCTGATAATGTCGGCTCCAAACAAATGCAGCAAATTCGAATGACCCTCAGAGGTGGAGCAGTTGTTTTGATGGGAAAGAACACAATGATGAGGAAAGCCATCAGGGGACATATCGAGAGAAATCAATCTTTGGAAAAACTCCTCCCTCACATTAAAGGTAATGTAGGATTTGTATTTACCAAAGGTGAGCTTCCAGAAGTCCGTGAAAAGCTTTTACAAAATAAAGTTCGAGCCCCGGCCAGAGCTGGAGCTATCGCCCCCTGCCCAGTAATTATTCCCGCACAAAATACAGGACTTGGTCCTGAGAAGACCTCTTTCTTCCAGGCTCTTTCAATCCCAACGAAAATTTCTAAAGGTACTATTGAAATCATCAACGATGTCCACATTCTCAAAGAAGGTGACAAAGTTGGTGCATCAGAAGCCACTCTTCTGAACATGCTGAATATTTCTCCATTTTCTTATGGCTTAGTCGTAGAAATGGTGTACGATTCTGGTACCATTTTCGAACCGAAGATTTTAGACATCAAACCGGAAGACTTACGTGTAAAGTTCATCGAGGGAGCTGCAAGACTTGCTGCTGTATGTTTAGAAATTGGATATCCGACTACGGCTTCTGCTCCTCACAGTATTGCTAATGGTTTACGAAATCTCTTTGCTATCGCTGCTGCTACAAATGTCGAATTCAAAGAAGCAGAAAAGTTGAAAGAGTATTTGAAAGATCCATCTAAATTTGCCAGTGAAACTCCAGCAGCACCGGCTGCTGCAACTGCTCCAGCTGAGGCTCCGAAGAAAGCTGAGGTGAAAGAGGAATCGGAAGAGTCTGATGATGATATGGGATTCGGTCTATTTGACTGAAACCGAAGCATGATTTGTTTATTAATGCATTTTAAAATATTTATCATGCCTTATTAACCTTTATTTTAAACCAGTAGAAATATGTTGTGTTTTTCATTTGCATTGTTTTCTTGGTATAAAAATGTTTTATTTATTTGGTTCTTATTCCTTCTTTTTTTAAAAACTAATTTATATTATTTGAAGTTCATTCTTGTATTGAAAGGTGCCTATTTTGTTAAATATGCATATAACTTGAGACAATGTTGCTAAAGGATTAGAATTATCTTTTATTTATTATTCAGAAGAGGATATTTATTTTGTTTTTGTTCATTTTATAAATATAAATAAATGGAGTATTTATGATTTATTTAAAAATAAGGAAAAGTTTTTTTTTTTAGTTTATTCTTTTAGCATTAAAAGTTTATCAAATCATTGTCTAGTAATAGACATTTTTGAAACATTAAGACTTATTCGCCAAAGTTATTTTTAATTATGTACTTAGTTATTTATGAATGTAGAAGACTATGAAAACTTATGTTCATTTGTTACCATAATTGTTAAGGTCCGTTTACATCTTTGCCAAACCTTTGCAAATGAAACATGTAAACGGGATAATTTTGTTTGTCTTGTCTGTGTTAAGTGTCTGATCCAGTTGTTACAGAAAGCGCCATAGGAGCGCTAGTGTTGCATTCATACATTTACATGTTTATACCTTTTTATTTATTTATTTTTTTTTATAAAAATATTTTAAACCCAAAATAACAGCTGATAAAAGTTAGAATAGCTGAAATAGTAGCTTATAGATACCACGTGGTTTCTTATTTTGCCAAGCTTCTGTAATCCCCGTTACACGTTTGACGTTTAGTTTGGCAAAGGTGCAGACACTCCTTAAAGTATGTAACCAATGTTTACAGAATTTAATCAGATATTTTTATATCTAGTCAATGTATGTTGAAAACATCACCTAATGTTCCTTATGAATTGATATTAAAATTCTTTAAAATATCCGAGTTATTCTTCAATACCTCTGTTGTCCTATTTTAATATGTTTTAAATTTTGTTGTACCTTTTTTATATATACAGAAAAGTATTAATAATAAAAAAAAAATAGAATGCAGATAGCTAAAGTTAGGGAGTTGTCATGCCTAAAATATGAAAAAATTTGTAAAATGATATTTAAAAGACATGTTTCTGTTTGTTAAGAAAGTAAATTATCTGTTCAAAATAGTTTGTTTTTTTTAAATGTGTTTTCATAATAAGGTTACATTAATTATTTCAATTGTCAATTTTCAGGAAAAGTTTCCCCTTATTCAATTCCAAAACTTTATTGTTTATTCCTTACGTTTCGGGGCCCATATTGTCCATTTTCAAGTGATCTTGTAATTTGCTTTTTAATCGCTACTTGTCCATGAGTTATAATTAGTATAGGAAATTCCTATTTGTCGTTGTAGTTCAGCTCTCCAGAGTGATCTATTTGAACAGTTCAAATAGGTCCCTCTGGATAGCTGAACTAAGTTGTGAAACTCTGAAATTTTGGTTGTGAAACTTATATAAAAAAAATATGCACTTGCATACAAATCTGGTCTTTAATTATATAATACACAACATGATCATTATTCACACATTACACAACATAGACATACACTAAACATTAACCAAAATATAGTAAAACTGATAAATATAAATATTGTGAAAGCACACAGTAGCCATTCATAATTTTGAAGTGATTTATTGTCAAGCCAACAACAATGTATTGAGGCAGAAGATTTTAATTTTAAATTTGACAGTATACCTGAAAAATCTCATAAGTTTCTATTTATTTCAGTATCACTTTCAAGTTTTTGCAGTTATACTGTCGAATTAATTACTTTTTTCTGCAGCATGAAAGTAGTATGGCTGAATTTTAGAATATTTTCTATAATGTTCTATTTTCCAAACCATTTCTTCAAGATAAAAATGTTGTCTTGGAGAATGAAGGATGATATTTTTTTTTTTGAGAAAGTATCTTTTGTTTATTTATAATTTTTCCCCTTTATGCTGGTTTAAATTATTTTTTAGCGATTAAAATTATTAAATCTTTCTTTCAATTTAAAATATCATTTCATGTCTGTTCTATTTGCAGAATTTTATGAAAATCAAAGTATGGCCCAAAATATTGGCTAATTTTTCATATTACTTTTTATGGAACATTCGTATTAAATCAAATATTAATTGCAAGGTATTAAAATGGTGAAAAATTTATATTCAATGTTTTATTTAATTGCTTGTATCAAATATAAAATCAGGAACCATAAGATTATTAACAACTAACTTTAATATCTATTAATTAATTAATATCTAGCGGTAGGCTTTTAAATGGAGTCCTTGGCGAGTAACGACACCAAGGACCTGAGTTTAGTTCACCATACTCACCAAAACACTACACTAAATCAGCACATAACATACCTCTACACTGCAGACTAAGGGCACTCGCAGTACACAACTTGGGATCTCCTACCCTAGGTAGCAAGTCAGGATGCTCTGAGGAAGCAGCCTCCACCATCTGAATCGAGGACTATGGGTCGATAACCGATTCTCCTTAAGGAATATTGATTTAAAATCCATTATGGATGGATTAGCAACAGAGAGGATGATGGCTGGTCTTAACCAAAGAACATATGAAGAGGTACTCTAAAAAAAAAAAAAGGCCATTTTTCATTGATCCACTCTTCTAAATACTAAAATTCTGTGCTGCGGTGAAGATTCCAATTTTCCATTGTAAAGGATGAGCTCAAAGAGTTAAAGGGCATATATTCTGTCTTATTACCAGGCCCTATTTAGAGTATTCCTCTAAATGTTTTCTCAGCATGTATTGCAGGCCATATTCCTCTGATGCCATGACTAACTAAATCATCTGCGTATCACAATGTAAATAAGTAGTTATCACTAAAATGCATATTTTTTCAATGAAAATGATTTAATATCTTACAAGTCAATACATTTGGCGCAGATGCATTAAATTTTATTGTTAAATTTTATTTAACAATAAAATGCATATTTGACTAAAACTTTGTTAAAATAATTTTTCTGACAATTAATATAAAAATAAATAATTAAACTATTTTCTGATAGACGTTCTTATTTAATGTATCGATTATAAGATGGATAAACACGATTAATAAAATCAGTATACAATAAAATTAGTCTAAATTACCATAAAAATAGTAATCATGGTAAAGATTAAGGTCATAGACTACTAATTCAAGTTGGTATTGTGATTACAACTGCACAGAACATGTACCTGTGTTTAAAAATAATTTAAGGTATTTCAAAACAAACAAAAATTAAAAGATCAAATATGTATAGTTTTGTATTTGTATATAAAATAATATTTAGCATCGTAATTTTGATAACTTTTCTAGAGCCCTTACCTAAAAACATCCTCTTGGCCTTCTTTGGAATTTCAAATCCTATTCTGGTAACCCAGTTGCTTGCGTTGTACATATTATGTTAAATTAACTACGTTTTAATTTTCTAATGCACAAGGCAGGAGCATCATTTAGTTCCATGTTAAACAGCTGGAACCCTTTAAATTAAACACGGAGATGTTTTTTTCCTGAAAAAAAACATTTTTTGCAATTTGTGCAATAAAAACGTGCCATGTAAAATTTTTTTTCAAATCGACCAATTCGTAAAGGCAGGTAGGTGTATGAACCATTCTTGGAATTTCATACAATAATTTGATATCGGAATGTAACAATAGTTTATTGTTTACTGTAGGTTTGCATTTGAAGATCAGGGAATCTTCTTACAGTAGAAAACCATTCTAAGAACCGTTTGCCGAATTCGTTCAAATCTAAAGACATTTTCAATGAAGTACTTTGTTTTAAATTAGTTGCATCTAGTATTCTCTTAATTAATCTTAAAAAATCTCCATTCGCAAAAAAAAAAAAGAAAGTATTTTACAATTATTTGAATTTTTAAGAATTATTTAGTTATAAACGAATTCTATGTAAAATTTTGTGAATACAATTTGTTTTTCAATTTACCTGTGTCTTGTTTTATTTATATAGTAAATTAAAATTAAAATTCTAAAAGAAAGCAATTTAGACAATAATTACAGCCTTCTGTTGATTTTTTGCATGTTTCTGACATTTATCATGCATATTTGAGGGCTTTTTACTGCGTATTATATGGCATATTTTGCTGCATATAAATCCGGTCTTTAGTTATCACACTCATGTATCTATATTTCTTTTTCCATTTCTTGTAGATTTGTTCAATAAACAAGTTAAAGAGAGTAGGTGATAAGCAATATCCCTGCTTTAAGCCTTTCAGATTTCATGGAACTGAATTATTCAGAGTAGATATGCTAGGAAAATCCTGAAGTTTTGGAAGAAATCAAATCATATTAGTGATAATGTTTCTATACCATTCTTCCGTTTTTTCGGTGTGAATAAATTTGGAAATATAGATGTACAATGAAACAGTATTATAGTAGTATCATGCTGTACTTTTCTAAGGAGTGATGATAAAAAAGAAAAAAAAATATAGCTGAAGTGAAATGGCCAGAAATATTCATTTTCTGTTACTTTCATACATGTTTTTAAGGAGGAAGTTGGTCGGGGGATGCGCTCAAAGACTAACACATTAGTAAGTATAACTTATTTATTCTGTGCTATCAGTCAGGCATTAGTGTGTTAGTATTTGGCCGCACCCCTCAACCAACTTCTTCCTTAAGTATATCTACGGTCAACCAAACTCACTCCAAATATTTTTTTGTTTGTTCCTCCAATAATGCCAAAAAACCTGTTTTCTTGAGTATATTTTAATGCATTACACCAGGGATGCCCAACCTTTTTATAACGCGTGCCAAAAATTTACCCTTCCCCCTCCCATACCCTGCCATCATCACCAAAATCATTTCTAAGAGTATAGACGGTTGTTTTTTTAATATATTTTCCCTTTTGAAAGTTTTTAGAAAATATCTACCTAATGAAAAAATTAATAACTAAAAAATATGTCAGGAATAACCATGTACGATCTACCTGCTAATTTTTAATTTATATTAAATCAAAGTTATTTCAGCCTTTCAGCAAATTGATATTAAATCAAAATAACATAATTAAGAATAAAAAATCTGGTGCGGTCCGCTCATCACACAACTTTCCCTTACCACCCTATAATAATAATCTTTGATATTATTTTATTGAGTTTACATAAACACTACTCAAAACTCTGCAGAATGTACTTCTTCAAGTATTTTCTCACAAAAGTATAATACATTACTTTTTTAAATAACTTTAGTACTACAATTCTGTACACTAAATATTTTTGGTTTGTCGAGATGAAAATATATTTTAAAAGTTTCGGTTTAGTTTCCATTAAATAATATAAAAGTAGAAATTATTAAGTTAATTTCTATTTTTATGTTATTACAATACATAGTTACAGAGCGTTTTGTTAACAACAGGTTGGCGGCTTGGTGGGAGGAGGTTCAGTCGCATTCGTCTCTTTCCGGAATTGCTCAGCTTTCCATCTAGGGTCTAGTAGTCCTTAAGGCATATGTTGTATCTTTACTAATACAGGCCTGATTTAAATAATTGTTTTTTTTTTGTTTTTTAGGGAATTTAATCACCTTTTTATATGATTTCATACATGATTTACCATAAAATGCTCACTTTTTGTTTTGCGCAAATAAAATTTTCTTTTCGCTATAACTTTTTTCCCTGCATTTTCTCGGTAATATAATATATAAATGTAAAGTTAAAAGGCTTTAATGAGAAGACAATCAGCAAGTTTTATCAAAATCGTTTGAGCCGTTTTCGAGAAAATTGTAAAATCAACATCAAATGGCACTTCCGGTCAGTCGATGTTGACAAAAAGTTGCTGTAACATCCCATGAATATAGCTACCTTAAATATGTAGTTTCAGTTTCGTACGACTTTTCGTTTTTGAGGTAGGCTGTCCACACATGCACAGACCATTTTGCGAGGCTTGGTCATTCGGACTCAGGGGACCTTGAAACGTAACGTGTATTTCCGTTGAAAACTCGAATTCGAAAATTTTCAGGATTACAATATACTTCATATATAGGTAAGAGAAAGCAGAAACCAACTGGCCGCTGGCGTGAACTACACAGTAAGTATCAAGTTGTATCATATGAATATGAGGATAATTGCAGTTTTTCATATATTAAACTCCAAAGAAATATTTGAGGGCCCATATTGATAAAAACTTGTTTATTACTTTGACTTACAAAATTACACCATATAAAAATAAATTCCACTTATTAATAATCAAGAAAATTAAAAAAAAAAAAATTGTACTTTTAAAAGTTTTTATTAGGAAAAAAAAGTATTTGTAATAAATAAAAAAAATACAAATTTAACATTGTAAGGTAGCAAAATTATCTTACAATCACACTAACCAATACTTTTGACAAATACTATAAGTGAATTATTTTTTTCACCGCTCTCATGAGCAGAATGATTACTGTTATACAAAAAAAAAATAACAAGTCTGATAGTTAACAATTGAATTTTCGTTTGTAAAGGCTACAATAACAATATAATAATCTAAGTCTGAAAGACAACACAAGGAATAATTATTCAAACCTCTTTCCCCAAATTTCATAACGGATAATAGTAATAATAATAAAAAAAATTAACTTTTTTAAATTAGTATCAAAATTTTTTTATATAATCCATCAATTATAAAACATATTTATAATTTTTTGTTGGTCCAAAATCCAAAAATTTTGGGGAAAGCAATTTTTTGTCGACTCATAAGAGTATTTAAAACTATGAATGATAAAAAAAAGTTACTATTGCACAATAATTTTATAAAGAAAATAAATAAATATTTTAAAATCTATTGTAAATACAGTCCTTTTACTGACAACGGAACAAGAATATAATCATAAAACTATAACAATAATTAAAACTGTGTCACAGAAATTGTGTAAAATTATGACTAGGAAGCTGCGGTCGCAATTTTCAGGGCTTGATCGAGGTCTTTGATGAGATCTACGGCAGTTTCAAGTCCTACGGAGAGTCTTATGAAGTTGTCGCTGATGCCTAATTTTTTTCTCATATCTTCTGGGACGGAGGCGTGAGTCATGATGGATCTGAAATTTATATTACTCATGAATTTAAAAAATATAAATATAAATGCTTTCATTGCCGAAGGAATAATATAAAGTCCATGAGAAACAAATCAATAATTTTTTTTATTCTGAAATATTGCAGGAAAATTTTTTTTTCAGATAACTACATAGTAAAATGCGGATTCAATATAATTTAAAATGAAATATTAATACATCGAACTTACGGTAATTCTGCGAGCGATTCGAATCCTCCTAAACTTTCAGCTAGAATGAAAACTTTTAAAGCTTTTAAAAATGCTGTACTAGTTTTTAAATCTCCCTTGATATAAAATGATATCATCCCGGATGTTCCTTTCCATAACTTTTTGGCCAATTTGTACTGCGGGTGAGATTCCAACCCTGGGAACAAAAAAAAAAAAAATTAAATAAATCAAATATAAAATTATTAATAATAAAATATTATCTCTTTCACGTTTAAGATGTAAAATTAAAAAAAGGAAAAAAAAAAGAAGGATCATAATAGCATTTAAAAATAGGGAAACAATAAATTTTAAGCAATTAAAGTTGGTCAACAACTTTTCCACCCCCAAAAAAATTAAAGCTGCGGAATATGGCTCTCTGACGGCCAGGCATCGAGGTCTGAAAAGTGATAGAGAGAGCCTTCCTCCACCCTTTACCACTTCCCCTACCATTAGCGGCCACAGCGAGAAAGAGCTCGACGATGAAATGAGTTTTTTAGGAATTAAATTAAAATCTCACATATATTTCAAATAGGGTTAAAGAGAACCTCTTCGGGAACAAATAGCGCTTTGAAAAATGGCTGTAGGACCATTTTGGCCCTTATTCAAATCTTTTTTCCAGAACACCTGCTTTTACATTTTCTCAATTTCTGGGAAAAGTTATTTTTTTTTTTTGCATACAATTTTTATTATTGATAGGCATTAACAAAAGCCACAATTTAAGCCCCAAAACAACTTCCTGCAATAATTACAGCCCTTTATAATAAAATGGCCATATTTTGCGGTTAATAATTTTTTTTTGCAAATAGTTGTTGATCGGCTTTAATTGTTTCAAACTCATTTTTTCCTCCGTATTATCAACTTGAAAAAGTCCATTGGCAATTTATTTAAAAAAATAAATTATCGCACCTATACTACTATGAAAGGTATATTTTATCATTAAATAATAAATGTATAAAAACTTAGATTATTTCAGTACAATGTATAAAATTATACTGCCATCAAATATACTTATTTTCAAATGAAGTGAATCGTTTAAAATAAAACAAAATTAAGAATTAATAATTTTAATTTTTAAAAGTAAATTTATGTTAACATATTGAGAATAAATAAATGCTATAAAACTAGTTTTTTATTTTTTTTCAGGAGTTTGGAAAAATATTTTTTGACATTACTAATCAGCTGTACAGATGAAACCTCCCATCTTATTATTCAGTAAGGTTCGAGATGTGTTATGACCTCTAATGATATACTTATATATTTGTGTTATCATTCATATGTAATGCAAATGGACAAATGATTGCAAGAATAAGCCTTGCATCCAATAATATAATTTAATATAATAATAATAATGCAGTCCTGAATGCCTGAATCAGTATAACATCAACTGGTTAGTTGCCTTAGCAACTGAGGCAAGGATTCTGCTTTGGAACCTTCCAAAAAATATATAAATAATTTTTGTTTCACAATTGTTTTACTCTCATAATTTTTTAAGATAGGTATAGGTATAGAACTATTAAGTATTTAACTATTAACTATTAGATATAATTTATTAAGTATAAGTATAGAACTTAAACATAATAGTATAGAACATAATATAAAATAGTATAGATCAATATAATTATGAAATACAAACAATCTTCAATGAACATCCCGGAGTTACAGCTTTAGAACAATTCGATATAAACTCATTTTCTTTTGTTAAGTACAAATTAATTTATCTTAAAAATTACCTGGATAGATAACTTTTTCGACGAATGGGTGCTGCTCTAAAAATTTGGCAATCTCAGTCGCATTTTGGATATGCCTGTCCATCCGTACTGCCAACGTTTTTAGACTCCTGTTCACGAGATAACAGTCGAAGGGAGAGGGGACAAGACCCATGGCTATTAAGAAAAAATAATCAAAAATTTCAAATAGCTCTAATAAAATAAATAAAATAGCTCTAGTAAAATAAAATTAAATACTTACAATTCTCAATATAAGCGATTCGATTACCAATTTCTTCATCGTTAGTCGTTATAGCACCCATAATAACATCGGAATGACCATTCATGTATTTAGTCATCGAATAAACAACAATATCAGCTCCCATTTCAAGAGGTTTCTAAACGGAACAAATTATATGGGTCAAACAAAACGAAATAAGCAATTTAAAAAAAAAAAAAAAAAAAAAAAAAATGAAAATATAATTATTCACCTGAAGATAGGGAGTTAAAAAGGTGTTGTCGACCGCAAAGAATATCCGCTGACTTTTAGCTTTAACTACGGCAGCAATGCTTGGAATATCCATAACTTTTAGGAGAGGGTTTGTGGGACTTTCGACCCAAACAAGCTGAAAATAGATTTAAAGCAATGTTATTAAAAATAAATATCTCAAAATTATCATGCAACATACTATACAAAACCAACTTATAAAAAGATTGATTCAGTTGTCAAATATTGTTTTTGTATCAAAGTTGTCCAACAATACGGCATGAACAAATTCAAGCATAATTCAAGAATTTCAAAGCTGTGAAATTGTTAAATTTAAAACCAAATTGGAACGATAAAATGTAGTATTTGGTAGTCTCCTGATAAAATGTACAATTAGGACCTGAGAATGAATTTAATTAATTATTAACGTTGTATCTCTGATAATGAAAAATTGTTTAAAAATCTAACTTCTTACCCTAAGGACTCAATGCATCGCAAAAAATAAAAACAATTAGAAAATACAGCACAGAAACAATAATTTCAAGTGCAAATAAATAATATCCACTTATTCAAATAAATTTTACCAGTTTTATTCACCAACTTATTTCACATTACGAAACAAAATATGTATTAGATTATCTTATAATTTATTGTATATAATTCGATATAATCATGGAAATGCATTTTTAGATTAAGTATCAGACGGAGGAAACGATTAATTATAGTGTAAAAAAAGAAATACAAGGAAAATAATAAAATGAACCCATACATATCGATGTCGTTTTTTTTTTAAAAGGCCTAAGCACCACTTATTAAATTTCAAAGGAAACAAATGAAACGTTTTTTACTAAATTACAATATTTTTTTTTTTTAATTCTATAGTTTAATGTGTGTATACAATTGTCTATCAGGAGGTGTGTACATTTGAGAGAGGTTTCCCTCAGGATCTTAAAGGAATTCAAGACTGCTGGACATTCTGTTGATTTATTGGTAGAAAGTTATGGAAGTATAGAAAAATAATTAGAATAAATAATGAAGATAAAAGAGAAAAAGAAATAAATTGCCGAATCCTGACCCGCAACATACTAAAACTGTATTAAGATGCTTTGAAAATATAATATGCCATTTGTCAGCAGTGAGGTTCCTACAACAGTTTTTGAATATAATAATAATAATAATTAGGTATAAGTAAAAAATAATGTGAAGTAATTTTGAGAAGTTGAAGCAGTAGGTCCGGGGACGGATGGATTTTTGGATTTACCCATATTCTTGATTGTTTGAATAAACGTTTTCTTCTTTTCGCCATTTTATCAATATAACAAAATGAGCTAATAAAGAAGCTTAGCAAAAAAAACAACCAAAAAAGGAAGAGTTAGAGCACGCACACTTTTTTACAAAGTAGCACGATACAGAACAAACAATTATAATGAAAACACTAAAATTGAGTATTATAACCATACTTTTAACTATCATATGGATAGAAAAACGATAGAAAGTATCGAATTTGAAATTACAACTCAAGAATTTTTTTTTAATCTTGAAATTTAAACCATTTTTTTTTCGTTTTATATTTTTTCATTGGAAATTAGTTACTATTTGGTTGAATTGATTTTTCTTGTGTCGGTTCCATTCAAATATCATTAAAAATAAAGTGTGAACATTGTAAATCTATAGCTATTTCCGATTCTGAGAAAATTGGCCATGCATTGTTAAAAACATGAAATTTTTGGACATAAAATCGTTCGCTTTCAATGACTTATTTATTGATTAATTTTCAAAGAATATTTATTGATGAATCTACCCTTCTGTACAATTATTGATACATTTGTTCTAAAGATTGTACCAAATTTTCAGAAAAAAATATTGAAAAGAGCAAGAAAACCCTACTCAGGGTTATCTAGGAGCATACGTCAGGCCCAGAGTGCTAAATCTGTAGATCACAACCATTGATTATGTTTTGCTCAAAAAAAAAAAAATTTGCCCAAACCATAGAAAGGAATAAAAGAACAAAATCGATAAAAGGATTAAATATAAAAGAGTAAAATAACTGATATAAATAACTGATATAAAATAACTGATATAAAATAACTGATATAAATAACTGATATAAATAACTGATATAAAATAACTGAAATTAACATAAATGACAGAATGAAAGAGAAGCAGTTTAGAAATTGTGCAGTGGTGAGAAAAAAAGGAGTTAACAGAAATGACATTTTATCAAAGAAACATATCAAAATATCTTGAATAGCAGTTCGGGACCCGTAGTCATTCGTGAATTATGAGTTTTGATATGTTGCGGGCATTCTATGGCATGGTATTGATATTACTACTATTTACCTTTGTATTGGGTTTGATGGTTTTTTCTATCAAGTCAACATCTGTAGTGTCAACGAAATCTACCTCGAGTCCATGACTTTTACCAATGTTCTTAAAATATCTAAAAGAAACAAAACATGAAATCATTGCACAAAATGGTCAGATGATGTAAAATAATAATAATAATAAAATAACAAGTTATATATCCATTAAATAATTTCAATATTTAAATATCAATCTGAACGAATCCCAAAAGAACGTTATCATCAAATAGTCACTAAGAAATTTAAGTCATCAACTTTTGAAATAAAATAAAAATATTATTATAAAAAATATGGATAAATGTTATTCAACTACAAACCTAAGAATTTATAAATTATAAAGACAATTTTAAATTCAAATTTAGTAAAAAAGAATGTTTTTTTAAGTATAAATAATGGTCTTAACTATAATTTCTTATCTTTTATTTATTTATTTTAATTAATTATTAATTAATTAATAATTATTAAATAATATAATTAAATTTAATTATTTTATTTATTTATTTTAATTTATAATAATTTCTGTAATATCTTTATGAGCTTTTTATAATAAATTTAATAAAGAAACATTTAGTGATTTTAATTTCAGCCCTACCACAATTCTAACCCCATTCGTAGGCCTGGTTCGGATGCATTTCATCGATTCGGAAGAAGACAATCACATCTCAAAATTTACAACAAAAAAATATTAATGAAATTTAATGTTATAAAGTGTGAAGATTTTATCAATAACATCTCAAAATTTACAACAAACATTTTTTTTAAATGAAATTTAATGTTATAAAGTGTGGAGAATTAATTAAGAAGACCATCATAAATGCAGAAAGATTTATGTTTACACAAACAAGTTAACACAAGATTTTCTAAATAATATCTCCACACTTTCTGACATAGAAATTCATGAATTTTTTTTTATAAATTTTGAGATGTGATTGTCTTCTTCGGAATCGACGAAATGCATCCGAACCACGCCTAACAATAGGATTAGACTTGTGGTGGGGCTGAAATTAAAATCATTAAATATTTCTTTATGAAATTTACTATAAAAAGCTCATGTAGATACAACAATTATAGTTAGAGACGTAACTAAATTTAATGAGTTTATTTTAATTTTAATTTCTGACACACATTTTACATTCAACAACCTAATATTTCTTTTTTCATGAATGGCAAAACTATTTTTTACCAAGGACTTGTTATAAATAGATCATATATCTATACCAAAATTAAATTTTTACTTCAATCAGCCTTTTGGAGTTTTTCCAAAATACAGAGGTAATTCTTGAAACTCTTAATCAATATTATAACAGTTAAACGGATGAAAAAAAAAAAAAACTTCATACCTGTTAGTACCACCATAGACGTCATCTCCACATATGACATGATCACCCGCATTCAGCAGCGCACAAACTCCTGTAACAGTGGCGAGACCAGATGAGAAAGCAAAAGCATATTGTGCATTGTCAAGACTGGCTATGCATTTTTCAAGGCTGTTTCTAGTTGGATTTCCACTTCTTCCATACTCGTAACCCTAATGAAAGAAGCAGGTGTTGATTAGTACTAAAAACATATTAAAAACACGTCTGACATAAGAAAAAACAAATACATAAAAAAAAATGTATTAGGAAAAACAAATTTACTAATTCAATTTTGAATTTCGACATTTTTCGGAAACATTACTAACAAAAAAAAAGTTTAAAATGAAAATGCATAAATAAAAATCCGATTAAAAAACAAAATCAGAACCCTTTATCTAATAAACGATCCCTATATCGAAGAAAACTTCAACAATAATAAAAGACAACAGAATTTGTATTGGAGTCAATTTTTTTTTTTAATCTAGTAACAGCCTATTTCAATTTTCAAAATGTAAAAATAAATAGAGAAAAAATTAATAAAAATAATTTAAAAATAAATAACTAAACCAATCAAGAAATAAAATTGGTTTAGAATAAATATTTCTCAAAGTGTTTTGAATAATATTAGGCTCGAACAAATGAAATGTAGTCCATAGTTAATTTACATTATAAGTTTAAAAAATAATTTTATTATTTTATAAAAATATTAATAATTTGTAACAAATGCACTTAGATTACTATTATATTACAAAAGATTACTGAAAATAATTATTTTTTTTTTTAATTTTATCCTTTTAAGAGGAATAAGAACAATTCATGGCCTCAAAAAGAAATAAATATTTTTATTTTGCCTTTTAATGTTATTAGAATATGATGACTCTGCTCCAAATGAATCCACTTTACAGTAAACAATATTACAGGATTTTTTTTTTTGTCGTTTGGAGTGTTTTTAGTAAATAAAAGGTATATTAAAAATTATTATGAATTATATTAGTAAAAAAAAAACAAATAAACTTATAGATAAATGAAATATGTCTGACACCACATTCTAAAAATTATAATTTCAATTGAAAAAAAATAAAAATAACTGCATCAATTCAATACGGAGAGCCTATTCATTGCAATAAATTGACCTAGTTTTAATAAAATCGATGACCTAAAGAGTATAAAACATTTCTGACAGAAAATCATTAGGCACAATGCAAACGGTATTGTATGAATCAGTCGAGTATTGTTAAAACAATTATTTTCAGTAAGGGGGTCGAGTTTCTAATAAACTACAAAGATGATAATAAGAACTAGAAAATCTTGGATCATTTTTAAAGTTGTAATCTATCATCTATCATATATAAATGTATATTTTAAATTATATATATATATTACAAGGGAAATGTTTTTATTTTTAGCCAAAAGTTAAGAAAAAAATCTTTTCAATAACTATTATTAATGGAGAAATATTTTTTCCTAAAAATGTAGGCCAATTTGATTTATCATAAACAAATTGAATTAATTGGCAAAAAAATTATTAATATAATCTAATAAATACTACCCTAGATTAAAAAAATAATAATTATATTTATATAAGTATAATTAAAAGGGAACACACATAAAAACATAAATTATGTAATTATAATTTCCAAGAAATTTAAACCCTTTTAAACTTCTATTTTTCTTTAAATCTTCTGTTTACTAGATTTGAAAAAGTTCCTTCAGACTTAAAAATGGGCCCGAAACGTCAAATTTAAGAATAAAGAGAGAAAGAAGTTTATAAGAGTATAAATTATATGTATTTAAGAAAAATTATAATAATTTATTCAACCAGTTGAATGATGATTTTTCGAAGTAAAAATTTTTGAACTTAATATATTATACAATAATAAAAAATAAAACAAATATTGTTTTTAATCAGGAACAATAATGGCCAATGCATAAAGTGTCTGCAAAATAAATGATATAAGAAAAAAAAAATTCTTTGAAAGTATCTTATAACATTTTACATTTATTATTTATTTTTTTAAATGATGCTTGTGATACCTTTTAATATTCAATTGATAATGTAATGCATTCGTAATTGATTTACAACTGAGATAAAACATTATTATTTTTAATAATTATTCATAACTTGAACATATGTTACTGGTAAACTTTGATTAAATGAGGCACTCGGTTGTAAAACATGATAAATAACAAAATTAAAACTTTTCCAATGCTAAAATGTTTGTTTAGTTATAATATTTTATCTTCAACTAGCAGTCACCATAACTTAATACCAAAATAATTCTTTAAAGAAAAAAAATTTCCTACAGACTCTTTCGACCACTTATGAAATCAGCCATAAGAGATTTGGCCTTGCCAAAAACTTCAATTAAAAAAAAAATGTTAGATACCATGTTTTACGACCGAGTGCCTCAAATATAAAGAAAATTATTAAATTAAGATGATTTTACCCTATGAAGACCGGGTCCATCTTGTTTGAAGGTAGTACCGGTGTGTATTGGCGGAACAACAATTCCTGAAGACCACTGGTCCGGGTTCTGGCCGACTTGTATAGCCCTGGTTTCGAAACCTTTATCACTATAGTTGAGTCCTTGAGTTTCCGTAGTGCCATTTCCTTGCTTATTACTGCATACTCCGTTGGTTACACCAGTCATTTCTGTATAAAATTTCCATTAATTTAATTTTCTTCAGTAAATATTGAGAATAATAAACCTTAAATGCTAATCGTGTGAACATATGCAATGTATCATAATTAAGGAAAACTTTGAATAAATTAATATAATAATAGTTTTACACCTTGAGTTTTATTTTAAGCACCTAATAACCTATTTAAGTATGGGTGATGCAATTATTAACTATTCATCATAATTAATCTGATATGTTTTATGTATTCTACAATTTAAAATATATGATATATACTTAAAGAATTGTTAATATAGGTAAATGTATTGCACTATTGAAAATACAAGTATTGAAGAGTGTAACAGGATTCGCAGATGTTACACTTTAGTTAAATAGGAATTAAAAAAAAAATATATTACTAAAGCATACTCAGAACTGAAAGTAAATTTATATTTTTAAATCACTGAATGCAAACACTTGAAAATTTACTAAGACTAGCAAGAATCTGTATGAGAGTTATAATTATTTAATTCTGACAGGTTTGTGATTTATAAAGCAATTTAAGTAAAATGTATAATATTGAACTCACTGATATAAATTATAATATTACTAAACCGGTAAAATCCCGACACAACCACGAGCTACTACAAACTCTGACTGGGAATGAACTGATACCACGCTGCTCTTAAATAAATGTTACCTCCCCTCTCTCAGCGATTTAAAGGCAGCCTCGTGTTGTGTATTATTGCGTATCTTGTCACCTTTTCTAAAAGATAATCACTTTTATCTTTGTTAAAATTCGCGAATAGATATAACAGAGAATGCAAAAGTAATTTTTATCTATTTATTAACAGATATAATGATTTTGCTAGTCACTTAATTGCATCATGTTATATACTGTTAAATGTCGAAGCATTTTTATTAATTTACCAGAAGCACACAAATTCAAGGTTCAGAGAAGTAAAAAGGTCCAGAGATGGAATAATTATTCGCAATAGAGAAGCTCAAAGTAAAACGTAATGTTATTATTTGCTCTTCTGAAAAGTGTCTATATTTACATTCAGTACTTAAACATGGTGGCGACGATCCATTTTTAAATCTTACAATCTTACAGGAGACTCCAAATCATATGATCGTGCCCAATTTGACCCAGGTAAATCCATTTTGGTTTATTATTTTAGAACTTACATACCAAGCGGTCGACCTTAGTTCAGTTGTTGTGTCCGTCATAACCTGACTCAGATAACGCCGATCTTCTTTTTCGTATTTATGTGAGTTTATGTTACGGTGCTAAAAAAGTAGGTGAAACTATAGACTAGGGGCGCGTTATCACTTGTTCATTCCGAGGTCTCCCGAACGTTGCCTGAACTAGCACACTCTAGCATCATTTGTGTTAACTAACTGTTTTGCATTCAATTGTAACATTCTTATTCATTGGAATTATTGAAATTGTTCCTGCTTTAATTAGATATTATTTAAAATTACTAGTGCTGTCGACTTCCGCCCATTACGTTCGCCCAAGAATTAAACTAAACATCAATGGATCTTTTTCAGTTAAGATCGGGGTCTTACCGTATCTTCAATTATTACTGCTTTAATTAGATCACAGATATCGGTTTCAGCTCAACAGATAAATAAACCCCAAAAGTTCCTTTTCAGTTGAGGTCGGGTCCTTACCGTAATTTAAAATATCACTCCCTTAAATTATTACAAAAATTTGTCCAGATCACTGGAAGTCGACAGCACTAGTAATTTTAAATAATATCTAATTAAAGCAGGAACAATTTTAATAACTCCAATGAATACGAATGTTACAATTGAAATACACGTTCGGGTGACCTCGGAATGAACAAGTTATAACGCGCCCCTAGTCTATAGTTGTACCAAAAAGTAAATTTTTATTGCAAATCACAAGTAAAATCCCTTTTTTTTTTAAAAAAAAAACTGAAACTTTGAATTCCTGTGACGGTGTTGAAAATTCGTGATCATTGGAATTATTATAGCCTTAATTAGACCACAATTATCGAATTACGCTCGCTACACTCGCTCAAGAGATAAACGAACACCCAATGGATCCTTTTCAGTTGAGGTCGGGGTGTTTTTGTAATTTAAATTGGGTTATTTTATGCAGCACATAGGGAGAGGTATAATCGAGGTTCCACTATACCATTCAAAGCGGGACATTCATGCTTCCTACGGCAAATCCTGGATTCATCGGGACCCTTGCTTAAAAGTGGGAGGTCTAGTCACATTAGTTATAACCGAAACCAATAGAACATATGATCGGCCGCTTAGTACGTTAATACCTTAAAAGTTTTTCGGAATCATTATAACAAGACAAAAAAAAAAGTGTTTATTTTTTAGACTTTGGTATAATGATTCCTAAACACTTATAATTTTCCCTCTAGCTTCTTTAATGACCGTACACACACATATCTGTAAACTTCTAATCGGCCGCAATTTTGAAAGAAAAAATGGCGGATGGTCATGTCGAGATCCAAGATCATCGTGGAGTAGCCTGTGATTTTGGTTCCAATCACTTTTTTTTCTCTTATGTTATCTCTCATCTAAAATATCCCTGTTTATTATTCACCTTTACATTTCTATTTTTATCTCTTTCGTTTTTATTCAATGTTCACTGATGAATACCGTTGCATTTACAATGTTCACTGATGAATACCGTTGCATTTACAATGTTCACTGATGAATACCGTTGCATTTACATTATTTACTTTACCACTTCATATTCATTTCTTCTCTTGCATAACTTTTATATGTAATACTTTATTTCTTCATATTCTTCCTTTAATTTTACTATGTTTAACCTTCTCTTTTCCACTATTCTCGTATCTTGTTTTCATAGTCCTGATGAAGGACTATAATTTAGGCCGAAACATCGGTACAGATTAAAATAGTGTACGTATTGATAAATATATTTTGTTTTTATTCATTTACTTAAGTAAATTATATTCATCTCAACTATTTATTATTAAAATACGAGGGGAAGAAATTGTTAACTTATCAAAAAACCAATCAAGACATTCTACAAAAGATAAAACTAATACCTACATGCACCTATCTCGTTGATAGAATTACTTTAATGGCGTTCTAGCTCAACAAACTATCTGAAGATACCAGTATATCATCAAACAGTACTAGCGTATTAAGCGGTCGACCGTTTATTGTATTATTGTCGATTATAACCTGACGCCATAAGGAGGTAACGTGTGTCTCCTTCTTCGTATTTAAGGGAATTTATGTAGCGGTGTTAAAAAATTGAATTCAAATTGTTTTTCATTATTAAAATTCCTTTATTTAAAAAAAAGAAACAATCTCAAAACTTTAAATGTGTTTGGTGGCGCTTAAAATTCGTATTCATTGGGATTATTGCTGTTTTATTAGACAAAAAGTAGGGCTTACGCTTGCTTAAAAGATAAACAAACCCTCAACGGATCTCTTTCAGTTGAAACCTAACCTAACCGTGTTTTAAAATAACTTATTTTTATTATGGAAATATCATGCTCATTCTCACATACTTTTTTCGATGGAATAATCCCACAAATTTGAAAATATTTTACAGAATTTTCTTCGGTAGAAATCAATTCCCAAATTTTTGTTTTTTTTTCGTAAAAAAGAAAAGGATAAAAATATCACAAAACAGAAGTAATTAATAAACAAATTATGGTAATTAACAAAACACATAACTGATGGAAAAGGTAGGTTGTAACCGAATCCAATAGATTATATGGTCGACCGCTTAATACGTAACTACCCATCAAATATATAAGTTTTATCCTCTGTTATTGGTAACTGTAATTACACTAACCTTGAGTTTAATGTTTCTTTTCATTTTCGTTTGGTTTCCTAAAATCTATATTTCTTAGAGGTTTAATCGAAAGATATTTTTATCGATATATAAGTTTTCAAGTATCATCTAAGTAATGATGACAAGCACAAACTTTGGATCTGGCTTATTGTAATTATTTTCCAGTGTTGCGTCATCTTTCCTGGCGGGTTTTGAAGAACCATTATTATTGGCAACCCGTCATTAACAGATGTCGTCACTCGTATTCCGTAGAATGTTAAGGACGATAATTGAATTTTATGTTAATTTCTTTGCTTATTACGTTGTTGAATTTAAAAAGGTTTTCTGAAGGAAATATTTTATATGAAAGCTTATACATATACAATACAAAGAGAAATAGAACGCAAATAAAATATGTTTTCAGTTGTTGACATCCGCATGATGGTATAGAAGGATCAATCTAATTAGGGATTGATAAATTATTTGCCACTTCTATAAATTTGTTTTTATTGAAAACTACTTTCAAATGATGTACATTCATCTTCAGTTCTCACACAAAAATTAAAAAATCGGCAATTTAAAATATAGTTTGGTATTATTATACATATAAAATTAAATGTAATATAAATTAGTATTATAAAAAATCTATGAATTATGAATTTAATTAAGACAAGAGATCAAATACATGTTGGTACTCACCAAGGTTTAAATGGATTATATCTAACAGAAAAGAAACAGAAATCAAATTAGAATAGGTAACTGATTGATATAATCTTATATTTTTTATTTAAAAATAATTATTTTAATTTGAATGATGACTTTTGAAATTATTTCGGTATATTCATCCGATATTTTTTTCGTTTTTAAGATAATTTATACCATGTGCTTATTACAACCAGATAGTAATAAGATTTTAAAAAAATGTTAATTAATTTTTAAATACTTATTATTATTTTTTTTGTTTGGTGTTGTATAGATTCACTGATTTGATTGATGTGATCGTTCATTTGATTTTCGAAATTGCTAATTTCTGATTTATATAACGTCAAATGAGAGTCCAAAAATATTGAGCAAATAGTGTTGATATGACAGTGCTGCTAAACTTATGAATAGAACTCTACATGTTATGTTGATGTGAGATGTGCTATTTCTGATGTGCATTGATATGAACTTATTTTTTTCAGCCCTTATAATGACTGAATTGGCGAAACGTTAGCTGGTTAGTTTTATACTTTAGTTTGAGAGACTCAAGGCTTTGAGTTTAAATTTTCCAATACCTAAAATACATTTTTTTTTTTTTTTATTCTTTTCCCTCATTAATTATTCTTAAGATTTTTTATGTTTCGACTTTAATTTGATGACAGTATAGTTCCCGAAAGAAGATCGCTCATTCAACTCTTTTTTCAGGCGTTTTTTTCTGTCTTTTACAAGTTAAGTCTGCTGTGAAAATATTTTGAATAAGTATTTTCCTGTTTATTTAAATCAATATGCAGATTTGATTGTTATACAGTCAATATCTTGGGATAAATATAATCTATTTTGACACTGACAGTGTAATTTCTATAATTGAGGAAAATGGTGTAAGTGCGTTCTTGGGACGAGTGCATACACAGGCTCTAAACATTATAATATCTGTCCAATAGTAATGCTAAAATGTTTATTTATCATATATTAAGGTTATAATTTCATTTTAGCACTAATGGACTAATATTATAGCTTTTGGAGCCTGTGTGTGCAGTTACCCCAAGAACGCACTTACCCCATCTTACCTTTATATAAGTGCAATATATGTAATATGTAAATTATATAATGCATATTCCATTTTTACTTCCATTTTATACATTACATTTTATCTCTGTATTAAAAACTGCTAATCAATTTGTTTACAAAGATACCTCTCGAAAACTTTCTGAATCACCATTAGGTGTTGATAATGTTGTTGTGGAAGATGCTACAGGAAGATGATGTATTATTGCATAAGCACAATTCTGTTCTTCGTTTATTATTGTTAATGGCCTGTCGTACGTTATCTATTATGATGATGTTTCTGTATCCTAGCAACTCGATATCAGTTCGAATGCCGTGGAATTTGAATATCTGGTGTTCCTGTACGTGTCTGAGAACCAAACAATTAACACTTCCGAATTCTTATTGCACAATTTACGAAAAAAAAACATTAAGAGAAAATTAAAATAGTCTTATATATATATATATATATATATATATATATATATATATATATATATATATATATATATATATATTCTTATATATGTATATTATATACAATTAAAAAATATATATATATATTCGAACTACAGGATGATTATTCCGAAATCGGCATTTAGTGTAAAACGTTCCTGTTATACCTCACATCAACATTTTTTGACCGGAACAATTTTTATGACAATATACACCATAGGCTACTACTGTATTTATTTTTAATCTCATAATCACAAATTATTATAATTTTAATTGATTATAAAGCACCTAATTCTCATTCCTATGGCCTGTTCGAGATTCTTTTTCACACTTTTTTACTTTAAATATGTTTAGACTGTATTTTGCATGATGATATGTGCACCAGTTTTGAAAGCCTTTTAAGGTAAAGAAAAGAAAATTCTCCAATGCGATACGCTCGTTATCCAGGACTCATTTTATCCCTGTCCGAATCTCATTCCTTTGTCAATGTTTGAATTTCCTGCCAGTGTCTTACACTTGTTAAGTTCATTATTACTCCTAGCCAGGCACCACTGGCAGTTCCCGCCTAACGTGTTCCCACTATTTTTGTTGGTGTTTAATTGACATTTAGTAGCCTTAGAGCCGTATTACAAAAATTATCGTGGTATATCCGTTCATTCTCCTCATTCCTTCGTCGCCTAACAACATGTATATAATATGTATGTTTCAAATATATTATAATTTTTTTTTTTTTTTTTATAATAAACGACCTTGTAATTTATTGGTAAAGGTTTTTGTATTCTAAGTAAAAGATAACGGGTTATCACCTTTTAAAGCATAAATCGTCATTCCTTTGGTATTTAACAACGGGAAAAAATTAGATTCCTGACAAAAAAAAAAAAAAAAAAAGATGGGATTTTTTACTAAAACTCAGGACCATGACCACCTTTGCAGCCCCCAGGCAACATGATATCCCAGGCTTGAGGAGGGATGATTACTTATTTTAAAAGCATTTTAAAAAATAACTGGTTAGTAACTTTTAGACAGGCCAAGTGGCCCGAAATATGCTATTTAAGGAGGAAATTCCAAATATCGAGCAAAAATAATAGTTCCAAAGAGAAAAGCATATCTATTATTTTTTATTTGAATTAAAAATTAATATTTTCGAGTAAAATCTCGATATTTGAGACAATTCAAAAAAAAAAAAAACTTCTATGAATGAAATTTGGAAGGTAAGTGTTATTGAACATATCAAGAAACGATTTTGGTGAAAAAAAAATAAAAAACGCCGAATTAGTAACATATCATTCAATAAAATTCGTTCATTCAAAATCCCCAGTTTTGGGAGAAGCGCTCAAATATAAATACCGAGCTGTAATCCTCCCATACACGCTGCTGACACTGCAATAAAATGAGAATAGAAAAAAAAGAAAGAAAAAAAAGGAAAGATATTTACATAGCAAGTATGAATCATTACGTCTGTGTTTATCAATGCCAGCTGAGAGCAGCGACCTCGACTAGGTTTGTTGACATGAGGTGGGGTTCACGCTTCGGCCTTGCCGGGTCCAGCTGATAACGGACCGGTTTTCCGCGTCGATTTTCTCTTTCATTGATACGAAATAAACAAACCAGGAAACGCCACTACTACCACTACGTTTACGATTTAGCTATCGGATAATCGATTAATTATTTCGTACCTACACAGTACGTGTTTGGCCAATTAGGAGTTGTCTTACGTTTAATTAATAATAAAAAAAATGTACCTTATCAGCTTGATTGTCTGATAAATGATTAATTATTTAATATAATTGTGGTTAATTATTTTTAAATTTAATATAACCAGATATTAATGTGATTAAATATATTAAATTAATAATATATTAATATGTATCGACGTCGTTTTTTGAAAAAGGCATAAGCGCTATCTAGCAAACTTTACAGGAAACACATGAAACGATTTTCCTCCAAATAAGTAAATTTTTTTTTCAATTTTATTCTTTATTATATACAGTAGGTGTTAATTAAGGTGGCAAAACCTTTATAATTAAAATATATTTTTAATGAGTTGACATCCGCATGATGGTATAGAAGGATCAATCTAATTAGGGATTGATAAATTATTTGCCACTTCTATAAATTTGTTTTATTGAAAACTAGTTTCGAATGTTATACATTCATCTTCAGTTCTAAAAACAAACAAAAAATTAAAAAATAAGCAATTCAAAATATAGTTTGGTATTATTATACATATTAAATTAGATGTAAAATAAATCAGTATTATAAAAAATTTATGAATTATGAATTTAATTAAGACAAGAAATCAAATGTTGGTACTCACCAAGGTTTAAATGGATTATATCAAACAGAAAAGTTTGTACTGGTTTCTTCTCGCACTGAACTAACAATGAAAGAAAGGTGAAAGAAACAGTTTAAGGGTTGGGGCTTTTACAGTAATGCCGGTGAGTAATTGGTTTTTCTGTTATAGATGGGAATAAATTTAAGATTGGACTATTGGAGATATTTATTTGGTCATTTAAGCAAAAAATCTGGATTGAATTTGAAGGATTTTATTATTTCAAGTGCTTCATGTATTAATTTAACTCCTGAGTCTTTGATGAATTTATGTGTTTTTTTTCATTTAAATGAATTGCAAAGTTGGAATTATCTGTCTTATTATTATATACACGCATTTGTTCCTTTAATCTTAGATTTAGCGAACTTCCATTTTTTCCCACATCTTGTGCTGTCAAATACGTAAGCGGGAATCGATAGATGCCGGTGTTTAGGTCCCATAATAAGTTGAAACTTAAATTTCGAATTTTTGGCGCTTAAGCATTTTTCAAAAAACGACGCCGATGTATTTATAATAGTATTATATAATATATTAAATTTTATATGACCAGATAAAATAATGTGTGCTTTCTTATTCGAATATATGGAAATTTATGTGACGGCGTTAAAAATTCAATTTAAATTACATTTCACTACTCACATTTCGTTATTTAAAAAAAAAAAATGTTATAATTTCAAAACTTTCAATTTTTTTGGCTGCTTTAAAAATTCGCATTGATTGGCATTATTAAAATTATACTGCTTTCATTATATCACAACTGTAGAATTCTAATCATTATATTCGTATATCGTAATACCTAAAATAGCTAAAAATATAGGCTAAAAATGGACAGAATTGAGGTCCTCTAATGGCTCTAATATTAAAAATAATCCATTTTAATATTGATATAGGCTTCGATAGATCAAAGCTAATTATTAATTCAAAACAGATTATATTAACGAGTTGAGTGAAGCATAAGAAACATTGGACGGTGTTATCAATGCAGAGCTTTTGTTATCTTTTTTTTTTTGTGTCTACCACTGAGATAACTGTTCATATATAGAACTAAAAAAAAAATTAATAAATTTTTTTATTAGCATTTTGCAGCTAAACACTTTATAGAATCGGCTGATTTGGAAGACCATTTAAATAAATTGTAAAGTAAATCGGGGTTAGTGCAAGTCCATACTTAGGAATTCATTTCAAATTTATTTTGTTGGCAGAGCTGCCGTCTATGGGGGTATATGAAATAAATAGGATGGGGCTTAAAACTGATGCTAATAGATTAGGGATTGATAAATTATTTGCCACATCTATAATATTATTTTTATCGAAAACTAGTTTCAAATGTTATACATTTATCTTCAGTTCTAAAAACACACAAAAATTCAAAAATAAGCAATTATAAAATACAGTTTGGTATTATAAATGCAGTATTATAGAACATTTATAGAACAATCAATGGTTGACCGTAGAACTTTATGAAGGAATTAGATAGTCCGGGAGGCGGTCAAAAAGTTTAACACAAATAGTAAAAACTATTTATTAGGAACCGACGTTTCGACCCACTTTGCAGGTCTTCTTCAGGGCTGAATAAACAAGATACAAAAATAAAAATGTGGTATATACAGTGAATGAATTAATTATTAAAAAGACTTAGAAAAATGAAAACAGAAAACAGAATGAAAACTGTTTTCATTTTTCTCACTGTCTTTTTAATTATTAATTCATTCACTGTTTATATTATTGTTTTATTTTTATTTTTGTATCTTGTTTATTCAGCCCTGAAGAAGACCTGCAAAGTGGGTCGAAACGTAGGTTCCTTAATAAATAGTTTTTACTATTTGCGTTCCACTTTTTGACCGCCTCCCGGACCATCTCATTCCTTCATAAAATACTTATGAATTATGAATTTAATTAAGACAAGAGATCAAATACATGTTTGTACTCACCGAGGTTTAAGTAGATTATATCAAACGGAAAAGGTTACATTGGTTTGTTTTCGCACTGAACTAGTAATGGAAGAAACGTGAGGTGTTTGTAGGTAAATGTTACGGTTTTGGGAGGTTTCCCCAGTAATTCCGATGGGTAATTATTTTTTCTGTTAAGGATGGGAATAAATTTAAGATTGGACTATTGGAGATGTAGAAGTGGCAAATAACTTATCAATCCCTAATTAGATTGATCCTTCTATACCATCATGCGTACGTCAACTACGCATACTAATAGCGTTGACTGGCCCGGATGGATTTATTACAGGAAGGTTACAAACTCAGCATTGTGTTTCAACAGTGCATGCGAAGTTTCGCTTTATCCTATTTTACCCAGAGATTCTTGGAAGTTTCTTCAATATCTTTGTGGTTACACTTTAGACATTATTATTTCAAAATAATTTAATTATTCCAATTCTATGTTTTTCCCGGTTTTGGACCTTGGTATGTACTTGCACTAAAGGAACAGTGCAATGGGATAAAGGAACAATGTATGGGGTAAGCGCATACCATGGCAATGGAGCAAGTGCATACTAGCATTCTACATTGAGAAAAAAATCGTCACGTATCCAACCATTGATTAATTCAAAGGCGATTTTTTTAATCTAAATACAAATTTCCTCATGTCCCAAGCTTATTGGCCTGCAATAGAATAAACTGTGTAACTCCTTTACGCAATCCTCTATCTTAAAACTTTCAAAACCATTATATTCTTCAGAACATTGGGTTTTTGATGCCTTTATCATCTTATTTTTTATAAATAAAATTGTATTTTAATAATTAATTTGTTAAAATACATCCCATGTCAGAGTGCAAAACGAAATAAAAGCTTTCTAATAATTTATCGTAATTATTTTTGTTAAAAACACTGATATTTCAAAGAGTGTGAATTTCACATCTCATGATATTTTTTACAAAACTGGATGTGAATTCCAGATTATTCTATAAAAGACCTCAAGTAAATTAACCTGGACTTGAAGCTTATTAAACAAGGAAGTTTTCCTAAAATTGGGGAATCTGTAGTCCAGTAGGAGGCTGATACAAAATATGGTATTACGAAAAGCATAACATAGCGTATATCTCGAACCCCCCCCCCCTTTAAATGGTTCTGTCCAGGAAAAAATGTACTCGTATTTAAAGAACATTATGTCTGGCTTACTATGCTGCAATTCATATAGCAATATTTGCGATTCAAGGTTTATACGAGAATTATTTGTACAGTTTTATTTGCGAATTTCATTGTTATCATAAATAAACAGAATGGCTATTATCGTAAAAAATATAGATTGGCAGCTATCATGACCTCGAATCGCTCAATTCGATCATTACTTTCTTAACTAATTTCGTTTTCCTTGACATAGTTCCCAATATTAAAATATTCGTTTTTTTAAGAGTTCGTACAGAAAACCTTATGCTGCTGTTATTTTATTCCTTGACATTTGACTGACGTATCGCTTGTTAAAGTAAATATAAATTTTAATTGTGTAAACGAAATAAATTGTTAATTACAAAGTGTATTATCTTGGTTCTACAAAAAATAAAAACAACGGTTTTCCAAATCTGTATTAATGCTTTTGACATTATACTCAAAAAAGTTGCTAGAACAATTTATTGGGAGGGGCAATATCTAATATTTCCCAACAATTTTGACCGGATTTGTAAACTATATTAAATATTTTTCCAACTATATTATGAAATATTTTAATATATGTTTGTTGATTTAGGTGAATATAATAAAAAAATATCTGATGTGGACAACACATGACTTTCTTGTACGCCTATGAAACTATAAATCGCTGGCTCAAAAAGTGATCCTGAATTTGGTTACTAGTTTCCGAAGATCGCAGTATCTCAAAAACGACAATCGGCGTCGCGACATCCATCTATTGACACACACACACACAAACGTGGAGGAAAACCAGTATTTTACACTCAATTTTAACACTTAAAACAATTAATAAAAATTTTTAACTGGATTGGAAACCAAATTGCGTTTGTAACCTTTATTACCGAAACATATGATTTATGTGTTTAATTTAAATATAATTTTTGATGTAAGCTTATTAAGACCTTCAAATAAAGTACCCTTTTCGGCTCACCAGTTTTAACCAAGATCTAGTAAATACATTCATATCGATATAAAAGTCCTATTTACCAAATTTGAGATGTTTTACATTATATTTTAATATAATTTTTGATGAAAGTCTAATATGACCTTCAAACAAAGTACCACTTCCGGTTTTCCAATTTAGACCAAAATCTAGTATGTTATTTAAATCAATATATAAGTTATAAATACTAAATTTGGGAAGTTTTGCATAGTATTTTAATATAATTTTTGATGGAAATCAATAATGACCTACAAATAAAGTACCACTTCAGGTGATCAAGGAGTGACCAAAAAGGGAGGTTCATAACTAGATCTTACAACAATCCTAAATTCAAAATTTCAACTTTCTACGGCTAACCGTTTTTTAGTTATGCGAGATACGAACGTGCGTACGTACAGACGCCACGACGAAACTAGTCAAAATGGATTCAGGGATGGTCAAAATGGATATTTCCGTCGAAATCTGAAAACCGAAAATTTTCGCGAATACAATTTAATTCTGTGATTTTTACTGATGTTTGAAGTATAATTCAGTAGTGATCTCTGTGCACTAGACAAACAAATAAAATCCATTTAGCCACATAATTTTCTCAATCTAATCGACAAAGAGAATCAATATTTTCAGTTCAGTCATTAGTTAGAATGATAATAAAGTTTTTTATCATCGATATTTTCGTAATAAAACGATCAAGTGTTGCAATGAGCAATGGAAAATTTATAACGAAATTTTAAATAAATGGATTATGATGATTTAAATGCTATTTCGCATTGCATCGTAAGATATAACAAAAGATACCTACTTAATTATCAGATAATCACTTAATTATCTAATTAAGGTAGACAAATAGAAAATAAATACCTGTACCACTACAACCCATGAAGGGTCTTGGGTTCAGTACTTGGTAAGGACCGTATTGTTTCTATGCCAACGGTTGTGCAAGGAGGTGTTTCAGCCGAGATCACGCTCAAGCGCCAGGTTTTTTCCCCAATTTTATAGAGGCTGGGTGGTCCCCAGGAGGGTCTCCCGATCCCACAGGGTCGATCCACGGCTGATAACAGAATAAATAATTATCTGCCACAGCCGGTCTCGAATTTTAAAATTTAATAAATGTTGTTCTGTTGGTTTTTTGTGTAAGCAATGTTGACATGACACTATAAGGACTGTTTAAAGTTTGCATTGGTTTATGCGAATCCATTCTCAAATAACTTGCCACTTTGTTCTTCTGAACAAGTTGTTTTGTATTTTTTTCAGCCACTTAAGCAATATTCTGTTCGTTTCAATGCAATAGACATTTTAAGGTATAAATTAAGGTTTCATAAGTTTTCAAGAATACGAATCGTTTTATAGTTTTATGTATTCATATTTTTTGAACAAATTATACCTTAAAATTGGAGTAAATTTGGTTGGCAGTAGATGTTTTTATTTTTGTATCTTGTTTATTCAGCCCTGATGAAGATCTGCTATGTGGGTCGAAACGTCGGTGCCTAATAAATTTTACTATTATATATGCGATCTTTTTTTTTTTTTTTTTTTTTTTTTTTTTTTTTTTTTTTTCTTTTTTTTTTTACCACGTTCCAGACAATCTCATTTCTTCATACAAGTTTTATGGTCAACTATTAATTACTCAATATAAAATTTTAGTTTGGAAATTAACGATCCTAACTCTAACGCGCGTAACATTTTGGAAAATCTCGTAAAGTATCTATTTTAGAACTTGTTTAGGATCAAATACAATTTTAAATGTATTTATAAAATTGTGTGCTTACTAATAATTATTACTTACTAGTAAGTATAAGTATTAGTAATAAGTTAGGCTGGTGAAGAGTAGCCATTTTGTTTACAGTTAACATTAGATTTTGTATTTTCTTGGTCAAGTTTAATTGCAGAGATAGAAAGAAAACCAGAATAACATAGTCAGTACTTGAATTCATTTCCATCAGTGTAAGGCTTATAATTTATGTTAAATGTAATGTTTTGAACAATAATTCAATTTAGATTGAATTTTCCTGAAAATAAATTTCGCGTGTACAATGATTTCACATGCTCCATTTTATTTTGGTATAAGTATTTTTTTGGATCCTTTACATTTCTGGAACCCCCATATATAAATATATGTATATATATATATATTGAGTGCTAATACTTAAGCTGGGCGTCCGTGGTACTCGTTTAAATAAGTTTGTGAACTTAAAGGTAAGTTTCCAATAATTTTATTTTCCTGATTTTCACAGCCTACTCTAAAAAAAAAAAGTGGTAGTTTATTTGAGAATGACTCATATATTTGAAAGTTATTAATCAACATTTTTATCCACTTCATAAAACAATAAGTTTGCTTTCATTCTTGTTTAAACCTTGTTATTGTTGGCATTTTTACTGCTTCCTTTTATACTAGACAGCTAAGAAAAAAAAAAACTGCAGGCATTGTGATATAGCATTTTTTACATCCTTGACCTAATTAGCTATGTTTTGCAAGCTATTTTTAATTTTTTTTTTTTTTTGCAAATAGTCTAAAATAATGCATTGCAATTTTGTAAATTTATACTCCCAAAAAATAAATGCAATTAATATAAATTAATTTAGTTATAACTAAATCAATTTTAAAGGAAACAAAAATTAGTAATGATGCGCAGTGGACCTAAGTATTGCAAAATCATCATTATCAGTCAAGAGCAGAGTGGCGCAGTGGAAGCGTGCTGGGCCCATAACCCAGAGGTCCGTGGATCGAAACCACGCTCTGCTATAACTTTTTTATTTTTATTTTTATTTTCTATTTAATTATTACTTTACATTTTAACTATTACGATTTAATTATTTATAATTAATTATTCGTAGTTTTAGTTAACTTTTTTTTAGTATATTATATTGTTACTGTGAATAATATTTTTTTTTTATAAAGAGCAGTAAAATGAATATAAATGTTAACAATAAAATTAATATAAATATATATGTGTGTGTTTACAGATCGATTGTGATGAGGGTGGAGTCATTTTCTGATATTGTATTACAAAGAAAGATTTTCCGGAAACATCTTCGGCTATGCATAGTCGATAACGGACGATATTTGGAAGATGTAATTTTCAAAACCCGCTGAAATAAAATTATATTCAATGTTCTTTTTGAAAATAAAACTATTTTTTTTCTCGAGACATTTGTTTTTTATTTACAGCCCTTCGAAACGTGTTTGCTATTTCTGTGATTATTAGAAGTGGAAATTACTTGTACAGAATGAGTGTACTTCTCTTCAACAAGTATGTAAGTACTTGAAACGCTAGATATGAGTTATAATATTAATGAAAATAATAATAGGAAAAGTTTATAATAAAACTGGAAATTAGCAATACGGAATGAGTATACTTCTCTTCCAAAGGAAGTATGTACTTGAAAGATTAGATAGAACTTCTATCCTAAAAGCCTATTGATACTCATGGAATGATTAGCGGGTTTGGATCTAATAATTATAGTTATAATAATAATAGTTCTATCAGCTGATTTTCTCATCTTCTTCCTATTGCTTCTTTCTTCCAATGATCTGCGACATGATCCAGAATTAAAGAGGCATAACTCAAAAAACTTGTTTTGTTATAACAAGCATTAGACACTGGTTGTTTTACATAGAAGCTCTAATACATGTTGCTGATATACCAATATTGTTTTGTCCTCATATTTGAGGGCTTGGTGCTCTTTGGGATGATTGTAAAAATCCTAAAAGTGCAAAACCAAACATTTTATACTTATTATAACATAAATTGTTACAATTCAAGCTTGATCAATTTATTTAAAAATGAAATGCATTCTTTTTGTTTTAATTGGCGCGAAAATATGGGGAATGCAAGGCCATAGTCAAAGTTTTCCGTTACAGAAACATAAATAAATAAAAACAGATAAAAAAAATATAAATCGAATTGAATATCTAGAATTAGGATAACAGTATTATTCTGCACTTTATCACATGCAAGAATATGACACACGGTTTTTAAACACACGCGGTGTAGAAAAAATCACTTCCACCAACATGCAAGGGTTGGCACTGTGAGTTCGACAGTGCTCTACTTTCTCAGACTTTCTCCCCGCAGTCTCGCGTGCAGCTTGCTATGAGCGCATGCGCATAACAGCCGAATACCACCTCGCTGGAACTGTTAACCGCACATTTCCATACAATAATTTTTGTATCTTTTTCATAAACTGTGGCTATTGGCATTTAGCTTAAGGATTATATATGGTACAAAGATAAAACAAGAATTAAAGAAAAAATGGCTCATAATATTGAATGTCATTGATGATATCAAGTAGAAATGGGTGTGCTGCAGTTCCACAGTTTCTTTAAGCGAGCCTTCTTCTTCCATGGCTCTACAACCCGTGACGGGTCAAGTCCGCCATTCTTTTCGTCAATGTACAACCGCTCTTCTGTCCCCGATCTGCAGAATGGTGCGTGCATCCTTGATTACTCCGTCCATCCAGCGAAGTCTGGGCCGCCCACCTCTTGTGGTGGAGTGAATTTCTTATAGAGGAACCTCCTTGGTATGGAATCAGCACTCATCCTGGCCACATGACTAGCCTATCCGAGCCGATCAACTCTGAAGAAACGCACAACATCGCAGTCATCACTTACTCTCGGTATTCTCAGTATTTTTCTTTCAAATCGGAGGAATAGATTTTCCTGGTTCCTCGGTAGCGCCCAACTCTCTGATCCAGGTACTGGTCTAATTGTGGTTATTGTAGAATTATAAGCGTATTTGGATCTAATAATTATGGTATATTGGTTGATAATTGTTTTATCAGCTGATTTAATTTGCTTATAATTGATTTATCAGCTGATTTAATCAGCTTCATATGTTCTACTTTCTTCTGCTTGTTAACTCCAATGATCATAACGACAATATTCCATTCAAACCATCAAAGTCCCATTTTTTGGAATGTGTCATTTTATATATTATCATATTATCATATATATTGTCATATTCAATTATATTATCATTGTTATCATTTGTCTATGGAAAGTCGTAATAACCTGTAAGCCTAGAGTGGGTTGAAGTTGTTATTGTGACCTGAAAAATTATTTCTTATAGAAGCCCATACGAGATTATGCTGGTATATTGTCGATATATTTTAATTTAATTTCATTTCATTTAGGTCAATTTCAAATTAATTAATTAGGGTAATACCAAAATAAAAAACTATAATCAATGCGCTTTAAAACATATATTTTATGTAAGTACTTCCTCAATTTATTGATCAAAGTTTTTAAATATTCCAAAATCAACTTGGACTCGACAAAATATAGCGCAAACAAAAAAATAAATAAATAAAACACATTGAATTTTTGTACGGCCATGACAGTAAACCGAAGTAATCCATTGCACTATATGAAAATTGAATAGTAATTTGTAATTCCTTGTAGGGTCCGGGAATCCCATATTGATGTGATTCTAACGATTCTTGGAAAAGCAAGGACCTTGGGAATTACCATATTGAAGGGAAATCAATCATGAGCTCCAACAGCAAATTAAAAAGTTGCCGAGCCCCCTCCAACAGCTGGCCAGTTTGCCCTGTCTTGGCCCGACTCATGACATGAATTCCATTATTCATGGATTCGATGAAGATTATAAAACGGGAGCGAACGTAGATTTTTTTTTTCGGGAGGGGATTAAAATATTTTTTCGAGATGTGGGGGGGGATCCACCTCGAAAAAATATTTCAATCCGTAATAAGAAGAAGGTAAATAATCACTCAAATGTCTATAATCGCCAAATTTGGAGTAACTTTTAAAGATAAGCATAAAAATCGGATTTTAAACTTTTGTTAAAATTACTGGAATTATTTATTAAAATACAAATCTTATATTGATGGGTAGGAAAATTTTTTTGTACGTTTCGAGGGGAGGGGATATATCCCTCTGATTCCCCCCACTGCGTGCGCTTCTGGTTCAAAGCAATCTATTTATTAAAACCGGAGTTCTTCTTAATATTTTTGACACATAGAAGATTGTTCAATAATTATTCACAAACTAATATCAGTCTTGTAACTTGATGATTTTAGTTGACATCCGCATGATGGTATTAAAAGGATCGATCTAATTAGGGATTGATAAATTATGTGCCACTTCTATAATTTTGTTCCATAAATTCATATTCCATAAATTCCACGACCCTTAATTATAACCATAAATTCATCAAAGACTCAGGACTTAAATCAATACATCATGTTGAAACAGCCTTTAAATTAAATATATATGAAGCGCTTGAAATAATCAAATCCTTCAAATCCAATCCAGACTTTTGCTTAAATGACCAAATAAATATCTCCAATAGTCCAATCTTGAATTTATTCTCATCCATAACAAAAAAAAAAATAATTACCCATCGGAATTACTGGAGAAAACCCCCTAAACCGTAACATTTACTTACAAACACCTCACGTTTCTTCCATTACTAGTTCAGTGCGAAAACAAACCAATGTAACCTTTTCTGTTTGATATAATTTACTTAAATCTTGGTGAGTACAAACATGTATTTGATCTCTTGTCTTAATTAAATTCATAATTTATAAATGCTTTATAATACTAGTTTATATTAAATTAAATTTAATATTTATAATAATACCATACTGTATTTTGAATTTCTTATTTTTTAATTTTTTTGTTTTTTTAGAACTGAAGATGAATTTATAACATTCGAAACTAGTTTTCAATAAAAAAAATTATAGAAGTGGCAAATAATTTATCAATCCCTAATTTGATGATTTTAGTTACATGGTAATAAAAAGTGTTCTTTTTAGGTTTTTCATTGTAAAATAATACAAATTTCCACACCTAAGGACAATCGTTATATATAAAAAAAAAGAAAAATTGATAAAAATAAGTATCCTAACATTACTATTACTAGATTTGAGTATAAATAAATATATATATATATATATATATATATATATATATATATATATATATATATATATATATATTAGATGAACACAATTGAAAGTTTGATATCAATTATTTTATTGAGTTAAAATTAAATATATATATATATATATATATATATATATATATATATATATATATATATATATATATATATATATATATATATATATATACATTGTTATTGATATGGTTTGGATCACATTGATTGTAAATAATGTTTTATTCAATTTTGAGTTAATTGCAACACTCTTGGGTTGTTTGGCTGCCATTCTACAGGAAAGGATAAGTATGTAATTAAAAACGGCACTCATTTATCTGATATTATTTTAAAAATAATTAATTACTGTAACTAAAATTAATCAATTATTATAAAGTAGCACTTTAAGTTATTTAAGTTGAGAATTTTTTTTTTTATCGTATTCTTAATTTGGATTACATTTAAACTTGAAATATATCCGATATTTTTTTAACGGTATAATTACTTCGCAAATAAAAATAAATAAATAGATAAATTAAATGGGTCTTTTCCGTTTCGAGTACCGCAGTTACTAACCGGTGATTTATGTGATCACTAGTATATATCATATGATGCTAAAGTTTAGTTTGTAAAGTTAGTAGAAATTTGAAAATTTGTATATAGGATTGCGGTAAAATCTAGTTGTAAACCTCCCTTTTTGGTCACTGCTTGGTCACCGGAAGTGATACTTTACTTGAAGGTCATAATTGATTTCCATTCCATACAAAACTTCTCAAATTTAGTATTCAGAACTTATATATTGATTTAAATAACATACTAGATTTTGGTCTAAATTGGAAAACCGGAAGCGGTACTTTACTTGAAGGTCATATTAGACTTTCATCAAAAATTATATTAAAATATAATGTAAAACATCTCAAATTTGGTAAATAGGACTTTTATATCGATATGAATGTATTTACTAGATTTTGGTTAAAATTGGTGAGCCGAAAAGGGTACTTTACTTGAAGGTCATAATAAGCTTACATCAAAAATTATATTTAAATTAAATACATAAATCATATGTTTCGGTAATAAAGGTTACAAACGCTCATCATATCATATGATGCTAAAGTTTAGTTTGTTAATAATGTATGCAATGACCAACAAAAATAAACATTTATTTACATTGTTAAATCATAAAGTAAATATGCAATATAGAAAGATTTATAGATCCAAATCTTCAGGTTTCATTTGTAACTCCTTTTCACACCACTTAATTGTAGGATACTAATTTGCCCAAGAATATATAGACCATAGTGACGTTTCAAATGGTAACTTATAGCCTTGAAACCACGTTCCAGTTCATAGAGGTACAGTAGTATAACATGTTCTTCTTCTATACCTCCAAATTACAGGCGAAATTCCCTTGATGGTGAAGCTTCATATCACAGAACATTTGGACACAGTTTTCTATGAGGTATGACACCCTGATCCATATAATAACGAACACAACTATCTTCGGTATTCAAATAAGTAAATTCTATAAAGTGTAGAGAAATTTATTTTAGCCGAATTTAGAACTTTGTAGTGTAAACAAAGCAGGTAACGATGTTAATTGATGATAGCGACATGTTTAAAATTAAGCATGGAAAATAATAAACATTATCACAGAAATCACCGGTTAGTAACTGCGGTACTCGGAACGGAAAAGATCCAATTAAATAATAGCGAAATAAACAACCAATATAAAAAAAAATTAAGAATATGCAGAAATAAAATGAATCGCCTTGATCACATTCGTTTCATGTATTAATGTTCCAGGGAACTCCACGTGTGGGGGGAGGGGAAGGGGAGGGCAAAGGAGAGCTCCAGGAGATGCAGGATCAATTATTGTACAATTTTGTTATTTAATTAGATTCCTTTCAAGAATTTCTAAATTACTTATTTGTACGTTCTCATCAATTGTTATCTGAGACGCAACCACTTGTTCAGAAATTTTTTTTTTAAAAGAACAATGCAACTATGTTGGTGTTAAATATTTGTGAGATTTTCCTTTATCTAGAAAGTCAATACTTGCACAGCGTATTTTTAAAATTATATAACAATTTCTGAGAAATACTTCATACCACCAAAGTTTTAATAACTCAATTTCGCTATAATTCCATACATAAATAAATTCACTTCACAATCAAGGCTTTCAAGTTTTTTAAATTAAGAGGACCGGCTATGACAGATAATTATTTATTCTCTTATCAGTCGTGGATCGGGAGACCCTCCTGGGGCTCATCCAGCCTCTATAAAGTGGGCACCCTTAATTGGTAGAAAAACCTTGCGGTTGAGCGTGATCTCGGCCAAATCACCTCCTTGCACAAGCGAAAAAAAATAAGAGGCATAATGGATTTTATTGTAAGTAAGATTAGAAGTCATTAGTAATCGGTATTAGACATTTTTCTTTGAAGGTTAGCCATGGATTGATTATTGCTTGCTGTAGCAGGAAAGGGAGGGTGTTAAAGTAGAAAATATTGATAAGAAGAAAACACCAGTTTTAAAAAAATATTTTTTTCGCTGTCGGTCTTCGCATACTCTATTGGCTGACCCAAGGGTGTTGATAGGTATTTCCGGGAAAGGCAGAGATCAGGGAACTGTCATTCTACTCCTCAGAAAATGTTTGAAAATGAAATAGAATAGAATAGAAGAAGAATTTTATTCTGGGCTAGGTCCCTTAATAATTACAGAATCGAACAAATAAAACAGAAAAAATATCTGGCCATAAGATTACAAAATAAAGAACGCGCCCCTAGTCTATAGTTGTACATAGACTAGGGGCGCGTTAACACTTGTTCATTCCGAGGTCACCCGGACTAGCACACTCTAGCGTCATTTGTGCTAACTAACTCCTTTCCATTCAATTGTAACATTCGTATTCATTGGAATTATTGAAATTGTTCCTGCTTTAATTAGATATTATTTAAAATTACTAGTGCTGCCGACTTCCGCTCATTATGTTCGCCCAAGAACTAAACAAAACATCAACGGATCCTTTTCAGTTGAGGTCGGGGCCTTACCGTTAATTACTGCTTTAATTAGATCACAGCTGTCGACTTCCGCTCGCTACGCTCGCTCAAGAGATAAATAAATCCAAAAGTTCCTTTTCAGTTGAGGTCGGGTACTTACCGTAATTTAAAATATCACTCCTTTAAATTATTACAAAAATTTGCCTAGATCACCGGAAGTCGACAGCACTAATAATTTGAAATAATATCTAATTAAAGCAGGAACAATTTTAATAATTCCAATGAATACAAATGTTACAATTGAATGCAAAGCAATTAGTTAGCACAAATGACGCTAGAGTGTGCTAGTCCAGCAACGTTTGGGTGACCTCGGAATGAACAAGTGATAGAGCGCCCCTAGTCTATAGTTGTACCTGAAGATCAATTAATATTTACAATATTTTCAATATAATAATAAGCAAACAATATTAATTCTTGTCTTGAAAAGAATAATTAATGTTAGCCAAAAATTAACAACAAAAAAAAAAGAAAAGAAAAAATGAAAAATACAAAAATAATAGCATGATTACCGAATTTGAAGCTAGTGCATTAAAAACTATTATTTACTTCTGGTCTAGATGCTAATCTTAAATTGCAATTTCGTAATTAAGGAATTTGAGTATTTTGGAAAGAAAGAAGGTGTTGGAAAAGAACGGATTTGAATGAGGATGGAGAAAAAGCATGGTGGATATTAGAATGAAAGGAATTCCAGAGGTAGAGGAGCGGGCTAGAAAGGAACGTTCGAATGTTTTGGTTCTATAGGAGGGGGCATAGATGTCAGAAAGGCTACTATGTAGTAGCTAAGTACTGAATGAAATTACTAAAGTACTAAATACTATGAAGTAAATAAAAACAAAAACCAGAAGAATAAAGTATCTAAAAAATAAATTAATAAAAAAAAGTATTAATAATCTGGTACTAATATACTACGCTTACGGTGTCATCATCCAAGTGCATTAGCGTAGATAAGTACCTGCTGGACTCCCCAGAAAATATTGTTAGTCCACTCCTGTATCTTCTGTAAATATTTGGACATAGCTCTCTAATAGGGTAAAATGGACAGGTATTTGGACATAGCTCTCTAATAGGGTAAAATGGACAGGTATTTGGACATAGCTCTCTAATAGGGTAAAATGGACAGATATTTGGACATAGCTCTCTAATAGGGTAAAATGGACAGGTATTTCGAAAAAAAAAATAGAGAAAAAAGGTTGAATGATTATCATAGTTGGCTTACTTTGAGTACATAAGGGGATAAATCTATGAATACTCGATAATTAGAAATAAATCGATTTTTTTGTTATTGACAAGAATTATCTTCATTAATCCACTCTTTAGGAATGGCGATTATAAGATATTTACTATAATTTTAATTATATCTAAAACGGATATCTCTTCAAGCCCTTCATTTTTCTTGTTATGTGCAAATAAAAAAAAAAAAAAGAATATGATATGAAGGATCTAAATATCTGAATATGATAAACAAAACTGATAAGAAAATAATGTAATGACGTCATGCTAAAGATATCTTCTCTAATAGTCCTGACGTCGAGGCACTTGTAATTAGGCATGCACTTAACTGCGCAGCTTCACTCCAAATGGAACACTGAATTGGAACAGCTGGAGAACTTGGAGTGAAGACGATTTCATAGACCCATTGATGACCACTTCACTCCATTGTTTCATTTTTACCGACAGGTAGTGATTTATGCTCAGGTAAACATGCCCATTAATGGGGCTATATATATTGGCTTTACAACAGCGAAAACATTAAATAATTTAATCTTGACCCCCTTTTCAAAAAATATAAAATTATATTATAATTATAAATACACTAAAAATGTTTATTTACTCATCATTTACATTTATAAGTATTTTCTAGCATTATTATTACTAAATAAATAAAAAAAAATATTGTTATCAAAATCTTTTAAGAATATTTCATTCAATCAATATCGTAAATTTAACAACATAATATTTACTGACAAACAATTATTATTATTATTAGTATAGCATAGTCTGAAAACTGTGTAAAATAATCTGGTGCGATGCGCGCATCTTTCTCTTATCTTTTTAATATAATTTTAATGAGTTCACATAAACAATACTTGAAATAAACTCATCACTTCTTCACATCTTCTCCGACTTAAGTAAAATAAAACTGTTTTTTAAACAATTTTAGTACAACAATTCTGTACACTACCTATATATTTAAAATTTGTCAAGTTGAAAATATATTTTTAAAGTTTCGGTTTAGTTTCTATGGAAACATATTGTTTCCATTAAATGATATAAAACTAGAAATTATTAGGATAATTTCTGCTTTTGTATTCCCACATTACATTATTACAGAGCGTATTGTTGACAACAGATTGGCGGATTGGTGGGAGGAAGTTTGGTCGCATCCGTCTCCTTTTGGATGCGCTCGGTTATCCATTTAGGGTCTTGTAGTCTTCATAAGATACTCTGTATTTTTGCTAATTTCGATCCGATTTCGATCATTGCTTTTTATATTTTAAAGAGTTTAATCACCTTTCACATGATTTGCCATAAAATACTTCCTTTTTGAATTATGCGCAAATAAAATTTTCTTTTCGCTATAACTTTTCCCCCTGCATTTTCTCGTTGATTTACTACATATATGAAAAGTTAAAGGGCTTTCAGGATAAGACATTAGGCAAGTTTTATCGAAATCGTTATAGCCGTTTGCGAGAAAATTGTAAAACATTGAAAAATCCTAGCCAAAATTACCACTTTCTGTTAGTCCGATATGCGCTGTATCTTTGCTAATACTGGTCCGAATTTGCTGATTCTGTTTGTTTGTTTTTTTTTTAGATAATTTAATTAACTTTCATACAATTCTATACATAATTTATTATAAAATATCTGCTTTTTAAGTTATGCGCAAATAAAATATTCTTTTCATTATAACTTTTTTCCCTGCATTTCCTCGGCGATGTACTCATATATGAAAAGTTAAAGGCCTTTATGGAGTATAATTTAGACAAGTTTCATTTGAGCCGTTTTCGAGAAAATTGTAAAATAGATTATATAAAGTGGCACTTCAGGTCAGTCGATTTTGACGAAAAAATTGCCGTAACATCAGATGCATTTGCCTACCTTAAATACGTAATTTCAGTTTCGTACAACTTTTCGTTTTTGAGCTAGGCTGTTCACATACACACAGACACACAAACCATTTTGCGAGCCTTGGTTATTTGGACTCAGGGGACCTTAAAACGTGTATTTTCGTTAAAAACTCGAATTCTAAGATTTAAAGATACTTCCCCTTACTATATATTTCATATATAGCTAAGGGAAAGTAAAAAATGTGCAGTCCATTGTTCCACTCCATTCGTTTTCCACACTCAGGATGGGTTGGAGTGATTGCTTTTGATATAATGCGGTGGATTTTAAGGCCGATTGATTTCCAGCTGCTTCCCTCTACTCCAACCATTCCACATAGGATTTCACCCTCATGGTTGTTTCATGTTCCATTTGGTGTGGAGCCATTAGATTGGAGTGATCGTCAGTGACCCCTTTAATAAGAAAAAAAATTAATAAAGAGATTTTATCGAAAAAAAGTTATTTGAGAATGAAGGCTGGTTGCCATTAACAATCAAGCATCCATCACTTCTAGTAAAAAAAAAAAAATGACCATAAACGATCCATTGAAGTTATCAAGTGATCGAGGAATATCTTCTGCAATGACCATGAAATTGATATATCGATCTATCAAATTATTAAATTCTCACTTTCACGCGAAAGAATGCTGTTTATATTTCATTACGATATTCCGTTAATTAGATAATTACTCATTTTTATTACTACTCCACTCGAACGAGAGAATTATTTTGCAGCTCCTTTGATACCTTTTTAGTTATATAATGTTTGGACGGGAATTGTGATGCACTTTCGTTATTTAAAGATGGCAAACAACTCTCATCCCAGCTATCACCTGCCAATTACCTGGGAGTCGAATGGGTCTCAAGGCCGTGACATCGCGATAGCAAGGATCGGTTCACGTTGCGAAATAATGATTGGCTCAAGGTCGTCACTGAACCAAGGATATGACATTTAACCTCATATATTTAAATAATATATTACATTTATATCGCTAAGACAATGCTCCATTAACTCGTTAACGTACATATTCTTAAAGTTACATAATCGTAATTGTAATCGGATACGCAGTGATCTGTGTGGAGGCAGATATTCAGCCCTGTCTTATGATAACCTCTCTAGACAGTTAACGCATACAAAAATAGTTTTTAAATATAGGAAAAAAAATAACAGTGAGGCCTTGATTTAAATATTTGATTAAGTACTAGATTTTTGAGCAATGGTTTTGCACTAGGGTTAGAACATCGAAAGAAAAATCGATATTTTGATACATCGCGAAACCAAATATCGATATCCACCGATAATCGGTACAAAAACATAGATATCGAAAGGAAATGGACGAAAAAGTTAAGAAACCGTGCATTAAATGAGTATAACGTTATGAAATTTATGAGAAGATTATGAAATATTTTAATTATTATTTATAGAACAATATTTTTACTATCCATGAATCATTTAAAAAAAAAGATAGAAAAGAATAATACTTTGGTAAAAAAAATAAGTATTATAATACATTTTTATCTTGAAGGTTTTTTGCCATATTTCATATATTATATTATTCTACAAATTTTTCAAAAATAAAATCTTGTTTTATTTTCCTAAAAAAAAAATTGTATTTTATATAGTTTTCATGCATACATTGAGCATTCTCAAAACATTTATCTAAAAACATATAATTCATCTGATATATATTTTAGTACAATCACCATTTATATTATTACCTGTTTGTCCTTACATACAATTAATTAACAGTATATGTGTTTCGATCTTATATTCTAATTATTGTTTGTCAACTAAATATTACTTATTATCATATTTATAAATTAACATGTGCTATATTTTAACCAATGATTATATGCAAAAATTTATATGCATTTATAGTATTGTAAATTCTAAATTCTAAATTTCAATTTGGTGAATGATTGATCCATATTATTTTTTGTTTTGGTAATCTTAAAATGTTAAGTTTATTTGAAGGGTAAGGAAGAAAAACCTGGACCCTATTTGATAATAAAGTACGAAAGTACAATTACGAGTAGGCCTATGATTTACTATGCATATGACACTGTGAAATGTTGAAACACAATAAAATTTAAAACTAGTTGTTAGCATCTATCTAATGTGCCTCGATTCCTATTCTTGAGTATTCTGACCTTTAATATTCTTGATTATTGAAAATATCAATATCACCGATATATCGGTGCAAAATATCTATATCGTCGATATATCGGGTGTTAGGATATCGATATAATAAATCGGTTTTTCCGATATATCGATATATCGCGTTTCGATATTCCAACCCTAGTTTGCACCGGTTTAGCAAGCAATCGAAGGTTCATACACCCATCTTACAGAGTCTGGCGAACCCCAGGAGTGTCTACCAAACGCCTAATCCATAACTAAATTTTCTGTTCATAATTGGTTTGAAACTGGGTTCAGACCAGTCCCATGCCTTTCTCGCCGAGATTTTCCATTCCAACTGACACAATATCTGGTGTGCCCTCTCAGACGATAATCCTTATGGCTTTAGGTCCAAAGTCCAATGTAGAAAAATTGTTTGCAACTTCACTAATATTGGTCGGATTTAAATGGTTTTATAACATTATAAACAAATTTATTTGTGAAATTATCACTAACAGCAAATGTGCTACATTGAGCTGAACGTAGCATTCGTAAGCTTGAGGGAGACAGGACCCAGTCTTGAATCCACCTGACATTCAGCGGAATTGTATTGCAAGGTAAGAGATCTCTCATCCATCTTCTCTTCAGTCTTCGCATATTTACAGCGGGAATATCAGTTGTTGCCATATTTTTGTATAAATTCGTTTGTGTCAATTTAATTTATTTAGTCAATTTAGTTAATTAGTCGTGAATCCGTTTGTGATTTATGCGATTGTGATTTTAATTGATATTGATATTGATGTCGAGTTCCGAGGATCATCCTGGGATGATTAGTGACTTCGATACCAAATTTAAAAAAATAAAAATAGGCCCACAAGAGAAGAGTCGGATTTTTACTGAAAACAATACACTAAGACAAAAAACAAAACAGAAAGGAGGCCAATATGAAAATTATTTTCTAATATTAAATATTTAATATTTATTTCACCCGCAGAGTGGGAACAAACTGGATGAAAGTGGCCAGGGACAGAGAGTGCTGGTTAAAAATTGTTAATAAACTATCTAGATTGTTTTATCTGAATATTGAATTTTATCTTATCGTATTTGAATTTTAAATGAAATAGTAAATTAATGAACTAGTGTATTAATGGATTTTAAGTTTTATCATTATATATTACAATTATATTTTCTCTGTTTTGTTTGTATATTTTGATAAGCGCTGAGGGTTTTATTTTATTTTATATGGTGGTATATTATTATATTTGTATCTTCAATATTTATGTTTCAATAATTATATTGTCGAGCTGAACTCCATTGTACCTTCCCCGGGAGAGGATTTTTGCCATGAAAATGATGTCAATAAAGCTATATTATTATTATTATTATTAAATATTTAAGCATCATTCATTTTAATTTATCAATGTACAATATATTTTATTTTTATTTTCTGAGACAGTTTCATTTCATATTTAATTTTATAATTGCTTTTGTTAATTGACAGAAATTGTTTTTGGTAAAGTTTTGATTTATTTTACAAAGAAGCTCTTTATTTATTCTCTATTTTCGTGTTATTTTATTAAACTGAAATTGTTAATGTGATAAGACGTTCGGAGAAGCGATATGTAATCCTGTATGAAGATTTTTATATTTATAATAATAATAATAATAATAATAAAGTTTTATTATCAATTTTATTAAATTACAAAAAATTCTGTGTAATCATGTTTCGGGTTTCACATCCTTTACATGATTAATAATTTTTAAAATAATAATTGGATTTTACATATTTACATTGTTTGTATAATGATAGTAGGAAAAATAGAAAATAAAAACCCACTTAGGAAACAGAAAAATAAATAAATAAATAAGAAGGATACATAATTAGAGTAAAATATAATAAATCTGACACACAAACTATCTTAGGTTAAGAGTAAATGTTTGGTTCTTTTGTGAGTGTAACGTCGAAGAGAATTTTTATTATAATTAGCGATCTCTTTTATCAATCGGTTTTCGGAAGCTATTGTTCTTGCAAAATATGATTTGGTTTGAGCGAAAACGTATTGTTGAATTGTGGGAAGTTCTAAGTCTTGGAGCATGGACGTGATTTTAGTATATCGGTGGTAGTTATTTATAATCCTCATATAAAGATTTTGAATCTTTTCAAGTTTATTGAAATTAGTTTTAAAAGTTGAGCTCCACACTGGAGAGGCGTAGGTAAGCTGAGCTCGGATCACTGATTTATAGAGTATAAGTTTGTTTTTGGGGGTTAGCTTAGATTTTTTATTGAAGTATAGGAACATTTTAAATATAATCTTTTTGGCTTTTTTTATACTTTATTATTATTTCTATTGAAATCAATGTTTCCATTGTTAAATTAACAAACATTTTGAATTCATACAACCAATTTCCTTTTCATAATTGTGGAAATTTTTGTTTCAGTAAAAATAGTACACCTACGGGTTACAGGCATGTATTTTTACCAGAATTACAATGTGTATATTATGATGATGTATGATATCATTTCTCTAAGATTTCAGTTTATGAGGTACCTGAAAAATAATAATGGCATTCAGACTTCATGATTCTAAAAAGGGTCTTTTGCAGTATACTCCGCCAGTTATTTTCAAACAGGAAAAGTATCTGTTACAGAAAAGTATCAGTTATATTTGAATCAATGTTGTTATTCTTCTGTTAACCGATTCATTTAGTTAACAAAATGAACTCCTTTAGGTCATACTCCAGTTCGAATAATGACGAGAGGGAAGCCTTTAAGTTTTATTAGGAAGCTGGAATTATGCATAAGGAGTTCTTCTGTAATAAAGGACACCTAATGAAGCTCGTAGAAAGAAATGGTGCTTATGTACGTTATGTATGTTCATGTAGAAATGAGAAGGGAATATTATCCTATACATGGTTTTAGGATACAAGATTAACTTTAACCACTTCCATATTATTTATTTATTCCTGATGTGATGAGTACACTACTAGAAAGTACTACGCTAAAGAATTAGGTATGGCAGAACGTACTATAACGGATTGGAAGAATTATCTGAGGGAGGTTTGTGCAAGCAACGTACCGAACTGTCCATTCAAAAATGGAGGGACTTGAACAACTATCAAGATTGATGAGTTGTCCTTTTATAAGAGGAAGTACAATGTTGAGATGATATTTCCCCCAACAATGGGTCTGTTAGCCACAGTGACCCTGTGATAACACCATCTAAGAATATAACAGCTGGGGACTGATTATCACCATGGTTACGTTAAGGTTAACCCTCTTTTGATACTGTTGGCATGCAAATACTTAAGTTGTATAGTCAATTCAGGAGAATGTTTAATTTGATTTTTTTTCTTTTAATTTATGTTTATAATTTGCATGTTGTTTTGATTTAAAGATTTTAAATATATTGATTTTTCCTTATGTAATTTGCTTATTTAATGAACCTAACCCTAAAAACCCTTACAGGTGTTTGGAGGCAGCAATTCTCTTGGAATCCATTAAAAAAAAAACAATTTTTCCAGGCACAACTATTATGTCTGATTTATGGACATCATACAGGAATGTACAGAAAATTCTACAAACATCCAACAGTGAACCATTTAGAAAATTTCATAGATCCTAATACTCTAGCGCACGCTCAAAGAATAAATGTGGGCTAGGGTTGGAATATCGACACGCGATATATCGATATATCGGAGTTGAAAAAACCGATATATTATATCGATATCTTAACATCGGATATATCGATGATGTCGATATTTTACAACGATATATCGATCACACCATACGCTAAACTATATTACAGTAGAGTCTCGACAATTCATATCCCAGTAATTCGTATAGATTTTATAAATCTCCCTTTATTTCGTATAAAAACACTGCAATCCGGTTCCCCTGATAATTCTTATTTATTTCCGTCTTCCAAGTAATATAAACGCCTTATAAAATGTCCTCCATGTTGGGGTTACCATTCTGGAGTTTTACCAATAAATATAACAATAAACAATATTTAATTACCAAACAATAATTAGTAGATAAGATTTACATACAAATTATGTTGATTAACCCTATATAAAGGAAAATTGATGATTTATATAAATGATGATGGTACTGAGATGTATATCAAATACATTACATGCTTTTAGATGAATGTTTTGAGAATGCACAATATAGTCGGAAGAGTTATAAGATAAATAAAAATTTGAGAAATTTGAAGGTTTTATTATTGAAAAACGTCTATAAGGCAATAATATATGAAATATGGCTGAAAGTCTTCAAAATAAAAATATGTTATAATATTTTTTTTTTTTCAAGTATAATTCTTTTCTATCTTTTTTATAATGATTCATGACTAATAAAAATATTGTTTTATAAATAATAATAATTATATTATTTCATAACCTTCTTCACAATTTAATAATAATAAGAGTATTTAATTAATATGTATTGATATTGTTAAATATTATCGTTATTTAATTTAACCAGACCAGGTGCGAACAAAAGAAATAAGGGACGAGCAGGTAGAGAAGGGTAACTGACAGCTGATGACAGATGTCACCACATAAGTGATAAGGGATAAGTTAATTTAAAAAACCTACCGAGAAGTTAACACTGTAACAATGCCAAAAGCTGGAACATCTAATCAATTTTAAGAACTGGTCCCCTTAGGCTTGGCTGGCCTCGAGGAAAAAGTGGAAAAGGTATGATTAAATTATACTAGTTGGATAATGGTTCGCAGATACCGGCTGTCAGGACAAGGGGTGGAGCCATCCGATGAAATCCCAGAATTTCCTCCCTCTATAAAACTAGTCAGCCAATGAACAACGTTTTCGACCCCCTCTTAGGCAGAATAAGAGAGAAAGGGGGATAGAAGCAAAGAGGTGAAAAAGAGGTACTTTTTAACTGATCGAGGCTGAGGGAGGACGGCAAGACTGAGACCGGCTGATGGAAGACTAGCTCTCTGAATTCTGACCATGCGCTCTGGCTCTATGACTGAAGATATGCAGGGGAACCCGAGGGAGAGATGCTGAGGAACCATCAACACCAATTAGTACAGAAAAGAGATTTATGTTAAAACAATTAATGGCTAAGTCTAGGCTGAATCATTCCATGGTTAACTTTTTATTGTAATAGTTTGTTGTTTTAATTTTGAGGAATAAATATAAATGTTAGCAAGGAGGTTGTTCTTTAGTAACCATTCCCATATTTAATTTCTATATATTTCATTAAGATAGCAGTAACTTTGATTAACATTAGTATTAAACTTAAAAGTAGGAACATTATCTTGGTTAATTATTAAATAATGGTAACCACAAACCATGCCTTTGGAAAGGTATCCAATTTAGAGGACAAGGTAAGAAATTCAAAAGTATTCATAAGCTTACTTAATTTTGGGATAATCATCATCAATGATTGCCCAATGGCATATATATATATATATATATATATATATATATATATATATATATATATATATATATATATAGACTAATGTATTAGAGCTAAATAGATATCAAGCTCAACTCAAGTTAGTGAAAACATAGCATAATAACACTCATTTGATGCACTTCCTTTGCTTTTTCATCCATTTCCTTTCGATATATCGCTGTATCGATATTTTTCTAGCGATTATCGGTGGATATCAATATTTGGGTTTGCGATGTATCAAAATATCGAATATCGATATTTTCTTTTCGATGTTCCAACCCTAATGTGGTCTGCTGCAAAGTGAAGAAACAAGAAGGAATGTGGCACAGCCAGAAATATCAAGGAAATATATCTATGTGAGTTTGTTTGGTTAATTATAATTCAAGCTTTCGATATCATGTGTGTTTCTTTAATCACGTAAAATAACAGGTTACTATTAAAAATAGCTGGTGGGGTCAATCTGAAAAAGTCCCTCTATAAATTAAAAAAAAAAGTTATGTAGATACCGTAATGCAATTTGCTGGTTCTTTGATAACTTTATCATGGCTATAATTACGTATTAAAAATCAGCTGTTATCTGCGAGTCCCAAGGTAAAGGTATAGATATCTAAACTATAGATATCACAGGTCTTTTTTAGAATTTGTACACCAGTTACTTTTTATAACTACAGTGATCGTTACCAAACATCATATTATAAAATGATATATATTTATAGGTTATTGAAAGATTTGTTTTTTTCACAAATGATAAAACAAGAAGCATTTATGTATAATAAACAATATTAAAATGTTACTCTGAAGGCCAAAATAAAAAGAAATCTTAAAATATTCTTTCAAAAACATCGCGATATTCATGCCTCCAGACGAACTATACTTCTTCATGTAGTTCCGTTGATACTAAAAATAATAGGGTGGTTCTTTCATCTTATAATTTTTCATATATTGCTAAAAAAAACTTCATGTTTCTAATTTGGTTATATTAATGTACAAGCATACGATAACTGAATCTCGTATTAATAACTATTAGCAATCACTGTAGTTACTGAAAAGTAACTGGTGTACCTGTTCCATAAAAGACCTGGTATAGCGTTGATATTAATAACGGAATTATTATACAATGGTTTATTATTTCAAGATATTTATATTTAAAAACTATATGGTATGTCCATTCACAAGACTTTCCTTATAGCAAGTAGGCTAAGATGGGCTCTGTGATCGGAATAGCGGGTGAGTACAAAGGAAAATGCTGGAGGGGCATTTCGGTGGGAAAAGGATGGATCCAAGGAAGGATGAAGTGGAGAGAGATGTGAGATGGGAGAGAGAGAGAGAGAGAGAGGCGCAGAACAGGAAGAAATGGAAAAGGATAACTCAGGAGGCCAAGGATCACGAGCGCAGGGAAATTAGAATACAAAGCTGCTATGGCATAAAAAATAACTTTTTTTTTTTATTATACATACGATCGCCAGTTAGTTTTAAATAAATTATAGCAATTATTACTAACTATTCCTAAGTAATTCAGTAAACATATGTCTCATAAATGTAACTCTCATTTATAAATATGAATTTAAATAGTTTTATGGATTATTGGCCTCCAGAATAAGTCGCATAAATAAAAGACCGGTTTAATTTCTTATTTCTTTTTTTTTTCTATTTGGTTTTTAAATTAAAAAAAAAACATTTTGGTCTCTTTTACAATAGATACACATTTTATTTTGAATATTGCTGTTCTGAAACCAGATTCATTTAAAAATACTAATAGACGCCCTACAGCCTGTCTTGTCGCATCTCCAGATAGGCACCTCTTTTCTTCTATAGTATATTTCCATACGATGAAGTCTTGAAGATTTCCTTCTTGAATGAATTAATCTAAATCTTTGCAATATCTTTATAGCAATCTCTGTTGTTGAAATCAGTTCACATAATTTAATTATATTCGTTTTCACTTATTGTATATTTAAACTGTAGAAAAAAATATTACAACATTAAAATAAAAGCTTCACGAACGTATGTTTTAATGCTAAGTAACTGTGATTTTAAAATGTAATCATTTAATGGTTTTGACAAATTTAGTGCCTATTGTAAAAAAGACCCAAAACTTAGACTACGCTATTTCTATTATGTTTTTATTTTATAAATAATAACAATCAATATAATTAATTTAGAAGTAACTAGCGACCGTATATCAAAAAAATCCGGGAGCAGTAGAACTCCGTCACTAAACTCGTATTCTCACGTTAAAAAAAAAAGAAATATAAAAACGGGGGAGTAAGAAAAAAATTGAGACCCACAAAAGACAGTTCCCTAACATACCGAAATTTACACGTACTTTTATTAAATTGTTCTGCCTCTCCGTTGACCTTCGATACGGAAAGTCCTTCATACCGAATTTCAGCTCATTTGACCCAAAGGGCTACTAGGCTACTAGAGATGCTCAAATGTAGCGGGGAAAAAATATATATATATATATAAATATATCAGACATCTCCAAATTTTCCATAATCGTGCTCTAGGGGTTATGAAACGGATAGGAAACGCAGTCCCGCCGCTCACCGCCGACCTTCGACCCACTGCAATAGTCTATTTTTTTCGGAGAAGACACAAAAAGACACAAAAATAATTAATTTTGGACAGACGGATTTCTTTTTAATTCGATATTTGGATTCTACGTATCTTGAAACGTAAAACCTAGAAAATAAATCAATAGCAATAGCGGTTGGTGAAACTATATATATATATATATATATATATATATATATATATATATATATATATATATATATATATATATATATAAACTACATCTTTTATATTTTACACAAGCTTTCATATGAACACTGGACTCATACTCTCAGTCTCCTCGTTTGGTTATTTATACTGTTACATCAAGCATGAATCGAGTCTGTGGTCGAACCATCACACCTGCGTTTTTATTAATTATTTATCAGGCCATTGTTATATTATCGAGGTCACCAACGTCATCTTTATATTCAAAGTGATACGAATAATATAATCCCAAATTTTAAGCTTCGTAGCCCAGCTAAGATTAACATTATATCTCTCTTATTAATCTCTTTTATTATTGTTGACGTTCTTGATTGAAATTTAAGATAATTCAATCATGTGATATTTTTAGAATCACACTTCCCTCATGTTTATATCCATACAAAAAACATGTGGATGTTTTATATTTTATCGTTTCGTCGGTTCAGTTTGAAACCGCGTGACGGTCAGATCCTAACCATTATGCAGGGTCAAATAAAACGTTTAAAAAATCAAATTTTCTTCGTATTTTAATAGTGAGTACCAGAATGTAATAAAATATCTAGTAGAAAAGATTAACAATTAATTTTAAAGCGTAAAATTTAGGCAAAAATAAAATAACATACCATCAAAACGTTTTCTACTTTTCACGTTGAGACCGACGATTTATTTAAAAATGTCTGATCTGAACAACCGCATGGCTTAAAAAATCAAATAAAAAAATTCCGAGCGTCCACTGTCCCTCGTCCGGGGCTCTTCGAGAATACTGGACCGCTTTTTTTAGATTTGCCATGGGTCACTCCAGGATGAGTGACCATTATTAAAAAAGGTATAGGTAATATAAAATAAATAATATCAAGCAGTGGCGTACGCAGGAGAAGGAGATCCGGGGGAAATATCTCACCCTCCTCCGAAATGTACGAAAAAATATAATTTTCATACCCACCAACATAAGATTTCATATTTTGAGTAATATTTTTAAATAATTTTTACAATAGTTTTTGATCCAATTTTCATGTTTTTCCGTAAAACTTACGCAAAATTTGGCGATTATATTCATTTAGGTGATTATTTATCTTCTTATCGAAATAAAATTTAAATCCCCGCCTTCAAAAAAAAAAAAAAAAAAAAAAATTTGCACGCCCCTGATATCAAAAATTTATTTTTTACATAAAATACTACACAATTTGTTTAGAAAATGGCTTAAAAATGATAGTATAATTTAAAAAATAATTACATAAGTAAAACATAAAGTAGAACTTGAGATATTTTTTATTTACAACAATTATTTGCTACAAACTTCTTGACTTCTTATATGCGAAAATTTGTATAATCGAGTCAACATTCAATATTCTCGCTAGAAAACCCTTTATTTTCCTTTAAACAATAAACTACATGCATGTTTGTTGTTCGCCGTGAGAGGCCTTTGATTTGGGTCTCGCGGAACAATCCCTAACAGAACAAGGAGCTTTCTGGAAGACCTAGGTGTTATGTTAGCAATAGGGATGTTGCGATATTATCCAATAATATTATACAAGACTCTCTGGGGATTATCCACCATCCCCATATGGTGGTTAATTGATCCGATATTGGTTTTTTTTTTTCTTTGAGTATATTTGTTGCGGTTGGTATATATCCATATTTTTTTATTTATTTATTATTTCTTGTACTAATTTTTATACTTAAGTATGAGTTTCTAAAATGTGAAAATTTGATTAATCTTTAATTTATTTTATTATTTATTTATTTTATATTTAATTTATAAAAAAAAAAAAGAGTTATTTCAAGTAATAGTTGAGGGCCACTGGAAAGGAGAAATAAGCGATAGTGGCAGAAGGTTTACAGTAAACAAAAGGAGAAAAGAATAGATTTAATGTGGTGATATATATATATTATATGAGAATAATGCATTTAAATGCCTAGTTTCAAAATGTCGGACGATAAAAGATTTCATACGTCCATTTATGAAGATCAAGGAAAAATATAAAGTGTTTTGGAATTATTATTGAGATTTAAGTGTTTAAAAGTCAGTGGCAACACTGCATTTAACGATACTCTTGAATCTGGAAATTGAAAAATCAGTTGCTGGCTATTATTATAAATTATTAAATTTTGTTCTTTAACTAAAAAGGAAATATTTAACATCAATTACGATGCATATGTTAAGTCAGATGCTTCAGAATTAATTTATAAATGGGTTATTATCACAGAAGTGACCACTAGATTTTCTTATTTTTACTTCCTTGTACGCAGTAAAGGAAGTATTGTAATCGCGAAAATTTTCGATTTCCAGATATCAACGGAAATATCCATTTTGATCATCCCTGAATCCATTTTGACTATTTTCGTCGTGACGTCTGTACGTATGTACGTTCGTATCTCGCAAATTAACGAACTCACAACAGTGAAGACTTTAAGATATACTTTTATTGTCTAAACAAAATGTCATACTGACATTTATAATGCTTCTTACAAACTAAGTTACAATATCTTAGCTATCTTACATCATGGCTTACTCTGATATGAGATGCGGAATATGGAATGCCTATTTAGCAATTTTAGAGAAGGCTTTATAGGAATGAGAATGGAGAGGGGATGAAGTTGCAAGGAGAAGAAGGAGGGAGATAATTTCCTCTACACCTAAATTCTGTGTGGGAACAATTCTTGGAAGCTCATGTGAACTTCTTGTGAGGGCTGTTCTGAAGGTTCAGTAAAAGTATACAATTGACATCTGACCAAGAATATGGTAGCAATAAACTGTTGAATATAAGAGGGAGCTTGACAGCGTTTCCGGTAGAAAGAAAGCAGATCTCTGATCAATGGTCAGTCGACCTGACATTGACAAGATGTTACCACATGGAAGGACTCCCATATTTATGGTCTAAGACATTGGAGATTCCTGAGAAAAACAGTTTACTGATATTAAACTATTTTTTAAAATTATCGTTATAAAAATTGTTAAATATAATAGTCGTCTGTTAACTCGCATAACTCAAAAACGGTTAATCGTAGAAAGTTAAAATTTTGTATTTAGGTTTATTGTAAAATCTAGTTGTGAACCTCCCTTTTTGGCCACTACATAATTACCGGAACAGATACTTTACTTGAAAATCATTATTGATTTTCATAAAAAATTATATTAAAAGATAATGTAAAACATCTCAAATTTGGTAAATAGGACTTTTATATCGATATGAATGTATAAACTAGATTTTGGTTAAAATTGGTGAGCTTACATAAAAAATTATATTTAAATTAAATACAGAAATCATATGGTTCGGTGATAAAGGTTACAAACGCGATTTTTTTCCACTCTAATTAAACTTTTTATTGCTTGTTTTAAGAGTTAAAATTTAGTGTAAAATACTTGTTTTTCTCCATATTTGTGAGATGAAAAAGTTTGCTGCAGGAGAATAATATATAAGTTAAGTGGGTTCTTCCGTTTAAAATGTCGAAACCGTCGATTTCCAATGCTTTATAATGTTTTGATGTAGTTTAATAAAAGATTCAAATGTGCCCAAACAGCGTCAGGACAAGATTAAAATGTCCTTATAAAAACTGTTGAACGAGAGTTTCATTTTCGGTTTTCCTGTAATTCGCTACAGCTATATGAAGAGTGTATTGCTGCAGACTACCGCCAAAATGAAATGTTTGTTTTTCGATGTTATATTTCATTGGATAATTTTCACAGAAATCACAACGAATCAATACTTCATCGTTGGCTAGATTCCGTCAAAAGTTTCATTCCCCTGTCACTTTTGATTCACATTAAAACAGGGGAACGAACTGCCAGGAGAATGGATTTAAAGCTTTATTAAAATTCTGTCAGGAGGAAAAAATTATAATCCAGATAATAAATTTGTGTAGACCTTTGACCAAACTATTTATAGCCGATGAGTTTCATTAATATTCAGTAGTCTTTCTTTATAAAAGGACTATGACCTGTTATCAATTCAATTGCATTTCGAATGCCATAGCAACATTATCTACCTCATTAGCAGGATAATCCTTTGAATAATATACTTTTTTTAAAACAAGGCTTATCTCTGTCATGCTATATTTTTGGTTGGAGCGGATAAAGCAAAGAGGATACAATTTTTTATTAAAATTTCAGCGATGAGACAATCGACAAAATAATCCAAAATAATCGATCCCTTGTAGACACTACCACGTGCCAGATCGATAAGTACAGATAAACAAGTTAGGAAAGATTCTTATAGTTATTGAAATAAAAATCAACTTAGGAATTAATGCACGCGATTGTAAAAATGTAAAAAAAAAAAACAGAATGTGAAAAAATATATATAGTATATTTTACAATGTAGCAGTGTGAAGTTATGTTGAGAGAGAAGGTTTTTCTACCCCTTTAGCGTAACCCTCGGCCTTTACCCCGCCAACAACGTTCTCCCTTAAGTGATTAGACTTTACCACTTTTTGGATTTTCCAAATTTCAATGTCGAAATATTAAATCTTAAATTTTTACAAACAGTGGTACTATATTGAGCGGATTCCAACAGAGATACTGCTGAGAATAGAGAGAAAGATATTGAGTTGTGTCCATGGGCCAAGGAAAGTAGGAGAAGAGTACTGGCCAAAAAAGAACAAAGATCTGTACGAAGGCATTGAAGACCTAGAGACCTCAGTGCGAAAGGGGAGGTTGAAATTTGACGGCAATATGAAGAGGATGGGCAGGGATAGATTGAACAAGCAGATCTTTGACAGGGTGATGAAACTTGAAAACATCAAAGGATACCCCGAGCAGATAAAGGAATAAATAAAGAAACTGGGGATCAGAGAAGAAGACTACCAGGACAGGGAGAAAGTTAGAAGGATGGTAGATGGAAAGAAGGTCCTTGCGATTAAGAAGAGGAAAAGAGGGGAAGGGAGGAGGTGGACAGAGGAGCTTAGAAGGGAAATGGAAGAAAAGATGAAGAAGATGTAGACTGAAAGAAAGTTGAAAGCCAGGAAGTGATATACGCGTGGTCCTTAGCTGGCCTTTGTCGCGATAAATAAATAAATATAAAATTTCGAAGTAGGTACTAAATATTTATTATACTTTATTTCTTGGACTCCTAACTCCCAGACCTGAGTCCGGCTACAATAGACAATTTATTTTTGGCAGACTCGGTGAGCGGAAGACCGCTCTGGTCTTGGTGAGCGTACTTTGCGATAGTCCCGAACTTTTTATAATTATTTTTTATTTTTTATATATTTTTTTTAATTTGACACCGAAGTCACAGGCCCCCCATCACCCAGATCGGATCGCCCATCGGTTGTTGATGATGACGTTCTTCTTAAATGTGGGAACCCACTTGCAACTACTCGTGATTTATCGGCCGTAGTAGGGACTCAATCCTTTACTGTGAACAGCTAGACAGAGTTCATGCAGTTTTGAGTGCAAAGTACCCCGCTTTGGCCAACAGGAACCAAGCCATTTTGCAACATGACAATGCCCCCGTGACATCGTTCTCTTTTGACCAAGGAAACATTATCGGAACTGCAAGGAGTAAACGTTTTGCCTCATTCTGCGTATAGCCCAGATATTGCTCCACCAGATTATGGGTTGTTAAGATCAATAGCTCACTTTTTAACAGGTTGAATGTTTGATAATTACGAGGACGTAAAAATTGGATTTGAAGAGTTCTTTGCCTCAAAACTAAAGGAGTGGTACCGGCATCAAATCCAATTCCTGGCAGAAAGGTGGGTGAAAGTAGTTGAAAACAATGGACTCTACTTTGAAGAATAGCATTCAATAATGTTTAAAATATTTAATCTGAAATAAAGCTATACTAATGCACAAGGACTTTTGTAACAACCTAGTATTATAAATTTCTTTGTATTTGTTTAATTTCTTATTTAGTTTAATTTGTATTAATTTAGTTTACATTAAATTAGTTATTGATATTAAGTTTCTAGATTCATATGAGTTGCCTTTGCTAAAATAATCATGACATCAGCTGTTTTAGTATAATCATCAGCTGTTCTTCTATTATAATGTTCAGTCAGCTGTTCTTTTAGTATAATCATCAGCTGTTCTTTTACCTATATTTCGTCAAAAAGGGGAGCTTGTTCGTTGTGATCCTTCGCTACTCAAATAATATATTTACATATTATTTTGCATATTATATTTATATTGCATTTATATATTTTATATTATATATTATATTGCATATTATACATTATTTACATATACACTATTGAACCATACAATTCATCTGTTTAGCTATTTCCAAACATTATTTCACCATAACGATAGCATAAAACTACCTGAACCACTATATCAGCTTGCGCTGGGCCGGATATGGCCTGGAGTTGGGTTGACAACCTCGAGGACTATCTGAGGTCGCAAACCTGTCATTACTTTCCGTAATGCCAGATAGTACTCGATAGTGTTAATCCTTATCCGGCTATCGGTTCTCCAAGTTATCTAACGCCAATCGTTATTAATTATAATTATATAACTATATAACAGAAATAAAATATCCGCATATCTATGAAATTTCAGATAGTAAAAATAATTGTGATGCAAGTGCAGGAACAAAAAATTTGATCGAAAATCCTAATTAGCACCCATGATAACCCAACGACCCCACGCATTGGCGCGTTTTCTTTTTTTACTCCCTTGTACGAAATGAAGAATTGTAATCGCGAAAATTTTCGGTTTTCAGATTTCAACGGAAATATCCATTTTGACCATCCCTGAATCCATTTTGACTAGTTTCGTCGTGGCGTCTGTACGTACGTACGTTCGTATCTCGCATAACCCAAAAACGGTTAGCCGTAGAAAGTTAAAATTTTGTATTTATGATTGTTGTAAAATCTAGTTGTGAACCTCCCTTTTTGGTCACTGCTTGATCACTGGAAGTGGTACTGCACTTCAAGGTCATCATTGATTTCCATCAAAAATTATATTAAAATACTATTCAAAACTTCTCAAATTTAGTATTTATCACTTATATATTAATTTAAATGACATACTAAATTTTAGTCCAAATTGAAAAACCGGAAGCGGTACTTTACTTGAAGGTCATATTAGACTTTCATCAAAAATTATATTAAAATATAATGTAAAACATCTCAAATTTGTAAATAGGACATTTATATCCATATGAATGTATTTACTATATTTTGGTTAAAATTGGTGAGCCTTTACTTGAAGGTCATAATAAGCTTACATCAAAAATTATATTTAAATTAAATCATATGTTTTGGTAATAAAGGTTATGAACGCAATTTGGTTTCCAATCCAATTAAACATTTTTATTACTTGTTTTAAGTGTTAAAATTGAGTGTAAAAATCTGGTTTTCCTTTTCATTTGTGAGATCAGCAAGTCTGCAGCAGGAGAATAAGTATTAGTTAAGTGGGTTTTTTCCGCTTAAAATGTTGAAATTGTGGATTTCCAATGCTTCATCTAGTGACATTGACAATTCTAATGTTGTCACGGAACTCGAAGAAATCTCTTGGAAATTAGTTACCAACTGAAGGAAAACGACATATAATAACGGAATGAGACCTCCAGTAACATGAGTATGTGGTGTGTGTGTGTCAATAGATGGATGTCGCGACGCCGAGTGTTGTTTTTGAGATACTGCAATCATCGCAAAGCAGTAACCAAATTCAGGATCAATTTTTGAGCCACCGATTTATAGTTTAATAGGCGTACAAGGAAGTCATGGGGTGTCCACATCAGATATTTTATTATACAAAAAACTTAAACTTGATTGCAAAAACTCTCGGGCCTAGAAGCGTCCAAATTAAAAATCAGAAGCTGCATATGAACTATTGCTAAACGATCACTTGTAAGATTCGCTTCTGCACAGGAGGGAAAGAATGCGAACAGGTGGTGTCTAGACGTACTCAGGTCACCTGAGCCCAGTCACTTAGAAACAGGTTTCAGTTTAATAACAGGTTCAAGCCTCGTCGCCTCTCCTTCATCAAAGGACTAAGGATGAATAATTAATTCATAGCCAGTTTGTGTTTAAAATATTTCAGTTATTTTAATTACTTTGTAAGACACCCGAATACTCTACCGAATTGTACAAATTCGGTTTACCAACTTACGAGGCTTCAGGTAAAAATGTATTTAACTCCACCTAAATGCATTTCCTTGGCAATGGTTCACTGTCACAAAATTAATAAGTTAATCCTATTCCTGAAAGAAATCCGAAGATTGCATTAGCTCGAAAACGACACTCGGCGTAGCGACATATACCAATTGACACACACACAGACACACTAGTATTTCTGGAGGTCTCATTCCGTTATTATATGTCGTTTTCCTTCAGTAGGTAATTAGTTTCCAAGAGATTTCTTCATGTTCTGTGACAACATTAGAACTGTCAATATCACTAGATAAAGCATTGGAAATTGACAGTTTCGACATTTTAAGCGGAAAAAACCACTTAATTAATATCTTATTCTCCTGCTACAGACTTGTTGATCTCACAAATGGGGAAAAAAAAAACAGTATTTTACACTCAATTTTAACACTTAAAACAAGTAATAAAAATTTTTAATTGGATTGGAAACCAAATCGCGTTTGTAACCTTTATTACCGAACCAAATGCTTTCTGTATTTAATTTGAATATAATTTTTGATGTAAGCTTATTATGACCTTCAAGTAAAGTACCCCTTTCAACTCTTCAATTTCAATAGTAAATACATTCATATCGATATAAAAGTCCTATTTACCAAATTAGAGATGTTTTACATTATAGTTTAAAGTCTAATATCAATTGAAAGTCTAATATGACCTTCAAGTAAAGTACCAAACTTCCGGTTTTCCAATTTGGACCAAAATCTAGTATGTTATTTAAATCAATATATAAATTATAAATACTGAATTCGAGAAATTTTGCATATTATTTTAATATAATTTTTGATGGATATGACCAATTATGAACAATTATGACCTTCAAGTAAAGTACCACTACCGGTGATCAAGCAGTGACCAAAAAGGGAGGTTCACAACTAGATTTTACAGCAATCCCAAATACAAAAATTCAACTATCTACAGCTAACCGTTTTTGATTTATGCGAGATACGAACATACGTACGTACAGACGCCACCACGAAACTTGTCAAAATGGATTCAGGGATGGTCAAAATGGATATTTCCGTTGAAATATGAAAACCGAAAATTTTCTCGATTACAATACTTCCTTTACTTCGTACAAGGAAGTAAAAATCGCATTTCGAATTCGAGTTTTCAACGGAAATACATGTACCCTGAGTCCAAATAACCAAGCCTCGCAAAACGGTCTGTTTGTATGTGAACAGCCTAGCTCAAAAACGATAAGTCGTACGAAACTGAAACTACGTATTTAAGGTAGATATATTCAAAGGATGTTACTGCAACTTTTTCGTCAAAATCGACTTACCGGAAGTGCCACTTGTGAAGCGGATCTAACGATTTTGATGAAACTTGCCTAAATTATTCTTCATAAAGGCCTTTAATTTTTCATATATGTAGTAAATCACCGAGGAATTGCAGGGAAAAAAGTTATAATGAATAGAATATTTTATTTGCTCATAACTTAAAAAGTAAATTATGTATTGAATTGTACGGAAGTTAACTGAATTATCTAAAAAACAAAAAAATAATCATCAAAATCGCCCTAGAATTGGCAAAGACGCTTCGGACCAACCGGAAATGGCAATTTATCGCCAATTTTCTCGTAAACGATTTTGATGAAACTTGCCTAATGTTTTCCTCTTAAAGCTCTTTAACTTTTCATGTATGTAGTATATCAACGAGAAAATGTAGGGGGAAATTTTATAGCGGAAAGAAAATTTTATTTGCGCATAACTACAAAACTGAGCATTTTATGGTAAATTTTTGTATGAAATCATATAAAAGGTAAATAAATTCCCTAAAAAACAATTATTTAAATCGGGCGTGTATTAGTAAAGATACAACATATGTCATAAGGATTACTAGATCTTAGAGGGAAAGCCGAGCGCGTCCGGAAGGAGACGAATGCGACCGAACCTCCTCCCATTAAGCCGCCAATCTATTGTTAACAAAACGCTCCGTAACAATGTATTCTAATAACATAAAAGTCGAAATTATCTTAATAATTTCTACTTTTATATTATTTAATGGATACAAAATTATTCCTTGGAAACTAAATGGAATTTCCATCGAAACTAAACCGAATCTTTCAAAATATATTTTGAGCTTGACAAACCAACTTTTTTATTATTCTTAAATAGTGTAATCAATTTCATTTTTTAAATATTGTTAATTATTTTTTGTCACATCATGTTGCAGTGTTTTGTTATGCTATCCTTCTTCTGTTATATTCTCTTACAATTCTTCTTCTTCTGCACCCTATTTTCTCTCACCAAGGTCTATAAATCCTAAGGAGGCACACTCTTCCGCTGTTCGAACCCAGGTGCATAAAAGCCAGTTACACCACTGGATCATGGGTTACACCCTTACTTAAATGGCATGCAGATGCAGACTCTTCATCGCAGCTAATGAATTGAGCATGTCTGGCTCAACATTTTTCACATAATATGGGATGACCAATTCATCACATTTTCAATTGTAGATCTTCTGAAGCCTCCAACGACCCAGAAAAATGAGCAGCTGTTGGGCTTGAGTACTACACTGCCCAACGCTGGAAATGCAGCTACACTTCTCGCTCTTGAAGATTGGCTGACACCCTGTTAGCGAATCTCCTATTCATTTACCTAGACTGTGACAACCTAATGAACAACTGTCACACTCTTGACAATTCTAGAATGGCCCCTGTTCTGGCTGCCTAAGAGAATTGGTTGAGTTGAAAGGCTTCTTCCAAAACAGTTCAAAACCTCACATTCAAATTTTCATAAGGGTACATTTTCATACTTATACGAATTTTAAAATTACTAAATTTCAGGAAAATATCCATTATATACTTTATTGAACAGTTCAAACAGATCACTCAGCATAAGATTTATCTTTTTTAAATAATTTGATAATTAAATAATTTGAACAACAGGAGAATTACTTGTTACTTGAATTAATTGTTTTATTATTATTAATATATTTTTTTACCTGCACAATCTCTTTTCTCAGAGACCTATGCATATGAAATTAATTATATGTTAGGACTCAACCCATTTTCCATACATTGCATATTTTAAAAAGTTAACTGTGATTTACATCTTTTATTAAGTTGTTCATTTTAAAAAAAAATTGGGATATTAAAGTATTTATAATAATTAATCAATCATAGATTAAAACAGGACCATAACAAATACCAAATAACAATTTTATTAATGAAGTTTCAACAAATTTTATTAAATTATATTATAAAAAAACTCTGACGTTTCGGCCTTTTCTTTTATTTTTGGCCATTTTCAAAACTTTTGCAGTTTATTTATGTTCATAAAATGTGAACACCACTCGATAAAATAAATTAATGTGCAAGGCCAGATTTAAATTTAACTCTAAATTCCTGTTTATATGCACAATTCTTGAAAATATCTTTTAACGATTTTTTTTTTTAGTTTCAAAATTTGAATATAAATTCTTCTAAAAGCTGTTATCATTTGATCAGTATGGTCAAATAGTCAAATTGGTGATAACCCATTCTAAAAATTCGTAGCAAAATATTTATTAAAAACATAATAAAGTATAAACTTAAATATATGCAAAATTTATTTGTTTTATGTAAATTATACTGAAAATTTTAGATTATATATAGATTATAGATATTTCAATAAAATTACCTCACTAAAAAATATGACACTTTTTTTTCTAATATTCCATTGTTGTCATATTGTTTCATGCAAAGTCACTTTCACATACAATAATCTTTACATAAAAGAAAAGGACTATTTAGGCGCACTCTACAGGGACAACTTTTAACTATGAAATTTACTATTAGATGGGTATTTTGTTTATTTAATAATTCTGGATGTGATCTGTTTATGTTATCTGAGTATGTTTTAAAATTATTTTCTTGGTTTAAATTTCCAGTAATGGTTATTACTTCTTATGATTTTCTTTATTTAAAAATTTTGAAATCCAAATTCGTGTCAATTTTCAGCATGGTCTTGTACCAATCCTGCCTTTTTGTTATTTGTTTATATTTAGGATTATCCTTATTCTTACCATTATTGGTATACTGGTATATTCGGATCATCATTCACAAATGTACCGATTAAACTTATAATCAAAACACTGGAGGAAAATTGGAATAAAATAGAACCACATTCTGGCATCAAAAATAAAAACTTTGAGGGACAATTGAGGGAGTGCTATCAGTGAATTTAGCAGACATTTTTATGGATAAATTATTATTTGATATAATAAATATCTGGTATCGCCCCAAAATCATATTTAAAATATGCCGATGACATTCTATATATAGTTGAAAAAGAAAAAACGGATCTTTTATTTGATAGCTTTAATAATCATCATAAAAGAGTAAGATTAAAAAAAGAAATTTAAAAGAATAATCCAATCAGATTTTTAGATATGAAAATCAATAGAAAAAAATGATAAAATGAACAAATAAAGAAAAAAAAAAGTAACATGTTAAATTACTTCTCAAATCACCGACATCATATGAAAATAAATATGAAAAATTTTATTAAAAAAACAATTTAAATAACAGACAGACCAAAAATGAAAACAATAAAAACCAAAATCTTCAAATTATTTTTAGATAATTTCGATTTAATAAATATAGTAAGCAAGAATTCTGTTTTAAATGCAAATAATAGCTTAACTAATGATATAAATAATTAAAATATCAAAGTACGAATGTTAACAATTTTAAATATACAAAATGTACTTCTATAAATAAAGTATCGCAAAGTTTAAACAGGACATTCAAAACCTATGATGTGCCGGAATTTACTAGATTCGCATATAAACCTACAAATAAAATTGCTAATATGTATAGCAATATGAAAGATAAAATAGAAATAAATAAAAATGCTGGAGTGGTATATCAAGTTAGCTGTCTAAATTGCCCAGGAGTATATTATGGTGAAAGTGGCCAATCCTAAGATAATCAAGTATTATAAAGATAATCCTAAGTATAACAAAGAGAGCATTGGTACAAAACCATACTTAGATAAAATGGGAAGAAATTTTATTTTCAATTTTGCACAAAGGAAAAACAAATCCGGAACATAATTATTTGAAGAAATAACTATTACATTTAATTTAAACAAAGCAATTAATTTTAAAAGAAATTCAGGTAACATAAACAGATTGTAAGCAGAATAAATAAATAAAGTACATCTAATAGCAAATTTCATAGTTAAAAGTTTTCCCTATAGAGTGCGCTTTTAGTTCTTTTCTTTTATTTAAAAAACATTCTAAGATGTGATTTTTTGAAATATAATCTACAATTTCCAGTGCAATATAAGTAAAACAAATAAATTTTGCCATTATATAATTTTTTTAGTATTAATGTTTATGTTTTAATAAATATTCAGTAGTGGATTTTTAGAATGTGTTATCACCAATTTGACTATTTGATATTTTGAAAACTGCTTTTAAAAGAAATTAAAAAAAAAAAAACTTTAAAGAGTAAACAGTTTAAGAGTTGTAAGTATTAAATTATTTTATAGACTGAGGCATTTGCATTTAATATATATAAATAAACCACAAATGTTTGGAAATTGTCCTAAAAATCAAATGTAGGCTAAACGTCAAAATTTATAATTCTACATTGGAGTGGATTAAAAAACAATAAAATATTACTTAATAAAATAATATAATAACCAAAAATTAATATTGGGTTTTTATTACAAGTCTATGTTTTTTATGTTTCCATTTTATTTATTTATTATTTCATTTATCAAAAAAGAAAGAAAATAAAATAAATTATAATAACAGGGATGCTGGGAATTTTGTTTTATGATTTCAGTGTGCCGCTTGGCAAACAAGTTTGAGAACCATTGCTCTACAACAACCCTTTAGTTGTATGCATATGGAACAATAAACTGCTAGTAAGTCTGGGATACAATGGGCAGCATTAGATAAAAAAAAATAAATGCCAATATGTTTTTGCTTTTTATTGTTTCTTTATTATGTTTAAGATACATATTTTTGCTATATTTAATATAAAAGATAATGTAACTATAAAAAGAAGATACAAAGTCACCTAATTAAACAGCTGGTGGATTTTATGTTAAATACAAACATATTCATCACATTAGCTACTAAAAAACAGCTGTTATAACTTTTAATTTAATTGCATTAAAGTCTTTGGTTCGATGATGTCCATCAATGCCGGTCTAAAGAAATTAACTAAATTTAATATTTTATCAGAAAACTAAGACACTACAACTACAAAAAAAACTGGAGATATAAATATGTATATAATTTTTTAGCCCTTTCAATCCATTGCTCTTAATGATATAAAGATAAAATATATATGTTATATCATAATCTTATTAAAGTGGTTCATATAATAAATAATAAACTTCTTAATAGAGAAAAAATAAATATCTGAAAATAAATAAAATGCATTCTCAGTCGTATTATGACGATACATAGAAGTTGGAAGCTACTTTCAGCGCCTGGTCGATATCCTTAATGAGGTCTGTCGCTGATTCCAGGCCGATAGAAAATCTTATCAGGGTGTCTGTGATTCCTAATTTCAGTTTCATTTCTGTTGGCATTGCTTCATGGGCCATCGTTGTTCTGTAAATATAAAATTACAACTATGATTATCAAAATGTAACAATACTAATTTCTTTAAGATGAATAAAATTTGATATAAGACTATGAAATAGATCTTGAAAAAGGGGTCTTCGCTGAATTAAAATTTATTAATGATCAGAATAATGCATGATCAATGTCTCAGGGTTCTTCCCCATCATCAGACCAGAGAAAACGTAGACCAGAACATAGCCTCTATTTTATTTCTAAAAACAACCAGTAAGACAGATATTTAGTAGATACATTAGATGATGTAGTAGACAGCTACACAAATACCGACAACCATTTCATTCAGCTGGCTCACACGCCCATTACTAGATAGCGCCACCGAATAACCACAAAGTCACTTGTCATATAAAAGAAGACAATCTTGTTTTTAATAACATTGTTATTTTCTTACATTGTTTATTTTGTTGTATATATATATTGTGTTGTGAGAGGTATAATGATCTAAGTCAAAATAATAATAAATTGTAATAGCTCTCGATGTCCATAGTATAACGGTATAAATAGTCCAGAGCTTCACCGAAAATTTTTTATAAATAAGTTTCCCTCTCCATCTCTCCGGAGATGAGACCACTAGTAGATCATTACTAATTTCTTCCTATTCCTTTCCAAATCCTAACGTTTCTTATGTGCTGGGCGAACTCCCCTCAGCCTATACCTCTTTCCTCACTGTCAGGAAGCTAATACCTTCCTTTAGTGGCTACCATTCTGCAATGTATAAGGCGAATACTCTTAGCTTCGCTGATTGTAAGCAATGTTATCTGACCCTTCAATACTTCAAACATCCCATCTATTCATCTCCAACATGGGCACGCATTGCTCAAAGCCTTCTGATCAATCCCAAAACCCATAACCTCAACCATAATCACAAAAAATAAGTGCTTTTTAAAAATTTATTTTGTCAATGTTCTGAATTTTTCTTCCAGCTCTCTCTAAGTAGCAATATTTTGTCTCAATCGAATCATTAAAGTTATATAATAAAAATAAGACAAATTTATTTATATTTTTTAGCTGAACTTACGGCAATTGAACAAGTGATTCAAATCCTCCTAAGCTTACAGCAAGAGCAAAAATTTTTAAAGATTTTAAAAACGCTTTGCTTGTCTCCAGGTCTCCTTTTAAGTAAATAGAAACGATCCCTGATGGTCCATGCCACAATCTTTGTGCTAATTTATATTGTGGATGGGATTCCAAGCCTACAAATTAATATTATAATAATAGTAATTGTTTGTAATAAATTACAGTGATGAACTGAAGAAATAAAAAAAAAAATACCAGGATATAAGACTTTTTCTACCAGAGGATGCTGTTCCAAAAACTTGGCCACTTTCATCGCATTTTCGATATGTCTGTCCATTCTTATTGACAAAGTTTTCAAACCTCGGTTAACGAGGTAACAGTCAAAAGAAGATGGGATAGGACCAGCCGCTGAAGATAAAAAAAAAATATAAATTAACAAAATAGTTTGATTTAAAAAAAAAAAAATGATTTTTTAATTTCAGCATTAATATACTTACTGTGTTGTATCTCGTAAAGTCGTTTATATAAATCATCATCACTAGTTGTTATAGCGCCCATGATAACGTCAGAGTGTCCGTTCATGAATTTAGTTAAAGAATAAATAGCTATGTCGGCTCCCATCAAAAGAGGATTCTGAAAAAAAATATTTATTGGGTGTAACTTCAATTCAAAACCAAAAAATATTTGTTCCGTAATTGTAATATGGTAGCACTGAGTCGCTATAATGTCTCTTGTACTGCATTATTCCAAGGTTAATAAATCAAAGTGTCTAGTGATCCAGAAAAGTCAGTGAATCCGAGAAGACAGCTGTGGTAAGCAAATTCACGGATAAAAAAAACTGTCATAACCTACAGTAAAGATGGATAAAAAGTACTCTGAGTAAGAAGTACCGAGTACTTTAGTTAGTACTTCAGCTGAATATTGATGAGTACAAAAAGTATTCAGTCCTCCTCGTGAGTACTTCCCATTTTCTCAATTTAATATCAGAATAACTTTACTATGAATATTTTACACAGTAATCGAGTGCTTTATTCTATAAGAGTACCAGATTTATGAGAGCAATAAAAGTAGAATTTAGAATAGAATAGAAATACTAGTTTCATGTTACAGATAACGAGAGATAGTAAATATAAATTTATTAATAGATATAAAATTAAGATTAATGTATTTCCTGGTAAAATAATTAAATGGTTTTTAATTTCCCACTCACTCTGCTATCCATTTAAACTTTTTCGAAATCTTCTATATCAAGATTGTGTAATTGGAGGGGAAGCTTTTGAAAATAATGTCGATTTTTATATTAAGCGCTCACCCATCGATTTATTAAAAAAAAAAAAAACAGATTTTTTCGATATTAAGGCCCATTATTATGTTATCGGAGGTGTAGTTTTTAAAAATACTATATATTTGAATACTGTGCGATCAAGTATCGATTTATTTTAAGATTTCGGATTTAATAGGCTTATTTTTACATTTAGGTATAGGTAACAATGCTAAGTAGAATAAATTAAGAAGATTTTATAATCTTGAATAAATGTTGCAAGAAATTCCAGAAAAAAAAAATTCCACTGAGGGAAAAAAAATTAATAATAATAATAATAAATCAAAAATTGAAAATATACATAGATAGATAGAAGAACTTTATTCTGGGACTAGGTCCTTTAAGAATAACATGATTGAGCAAATAAAACAGAAACAATATCTGGCCATAAGACTACAAAATATAGATCAGTTAATGTTTACAATATTTTCAGTAAAATAAATAAGCAAATAAGATAAATTCTTTTCTCGAAAAATTTGACCAAAAAAAAAGAGAAGAAAGAAAAGAAAAAGAGAGAAAATGAAAAAAAAAAAAAATAATGTGTTGATTAGCAAAGCTGAAGTTTGTACATTAAAAAACTATTATTCCCTTCTGATCCAGATGTTAATCCTAAACTGAAATTTCGCAATTAGAGAGCATCATTTTGGAGAGAAAGAAGGTGTTGGAAAAGGAGGGATTTGAATGAGGATAGAAAAGAAGCATGGCGGATATTAGAAGGAAAGGAATTCCAAAGGGTAGAGGAGCGGGCGAGAAAGGAACGTTCGGATGTTTTGGTTCTGTGGGAGGGGGGGTATGCTTATATGTCCTTACTTGAAGATACGGAGTCAAAAATGTGTTATCCACTGCCAATATTATGTGATGAGATTCGGATTTAATTGCAGCCGCCAGGCGAGGTATGTCCATAACTCTGAGCAGAGGGTTCGTCGAGCTTTCGATGTAAACCATCTACAAAATAATTTAATAAAGGAATGGTCAAATAAATTAAATAAAGAATTGAAACCACACTTATTAAAATAACTTTTATTTACTAACCTTTGTGTTAGGCTTGAATGCATTTTCAACGTTTTCAATAATTGCAGTATCCACGAACTCCACTTCAACTCCATGATCTACAGCTATCGTGTTGAAGTAGCTGTGACAGCCCAAGTATCAAAAATGAGTGGAATTTTAATAATAATTTTTTCTTAATTAATTGTAATTTTTTTTGGTTTGAAAAAGGCTTAAGCGCCAAAAATTTGAAATTTAAGTTTCAACTTATTATGGGATCTAAACACCGCCTCTATCGATTAACGCTTAGGATGTATCGAAAAAAAAAATTGGAAATGGTCTAAAAATCGATTATTGATGACGTGTAAGAACCAAATGCTAACGACTCTCAGTAGTCACTCTGGCCTTAACCAGTGCTAGAAGTCTTAAAAATATATTGTAATTATAAAGGTTTTGCCACATTAATAAACTCCTACAGTAAACAATAAAGAATAAAATTTAAAAAAAAATATATATTGTTATTTGAAGAAAAATCGTTTCATGTGTTTTCTGTAAAGTTTGCTAGATAGCGCTTACACCTTTTTCAAAAAATCGATATTATCCACGCATGGTTATTGACTTCACAAAATGGATTATCTATATTTTCGATATTTATATTTATATATAATTAATAATGTAATATAAATTTCGATATTTATATAATTATATGAACGTGTCTTTAATGTTCAATAAATAATAATTTATCCAATTTGAACTTCCTTTATTAAACAGCAATCTAAAAAGTTTTCTCCGATTATATTATCCACACTTCGTTAATCGTTAATGTAACCTATATTAACAAAAGTAAACAAACCTACATGTAATCATGTTACAGATTGCAGTAAAAAAACGATAATCGATATATGTGACGTCAACAACAGTACGAAGATCATACAATATAGCTCGTATACAAATAGATGGAAGCCCAAAGGCGAACTCACACGGGACTAAGTTGAACTAACGTTGTTTGTTTTTCATTACCCCCCGGTTAAATTTACAAATATATACATATAATAAAGGATGATATTGTAATCTTGTAATACATGTATATATTTTGTAAATATAATCGGAAAGCAAGGAAAACAACCAAGTTAGTTTCAACTTAGTGACGCGTGAGTTTAGCTTCGGGCTGTCATCTTATTGTGGGCCAGTTATAGTACCATTTTTTAATTATTGCAATACTACCTGTATGTACCGGCGTAGAGATCGTCTCCTAATATGATATGATCGCCAGCTTTGAGGAGAGATCCTACTCCAGCAATGGCAGCCATTCCAGTTGAAAAAGTCAGGGCGTATTTTGCTTTATCAAGACTGGCAATGCAGGTCTCGAGGGATTTTCTTGTCGGGTTTCCACTTCTCCCGTAGACATATTCCTGCAAAAAGGGTATTAAAACTGAATAGATTACTTAAAAAAAAAAAAAAATCCTTGAAACATTTAGCATGAAAGTTAAGGATTGATAAATTATTTGCCACTTCTATATTTTTGTTTTTTTGAAAACTAGTTTCGAATGTTATACATTCATCTTCAGTTCTAAAAACACACAAAAAATTCAAAAATAAGCAATTCAAAATATAGTTTGGTATTATTAAACATATTAAATTAGATGTAATATAAATTAGTATTATAAAACATTTATGAATTATGAATTTAATTAAGACAAGAAATCAAATACATGTTGGTACTCACCAAGGTTTAAATGGATTATAACAAAAATAAAAGTTTGTACTGGTTTCTTCTGGCATTGAACTAACAATGAAAGAAGGTTGGATGTTTATAGGTAAACGGTTTAAGGGTCGGGGTTTTTCCAGTAATGCCGGTGAGTAATTGGTTTTTCCGTTATAGATGTGAATAAATTTAAGATTGGACTATTGGAGATATTTATTTGGTCATTTAAGCAAAAATTTGGATTGGATTTGAAGAATTTTATTATTTCAAGTGCTTCATATATATTTAATTTGAGGCTGTTTTCAACGTGATTTATTAATTTAACTCCTGAGTCTTCTATATCATCATGCGGATATCAACTAGCATGAAAGTATTTAAAATCCTTTGCCAAAATTGCTAAATATATATATTAATTATATGTACTTGTTTTCAAAAAAGGTATTTAATATTCTGTAGTTTTATCTATTTTAGGAATCCAATTTAATAACCCTGTCAACATTGGCAACAGGTAAGTCAAAACTCCAAATTCAAAAGATTTGTGAAAATTAAAATATTGCATAATATAGCTGGAAAATCTGGTCAAAATTGTCGGTATTTTATCTCTCCTCTGGTCCTGCTCCACTTAATTAGTGGAGAAAATGGTTTATCTTAAAAGATTTTTTTTTTTTTTAGAACAGCATGTAATCATTAGAATCTTGTTACGCGATATCGCGAATTAGACTGTTCGAAAAAAAATTTCGAACTATTTAATTTTAATTTCTTAGATTTGTAAAAGATATGTTGAAGTTATAGATCGATTGACAAGATATGTTATATCCAATCAGCTATAAAATTAGTATCTTGCCCATTAGTCAGATGATAAATCGGGTGGCTGATTATGCGAATTTAGGCCCCGATCTCAACTGAAAAGGATCCGTTAGGGGTTTGTTTATCTCTTGAACAAGCATAAGTAAACAACTGTGTTCTAACTAAAGCAGTAATAATAATAGGATAGATTATAGTCCCATTACAACTGCACACGTGTATGCTTTTCATTAGCATTTTGGAGATAAAATCCTATTTGTAATAAAATCAAAATCACATAACGGATTTTTGGTCAAATTTGAGATTTCAAAACGGCAACGACGATATGTTGCTAACAAGATAGGATATGTTGAACTTAATTTCAGTGATGTACTACCTTTTTTTCAGGTTTCTGAAGTGAGATGTACTATTTCTTGTTTAAAAATTAGACACTCACCCCTAACTTTACGGGATCAGACTGCTTGAAGGTGGAGCCGGTGTGGATTGGTGGGACGACCACTCCAGATTCCCACTGGTCCGGGCTCTGCCCCTCGTGGATAGCCCTCGTATCGAAACTTAAGTCGGGGCGTAAGAAGACATTGTCTCCATTTTCACTATTGGATGGTCCCTTATTGTTTTCCACCTTCATTCTATAATATAAATAAACATATTAATTTAAAACAATATCCTTATCTCAATGTAAAATGACTATATAATAATTTTTGGCTTTGTATTTGCTTAATTAATCACATTTATAGTTTTAGTAGTATACGTTTTGGCCTAGTTTGTAATAATTGAATTTTTAATTTAGTATTTATACTTCAATGATATAAATTTTAACATGTTGATGTAGTTAGTTGTTAGTAAATGAAGTTTTTTTAAAATTCGTTACTAGTATTATTTTAGTAGGGTGACTTTTAGCCTCTTATTTCTAATTTATGTCTTAACTTTTGTACTTTTAAATTTAGTTTGAAAACATTACTTAGTATAAATAGTTTTGTATGCTTATTTATTTTTTAATTATATGCTTGCTATAACTACTGATTATTATAGACTTTAATTGTTATTTCCAGCTTGTGATAAATTATTGAATGTTTCTTGTCTTGGTTAATTTTTCATTCATCAGTTCAACGTAGTATTAATATTTGAATTAAATTAAAAAATATAAATAAATAAAATAAATGCAATGATATTTGTATAATTAGAGATAGGCCCCTTTTATATAGGATTATTCTCTGGAAACAAATATAAATAAATAAATAAAAAATATTAATAGAAATGTTAATGAAAAATAATAAAGATTAAACTGAAACAGTAAATATTAGTATAGGGATAGGCCTAGGAACCCAGGATCGAGTCTGTGGCAGATAATTTATTTATAATGTTACTTCAGCCATGGATCGACTCTGGGGCACACCTAGCCTCTTTAAAGTGAGTAAAGGGCTCTGTATTGATTTATTATGGTAGATGGTTATCTACGCCAATCTGTTTTGAGAATGATACCAAACAAATGGTTTATTTTCTTTTTTTACATTTTAGTATTTCCTTTCCCATAATTTTCAAGAGAAGCCTGGTAGGTGCATATAAGGCCTGTAAAATATAAAACTGCATGTTCGTATAAATACTTAAAAATATAATTTACGATTGAATAATATACTCACTTTGTTATTATTCCAATTGGCTCCTCGTAAAATAGATACAAGTACTATGATTCTCACTTGAAGACTGATTACTTATCATAGGCACTAGTGTGCTTATAAATACATCGACAGTTCTCCCCACTCCTGAGGTAGAACCCGAAATACGTGAGGGAAATGAACAGGAAAAATGGCCTAGGGTGAGCTGTATGAGCTACCAGGATTCTGATTCACCTTTTACTTAGTCATTTTAATATTTTATATAACATTATAAGGTAATATTAGAAAATGAAAATGATGATTCTCATTGGCGCGGCTAACCAAAATTTTAGGGGAGATGGTGGTTGACAACAGGTTCCTAGAGGGAGCCAGTCAATCACCACCTAAGTTTAAAAATAACACAAATAATTGTTAGGACATAAATGGAAAAATCTAAACAAAAAGCCAAGAGTTTCAAAAAGAACAGAAAAAAAATCACCTGTCGATATTCCGCCAATTCAGGGATCGTCAGGACAGAAGGTATACATTTATAAATTAAGTTATAAATAAAATAAAGAGAAAGAAAAAAAACTATATAAAGAACAAAATGCGTGATGTGAGATGTACTGCATTTTTTATATAGTTTTTTTCTTTCTCTTTTTTTCTTTATTAATTATTGTTTTTTTTTTCTTTCTCTCCTTCTGTTCTGATGATGCCTGAATTGGCGAAATATCAACAGGTGATTTTTTTCCTGTTATTGTTGAGACTCTTGGATTCTTGTTTGGATTTTTCAATTTCTGTTTTAATAGTAATTATTATTAGTATTATAAGTCATCTACCTGGCAAAATAAGTTTTCGTTTCCTTTTTTTTTCTTCTTAGTATTTCTTTTTCAAAAATGCTTTAGCGAGAGCCCGACATGTGCCTGAGGGATTCGGGTCCTCCCTGAGGATACCTATATATACCCACAATAATTCCATATATTTTTTTATTTATCTGTTTGTTAAACATATTATTGATGTTTATAACTGTATTCACAATGCGTAAGTAAGGAATTATTTTATTTATTTATTGTTATTTATGTGCCTCTACTCTGCAGGGTCGTCAAAATAATGAATTCATTATATTAATTAATTCCAATATTCACATATATTATTTCAAATATTAAACTACCTTTGTACTTATTTTACGCAATTAATATAAGGTGGGATAAAGTCATGCTAAGGGTAACTGAATTTTCAACAAGCCATTGGCGTAGCCAGAGGAAGATGAAATTACAAAATACATATACTTACTCTTATCTGTAAACGAAAATTGTATAAATCTATTTGAATGTTATTTCATAAATAATATGCCTACGCATAGAAAATATTATATATAGAGAGGGCTCCCTTACATTTCCGGTTAGGGTGGGATTCTGTAAAATATATCCGTGGATGAACCCCTCCCGAAACAAAATCCTGGCAACGCTACTATACCAAGCCATGGTTAATGATAGAAGTTAACCACATATAAAATTTTATTCTATATATTATGAAATATCATACCTATCGTATATTTGTAATTACGAAAAAACGTCTGCCAAATAGATCAATATAGCAAATAACTATTTATATTTCAAGGTCAATTATTTGTCGTTTGTGAATAAAATTTACGGTACGAACCGTTTTTGCAATATAGCCCTGTCAAGAAAAATACGTTTGCGCATGCGTAAACGAAATTAGCGGATGAAACTTAATAAAATTGATGCTGGTCCATATCAAACTTTCCTTTCACTTTTGGCCTAATCGAAATGGCCATTTTTGATATATAAAGGAAAATACGATCACTTATATCTAAGCCAAGGTAGTTGATAGAATTTAATAAAATATGTACTGAACCAGTTTTACAATAATCCTCAATTTTCCTCAAACTTTAGACTAAACTGGACTAATCCTTTTCGAAATATAGATGTGTCAAGGAAAATATGTATGTTTTCGTATGCGTAAGTAAAGGTAGAGGATGGAAATTTAATAAAATTGATAAGTGACCATCTACGTATCAATCCGTACAATATCTGAGAAATGCATCGGATTATCGGTAGGATAGAATAGAATAGAAGAAGAATTTTATTCTGGGACTAGGTCCCTTTAGAATAACATAATCGAACAAATAAAACAGAAACAATATCTGGCCATAATATATAAAATAAGGCTCAATTAATATTTAAAATTGGAGAAAGTTTTCGTTGACCGTAGGTGTATATCTTAAGGGAGAGGTCAGTCGAGGGGTGCGCTCAAAGTGGAAAATGAGGAAAATGTTCAATATGTTCAAGACGGGGTTTCCTGGGAAGAAGAGAGGTGACAAAGCATAACAAACTGGCCGTTTATAAATCAACCTTCCTTCCTACCCTATCTTACTCCTCGGAATCGTGGACCCTCACCTCAAAACAAAGGAGTTAGATACAAGCCATAGAAATGAGGAACCTGCGGAAAGTAGAAAGGAAGACACTGGGAGATAAGATACGGAACGCCACCATACGGACTAATCTCGACGTTAAACCGGTTATGACCATTCTAGAGGAACACAAACTAAGATTGTTCGGACATCTCCTTAGGATGGACCAAGAGAGGAGCGCCAGGAAGACTTATGAGACCCGCACGGAAGGAAAAAGGCCCAGAGGAAGGCCTCTCATAGCCTGGGAGGACAGCGTAAGGGAGGCTTTCCAAGAAGAGAGGAATGGATTGGAACCAGAGGAGAGAGAGTTGGTTCAGAAAAGAGACACTTGGCCCAGACTCTATAAACAAGAGCCTCAAACCACACAGCGGTAGAAGAGAGACGGATTATGATGATGATGACGAAACAAAATATATTTCAATATAAAATATTGAAATATGTTCATATAAATATAAATATATTCATATAAAAATCTTTAATGTCGTTAAAATACAAAATAATTAACATTTAAAATGATGTAATAATTAAAGAGACCAGATTTATAAGTGAAATAAAACTTCAAATTTGTATGTATTGATTTTTTCATGGAACCTCCACATCCCTATCCTGTTGTCAACAATACACAATAATGTAATGTATATATAATGTATATAAAAATAGAAATTAACTTAATAATTTCAACGTTTATATTATTTAATGGAAACACCATGTTTCCATGGAAACTAAATGGAATTTTCATGAAAACTTTCAAAAAACTCTGAATGGAAATATATTTTCAGCTGGGCAAACCAAAAATATATAGCTCACAGAATAGTCGTACTAAAATTGTTTAGAAAACTATTTTATTGTACTTTGTGAAAGAAGACATAAAAAAGTGCATGTTGCTGAGTATATTCCAAGTATGGTTTATGTGAAATGTTTAAAATTATTTTAAAAAATGGATTATATATTATAGGGAGAGAGGGGGGCAAGAGAAAGTTGTGTGATGCGCAAACAGCACCAGATTTTTTTTTGCTAGTCTTAATTTTTCTAGCTGATTTTTAATCACAATATTATATCTAGTCAACGGAAAGTCTGTCTTCAAAGCCCAGGCAATCGAAATCAAAAGAACGTTTATGTAAGTTCAAAGCTAATTGGTTGAAAGATTACCCTATGTTTGATTAGAGTACCAAACAGCAGTGCCGGATTAACCAAACAGCAGTGCCGGATTAACCAAACAGCAGTGGCGGATTAACCATAATGGGAACGAAGGTAATTAATTGCCTTGGGCCCCGCGCCTCTCAGGAGCTCGTGGCCCGTGAGAAATAAAATTTGAAGTACTTTTAACTAGCTTTATTAAGATTTTAGGTTTATTTTTAAAGGACGTACAATGTCACAGCACAAGCTTATAACGCACCCATTTATTTTCTCTGTTAAATAATACTCGATTATGCTGGCAGACACAGAAAACTGTCTAGGCGCTACCATCCGCAGCATTGCTCGGCAATATTTCAAATTATCATTCCAAATTAATTCCTCGCACTTTCATTATTTAGGTTAGCAGCACTGATTACATTCTGTTAGTTTTGCATTCCAGAAGGGCTCTGATATTTGCATTGCTTAGGGTCCTCTTGTCATATGTCTTAATCTGGCCCTGCCAAATAGTCCAAGAATCGAGGTGGAATTTGGTGACTTGTTTGAAGAAAACTTGATCAAAATCCAACTTCGATAAAATGCACCGTTTTATGGGTGACTATAAGGGAAACCAAAAAAAAATCCTTAAATTTCGAAATTTTTTGGTCATCATTTTGGAACGCCCCCGTTTGAGTTGGCAGAAAAGTGCAAATTGAATACTGGGCGCTATATGGAGTTTTCTGACACCAAATTTCGCTTCGACTCTTGATCTAAAAGAGTTTAAAACAAGATGCAAATCTTGCAACAAAGACTTTTTTGTATCATGATTGTGCTACCAATTACAACTTGTTCGTAGATTTTCAGATTTTTTTTTTACAATAATTATCCTAAACTATTTTTTTATACTGTCATTTTAAGTTTTGACCCAAATTTTTCTATCCCCAATTCTTCTATCAAAATTATTTCCCAACTCCTCATTTAGAATCTATTTACAATGATGCCCTCTCAAGCCGTTCAATGAGGATGAGTTGTCAGGTATTTCCGTTTGCAATATTATTTCTAATCATCTCCTACATTCCCTATCCTTCTATCCTTCCCTTCAAATTATTCTCCCATAGTTTTTCAAAGACCTTGCCTTCAACCGATCCTTATTTAAATCACATGACATCATCATTACGAAAAATGACAAAGGCAACAAGACCTCCATCCATGACGTCATCATGGACCGCTCATAATATAATTAAAGAATGACTCTACTCCTTTCTGATGGATCCACATACGTCCTCAGATCCCTTGACCCAACCCCATCACTTAAAACCCAGTTCAACCAACACCTTAAAAATCTTTTAGATTCCAAACTTATCAACTATCCTACGTATAGAAATCTTATCTTCTATAATTCTGCTGCTTCTCGTTTTTATGGACTCCCTAGAATTCACAAAACCGGAATCTCCCTTCGTCTTATCACTTCCAATATTAATTCTCCTTCTGTCAATCTTAGCAAATTCCTACTACCTTCTCTACAAGTCCTTAGTCACAACAGTCCTTATGATATCAACAATTCCTTTCAACTACGCGAACAATTAATATCCTTTACTATTCCTGACCATTACATACTTACTTCTTTTGACGTTGATAGTTAGTTCACCAGCATTCCTATTGATAAGCCATGCGTATAGTCGAAGAAAACTGGCCATCCATTGAACCCCGACCCCTCCTTAACCGTTCCTCCTATCTTGAATCCTTACAGCTTTGTTGTAAATTCGGTTACCTTGCCTTCCATGGACAGTTCTTTAAACAAATTTCAGAACTTGCCATGGGAAATCCCCTTGCTCCCGACATTGCCAACATTGTCCTTAACGATCAACTTAATTCCATAGCACCCCTATTCCAAAATAACATTGTCTTTATAAAAAAATATGTATATGACCTTCTCCTTATCCTTGATCCTTACAAAATTTTTGATATCCTATCAGCCTTTAACTCTTTCCAACCCCGCCTTCACTTTACCGTTGAACGAGAAATGCATAAATCCCTTCCTTTCCTTGACCTCCTCATCATCAGAATCCCAAATAACAATACACAGACTGATACATTAAACCGGCTTACTCCGACAGTCTTTTAAACTACTTTAAGTTCCTTAGCCATTTTTAAAGTGTATTTTTTTTTAAATATACAAAAGTGTTTTGAATGTATATACATTTTATATTTTCCTAATATCAGGTTATCCCATAAGTAATGTCGGTTTTTAAAAATCTGTAATGTTGATATTACTAATTCCTCCTTTAAAATTGAATTGTGTTTACATATTTTGTTTATTATAGCATTAGGTACTCTTCTATTTATTATGTTTTTGTTGGAGAAAGTTAGTATGTGCTGAAATTTCAATTAAAATGGATATGATGACAAATGGCGGTGGACAGTAGAATGTGTCGATCCAAGTTTTTCTGCTAATTCTTCAACTGTTACAACAGGATTTTCTTTAACAGTAGCCTGTAGGAGTTCGTCGTCAAGCTCTATTGGTCGACCTGTCCGAGGCTCGTTTTCAAGTTTGCGGTTTCCCGCTCGAAACTTTTCAAACCATCTCTGTGCACTTGCCGTTCACTAATGACGTATTCTCCATATATTTCTGCGTGTTTCCGATAAATCGAAGCAGCATTTTCTCCTTTATCGAATTCCCAAAGCATAACATGGCGTAAGTGGTTTTGGAGGAGATCCATTTTAATTGAAATTTCAGCACAGGCTAACTTTCTCCAACATGATAAATAGAAGAGTACGTAATACTATAATAAACAATTTATGTAAACACAATTCAATTGTAAAGGAGGGATTAGTAATACCACATTTATTTTTTAAGTAGGTGGCAACCCTGGTGTAAACTAAATTAAATTTGAATAATATATATTCAGAATATAGCTTATCTACTTCTAAGATCTCCTAACTAATGAATGGACTTTCTAATGAATGAACTTATCAAGAAACGAGATTATTTTCGTTGCAGGAAATAAATTCGAGAAAATGTTTCTGATTCGCATTGAGGAAATATATGCAACTTTCCTTAAAAAATATATATGTAATATGATGAATGGTAAAGCTACTGTGGTTATTGAGTCACGAGACCTCTAGCGTGTGTTTATGCGGTGCTTTTTGTTGACGTACAACTTAGTCATTTTTATGAAAAATAAAAAAAAATAAAAAATTAGAGGAAAAATGGTTTGAAAAAGATTTGCCTCACGAATAACATGTACATTAAAAAAAAATTTAAATATCTGATAGGGAGAGAAAGTGTTTAAAGTGTTATATTTTTTTTTATCTTAAACTACATCTGACAAAAATGTTCAAAATGACTTGTCCAGTAATTTGCATATGGGTCATTCTTCGATTTTCCAATAATTTTCTCATTACTTAAGATTAATTTTGTTTAAATACTAAATAATTAAAAACTATAATTTTTTTATTTTTTTTTATTGATTTTAATTGCATATCAGATACTATTATCAAAATATCCCATCGTAATTGTTTCTAGAACGGAAAACAAATCAAATTATTTCATATATGTTTGTTGATTTAGATGAATACTTTAATATATAAAAATAAAGGCAGGCTGTTGCTATTTCACCAATTTATTTATTACGATGTAAATTTTCGGCCTACAAGCCATCCTCAGGCATCTCTTTAAAAGGCCCTTATTTAGTTCAATTTATAACATATCACAGAATTAAATATACCTAAATATTCTAATAAATACCATATACATACTAAAATTATTTAAAATGCATATATTGTCATATTTAAGTCCAATTCGGACCAAGTCGAAATATACAGCGTCACTAAAAAAATAACTAATTATAATAAAAACACAATAACAAAATTGAGGTTGGATCAAATTTCATTCCAGTTTAAAATGCAAAATTCCAATTAAGTTGGTATCAATAAAACACTTACAACTTTAAAAATAAAATAGCAATAAGGTCGAAAATATCGTCAAATTATTTAAATTTTCAAAAGTGAGGGTGTATGTCAGGCTCACTCCCTCACACCGCTTATAGTAGAGTGGGGAAATGAGGATGAGAGATTATTATAAGGAAATAATAACAATAAAATAACAAAAATTATAGTGTTATTGAAATGTATTTAGTTTCAATACTTTTTAGATAAATAACTGCATTATTATTACTGATTAGGCCTTAGCTTTAGAGCTTCCATCTTTACACACCAACAAATACCATAAAATCTGAAGAACGACAATAGAACTTCACAAGGGCGTATGCAGGAATTTCTTTAGGGGGAAGGCCGGTTCCAGAAAAATATATCAGCCATATCTGAAATAAATGGTAATTTACGTAATTTCGCCTTTATTAGTGGTAATTTTTGAGCATCGGACGCAAATTTGAGTGTGTTGGGGCTTTTTAGAGCAGAATTCCACTCATTATAATTTCACCGGCATTTGCTATTGCCTCCTTACTTGTATCTGGTTGCAGGAAAAGTTTAACTAGTTCTAAGTTGTTTCAAGCTGGGGATTTTCGTTTAGTATATTAGTCAACTTGGTTTTACCATGGCCAAAAGGAGACGAAGTAGTGTCACACTCGCTGAACGCATGAATATAGAACACTATCCTAGGTGAGTGTTGAGTGAGTAGATGGATGAAAGAGGAGTTTGCGTAATGGCTATTGCCGGCTTCAGCTCTGCTACTCTTCTGGAAGTAGATGTTAGTAGCACAAGAACTTAAACCATTGAGAAGAATGAGGACATCGACTTCTTCTCCTTCTACAATCACACGCTCAAATGCTCCATGATGTGAGGTACATGGCCAAGGGGCAAGCAATTAATTCAGCTAATTGCCAATGTAATTATTCTATGACGAATTTGTTTTTCTGAAAATACTGGGCTTGTTTGCACACCTAATATATTTTGATAGGGCTAAGTTTGGATTTCTAGCAGCTAAACACAGTGGCGTAGCGCTAAAATGCCAAGAAATATTTGTTTTCCTTATTTTTTTGGCTCAGAAAAGATTTATTTTATTGAATTTAAGTCGATTATATGTTAACAAATCGATTACGATACCGATAGATAGAAGCAAAGTATCGATGCTTTACTTTCAATATCACGTAGTTTTGGTATCGATACCACTGGTTTAATATTCCTTTGGAATATATGATTTAAGTGCTTGAATGAGTGACGGTATCGATTTCCCTAGAAGCAGATAACCTGGGATTGTGGCAAGGGGCGGCAGAGCCCCTTCTTTCATCCTCCTCCAATAAAAGTCAACACTTATACATATAACAGAACTTTAGGTAATATTATTTCGAAATAAATATCAGCATCTCTTAACAGTAACTCGTTTTATTGACTGAATTAAGGTCAAAACTATAAAAAAAAAAGAAAAAAAAAAAAGGAACAAATATTTTTTACTTAACTTAAAAATAAACATTAACTCGAAATTCGCCACCCTCTAGTTGCTACCACTTGGGGCAAGTGCACCTTTTGCTCCCTCCTAGTTCCAGTCCTGGTGTGTGGCAATCTTGAACCGCTCCGATGTGTGAGTTCCTTCAGCCTAATGGAGGCAGCTAACACCGACACGGCGGAGTGATAACCCTACCCTGTGTACCTTAATATTTGAATCAAGTTGTGGTCTTCTAGAATGTCAAATAGTCTCTCCGGAGGTCTACTCGGAGAGAGTATATAGATCCTCGTGTGCCTGCTTACCCCCAACCGCCACAATCCGCGGATCTAGCCTTTTTTGTCATGGTCTCTAAACCCAAGTGAATCGGTAAGAAGGGCACTGCCATATCGGCCCTGAAGGGAGCCATGGATAGGATATGAAACCATGGTTTGTAGCAACATTTGGTAGGGTTATCAGGCTACAGGCTATCTGTAAAATCCTCTAAGTTTTAACATTGTTTTGTTACATTAAAAACTAATCATTTCTATTAATCACTGTTAGCATTAAGCATGTTTTCAGAGTACCAAGAGAAAAAATTGAGTTAGATTTATTTTAACTTGATTTCAATTTAAATAATCCAACCATAAAGTAGGTATGATTGAAAAGCTTGTTGAAGACTGTCCTATTAGAAGTGTAATCTAGTCCTGGTATTATTTTGCCTTGTCTAATAGACCATGAGCTTTCTCCTGATTGCTAACAATAGACTTTTAACATTACACTTGATAATATACCCTCTTTATCTCTTACTGTCCCTATCATGTGACCGAGTAAAATGCATTTCAGAAAACAAATAAGAAAATAATAATAGTGATTCTGGATTGAGCTCGCTAATTAAATTTTATCTGTGCATAAGAATATTAACAAAATCACTTATATTCAAATATTAAAATCTCATCAAAAATATAGGCCAAACATTAAGTGATTGTTTTTAAACAATTTGCATTGAGCTATATAAAAAATGTTGGTACTAATATTTATTTTATGTTTAAACTATGTATTATGGTTATTTAATAAAAAAATATATAACTATGTGCAATAAAAATAAGAACTTAAAACTAAAACTTAATATTCTCAATTTATAATTTATAATAATTGAAATCATTTGAGAAAACCTATATTTTAATTAAGCGTTGCACATATAGGATATTTTTGGAGGATTCTAACACAAAACCTTAATAGTCAAGTGAATTTGTAGATTTTGTCGCAAAAATCCAGTAGTCGGTTTTATTATTTCCTATGTTTATTGGGGTACTGAATACGAATCTGAAGTTATCTAACTAAATTTTTGGATTCATTTTGAGATATTAGCAAAAAACAGCGAAATTTTCGTTTTTTTTTTTTTGGCTTACTATATCCAAACTATGTGTGGTATTAAAAAAAAAAAAATCATTCACATCTTTTCTAGAGTAGACTAAATTTTCAACAATTTGAGCTTTACCACATTTAAAATTGTTAGGAGTGAAGTTTTGACAAATCTATTTACCTATGATTCGAGCATTAACAATGCTCTGGACCCAATTTTTGACCCATAATTTGCTTATAACTAAAAAAATGATTTTTTTTTTTTTTTATATATCTTGTAAAATAATTCATAGGATGCTTTAATTTCACTTCAAGTTAATTAGTAAGCCCTCCATAAACCAGCCAATGGCCAATGGATTTTTGGGATATTTCGGAACAAGGCGACTCCAAAATATTTAACAGAATTATAGAGTGGAATAGGAATGTTATTGAGGAAAAGTAAAGGATGATAATAAAGTTTTTGGAACCGATGAGGATTACTTTGGTTTTTCCTGCATTCAGCTGCAACTTGTTTCTCTCTGCCAAATGAGTAATTCTATTAATATCATCCTGCAGTTTATAGTATGCTTCAATGAGATCAACAAGATGGAAAGATGGATAGAGTTGGGTAAATCATTAATGTAAATGGAAAAAAAGGTTGGTGAAAGGAAGGAGTCCTGTGGAACTCCCTAGTAGGAAGATGGGAGATTAAGGAAGTTTATTGAGGGATCACAACTATCAGTGAATGATAGGATAAGAAGGAATGGAAGCATTTTAAGGTCCTATTAGATAAGGACTAATCATGGAGCTTGGATAGAAGAATCTCATATTTATATAAAAAGCTATAGAAAAATCAAAAAAAGGATTAAAATTGTAATTTTCTGTTGATCAATGAAATATTGTATGCATTGGGTGATTCTTAGTAAGGCGGATTGAGAATGCCAGAATGAAAACCTGATTAAGAGAGCATGTTGTTCAAGGAATGAGGAAAGTTGATGATGGACTAATCTTTCCAAAGGTTTGGACAGTGTGAAACTTTTGATGAAGAAGGAACTTTATTTTGAAGATGTATCACATTTTTTCAGGCTGTAGAATAGATGGAGTTTTGGAAGAAAAAAATATAGATATGTAGGATTGAAAGAATGACGGGAAGGTAGAGTTTAATGAGTTTCACCGGAATAAGATTTAAGCTGTCGTCATTATTTCCAGATTTGAGAACAGAAGAGAGTAGGTCATCAGGAGTAACATGCAGGAAATAAAAATGATCAGAATTAAAGGGAGTTCTGGGAATAGGCAAGAAAATGCTTATAGGAAAATGAGAAACGGAATTGGTCAAATAGGAGTATTGTTCATGAGGAGAATGAGGATAGTAATTGCTAGATTGGTAGTTTACAACAGAGTTTGCCGAGGATATTCCAATTCGACCTAGATCAGAAGCTTGCGAGAGAGCTCATTGCAAGAAGTTTTATGACTATCAATTTTTTGTTTTTGTTTAATATCTCTATTTATCTCTTTTAGATTCTTAAAATACAACATTCAACCAATCTTATAGCAATTTACTTATTTATTTATTAATCTACGCAGACTTTCTTTGTTAATCATTTAAGGGATTAAAAAAAAATTATGAAATATATTAGTTTTCTTATCTTTTTTTTTTATCCCTTAATGATTGATAAAGAAAGTCTGGGATTTGTTTTAAAACTCCTAAATGATTAAAAAAGAAATTCTGGATAGATTTGTGAGTAAATTACTCTAGGATTGAATGTTTATAACTCTTCAGGAGCTAAAGTTTAGTCGAATATACACAAAATTGCTATAATTGACTTTTGATTATATATATATATATCAAAGTTAATATTGATATTTTTAATCAGACTGTTTTAAATAATTATGTTATATCTTATTTTTAAGAATCAGTAAAATGATTGATAGATATGATTTAAGCAGAACAGAATATTATAATATCAAATGTATAATATTATATTATCATATTATAATTTTTTTTCTTCCATTTTATTAATGAGAATTTTTTTAAATATTTTTGATCAACAAATAATGAATTTCATTTTGAATTCATTATGATTCTTCAGCTACTGCTGCCATCTACCGGCCACCAGATAAAACTCTTTAAGTCACCGCACACTGTTGCCACCAGGTAACACGCTCAAGACATTCAAGAAAACCATTTTTGTTAATTAAAATTTGTATTTTCCATATTTTTCCACCTTGTATTTTTTTACTGTAAATATGTACAAAACATATATTCTGTTTTCTTATTATGAAGCTGTGGTATAGAGGTGTACTGATCTAAGCTAAAAATAATTGTTAATTGAAACAAATCTCGATATCCAAGTTCGACATAATGCAATGAACACCTCAGAGTTGTACAGTTTTAATCTAGTTATCATTTCAATCTGAGTCTAATAATGGTGGGTTAGTACATTTCTGTATATTATTATTATTATTCTCTACTCTTTCATTTGTAACATCTTTCTAGTACTTTCCTCATACTGATTTAAGATAATTCCTATCGGTTGTATCTCTTTCCTCCAAAAAGTGAAATGGCTGATACTTTCTGTTTATCCTTACCTACATACAATGTCTGAGGGCTAATACCTCTTCCTCCTACAAGTAATGAAGGTCAATAACCTCTGAATACCCTCTGTTTTTGTAGCTACCTTCCTACGATGTTTAGGGCTAATACCATCAGATTCTGATCATAAGGGGTTCATTGATTGACCCACCATGTTTATTATCCTGTTCCAGCCTCTCTTCAACCTTTCCAACTTTTCTTATACCATTTAGGATATTATTGTTCCAGGCCTTCATCACTCTCATCTCAACAATTAGTGACTACATTTATAATAAATCCACAGGTTTATGCCAGGTAACTTGCTAGAAATTCTAATTGTTTCAGATCATGTGAAATTTACTTTCTAATTCTACTGTTTGATTTTTAAGTGTAAATTTAATACAGGTGATGTTGGCCTTGCATATTAAGGTGTCACCTTAGTATTCTCGAGTTAGAAGCGATTTGATCCAGGCAGATTGAAATATATTTTGTGGCTGACCCGCAGAATAAATCTCGACCTTTTCACACTGATTAGAATAGATTGGTAACCTATAGGATAGCCCGTCCTTTCTTCCTTGGAGTACATTAAGATCATGATTAATCTGTTTTTGAATTGTAAGGAGTGATAAGAGTTGGGATATCGATGCAGTTTTTGGGATAGGGAGTATCAGGGAAGGTTGCCGTTTGATCAGCACTTTTATCTAGGTCTGGTGAGTTTAAATGTGGATACCCAAGTGACTCATCCTCTTCTTGCTCTCCCAACTTCTCTCTGTATTGGTAGCTGGGGAAACACAAAAGTTAATAATTGATATAAATGTAATTGTAATTATATTTAACTGTATAGCCTTATGTTACTTGTGTATATAGTGATAGGACGCATCCTGTAGTTATTTATGTCAACCCACTGCCTAATACCTATATTGTGATAATAAACAATGCATGTATATCTTTACAATATTTTTTTTTAATCTCCATGGATATGTTTTTTTTTTCTTGTGATATTCTTTTTACAATGTTGTTTATAGTTTGTTTTTTTAATTATCCTATTTCTTTTTTTCAAAATATAATAGATATTTATCATTGTGTGTTTCTCATTTCATTGGTTGGCTGGACTTTTTTTTTTTTGTGACTTTTTTAATAATTAATTTTATAGGTGGAATAACGTTTGCTGGAATGGGTAAGTTATGGGTTCTCAAGCTAATCGATTGATACAATCTGGGATTTAGTTTAACCCTTTTTTGTCCATCCATTAATCCCTTAATACTTAGATGTAGTAAAAATGTTTCTACCTCTTTGCAGGAGTGAAAAAATCTTGAACTAAAGAAAGAGGCACTGAGATTCCCCTTAGACCAAAAAGAGTTAAGAGCTTAACTCTTAATTTTCCAATTCATTTAGTCATAACAAACACTCTTCCACCAAAAAAAGTAATTGTGAAAAAAGTCATACCCAACGTTGCTCCAGAAAACATTCATTTTATGAACGTTGATATTAGAATTTTTATGAAAAACGTTTTGAGCCTATTGTGATAATACTGTTTTTCAAATGTTGGTCAGTTTTTAATTCATTCCCAGAAACTAAGGCATTTATGTTTAAATTTTTTTTCAAGTAAGTTCTAATGTAAAATTTTTTTGTTTTTCATTTTCTTATATTTCTTAAATTTTCTGGAAGATTTGAATACTGTACCTATTTTTCATGATTTTAAATACTCATGAAAAATATCTTGGAGTTTATGAATCGTTTATATTATTATCTAAAAGTGTATGGCACTATTTTACTGAATTAAGAATGAAACACAAAATCAATTAGATACAATAAATACACTTGTATTAATATGATGTATTTTATCATTAAATGGGAAAATAAAAAATTACAATTTCCATAAATAAGGATAAAGTTTGTTTATTTAGTTAAAAATGGATTGTTTATACATATACCAAATGATTTAAAAGACTTAAATAATAGAGTAATTAACAATTTTAATGATTAATTTGATTTCTATAACAAAATTGTAGCTATGTAGATAAATACAATTATAGAAAAAATATTAATTTATTTTATTAAATAAGTTTTTAATTATCCTATTAGGCTTAAATAAAAAGACTAGCATTCAACTTCTCTAACAATAAATACTACATTCTTAGACTCGAAATAATCCTTAGTGATCAATTAAAAATACAATACATTTGTGAACATGGGCTATCGAAGAGTCTCAATAAATTAAATAAATAATATACACCTATCAATAAATTAATTACAATAATAAATTATTAATCACAGACTAACTGCAAATAAATGAATTATGATGGTATATAGAAATTAGCAGCTACTTTTAATGCTTGGTCGATATCCTTAATAAGATCTGTCGGAGATTCCAGACCGATAGACAATCTTATCAGGTTATCGGTGATGCCCAATTCTTTTTTGATTTCTGCGGGGACTATTTGATGTGTCATTGTTGTTCTGTAAGCATAAAATTCATTGTTATTATGATGAGTACTTTTTGAAAATAATATGGAAGAAAATAAACTAGTATAACTTTATTATAAAAAGGAAATATATTTCTTGAAAATAATTTTAGCGCTATAATATATTGTTAGAATTCAATATCTTACGGTAGTTCAGCGAGCGATTCAAAGCCTCCTAAACTCACGGCAAGAGCAAAAACTTTTAGAGCTTTCAAAAATGCTTTGCTCGTTTCTAGATCTCCCTTCAAGAATATCGAAATCATTCCAGATGGTCCATGCCACAGTCTTTTAGCTAATTTATATTGTGGGTGAGATTCTAAGCCTACAAATGAAATAAATAGTAAATATCTAAATAAAACAGATTTGATTTTATTATGAATTCTTAAAATCTTCTTTCTCCATGACAAGATCAAGTCTTTTTATTATACTGCCTAAATTACCTGGATAGAGGATTTTCTCAACAAGAGGATGCTGTTCTAGGAATCTGGCAACTTTAGTCGCATTTTCAATATGTTTGTCCATTCGTATTGCCAAAGTTTTCAAACTTCTGTTGACGAGGTAGCAGTCAAATGGAGATGGAATTGAGCCAGCAACTAAATTATAAAGAGAAATACATTAATTATTCTGGAATTTAATATTTTAGTCATTATTATTTTACAATTGAAATTCATCGATAGACTTACTGTGTTGAATATTTGCTAGTCTATTATATAAATCATCATCGCTGGTAGTTATAGCTCCCATAATGACATCTGAGTGGCCATTCATGTATTTGGTTAGGGAATAAACAGCGATATCGGCACCCATCAAAAGAGGGTTCTAAAAATAATATATCTGTATCAAAAATGTTCATAATTGTATTTAAAATAATCGTTATAGATCGCTATCTTACCTGAAGATATGGAGTCAAAAATGTGTTGTCTACAACAAATATTATGTCATGAGATTCAGACTTGATAGCTGCTGCGAGACGTGGAATGTCCATGATCTTAAGAAGTGGATTTGTAGGGCTTTCAATATATACCATCTAAAAAAATTGATAATCACATTTTTAAATGTGTAATGGTGCTCATAATAAGTATATTTATAATTTTTATTTATTTTTTAAATGTTTGATTTGGTATGAACTATACCTTGGTATTAGGCTTGAAGGCATTTTCTAGATTTTCAACAACTGTTGTATCGATGAAGTCCACTTCTACTCCATTGTCTTTAGCGATGTTCTTGAAGTACCTATTTTGAAAGATATATTATGTTAATAAATTAGCATATATTGAGGGCTTATTTAAATAGTATTTTAGAAATAAGTCATAATAAATATATATATTAAGCATATGCTTCATTAACCGATTTGAAGAGGTCTATAATCGTGCCTTAGAAAAATGACACAAAGATTTTATTAGTACCTTACATTTTAAATAAAAATAGTCCAACTAACTAAAGAAGTCTTATGTATTTCATGATTCTAAATATTATTCTGAGAAAGGCATTCATAATGCCAAAGTAATGATTTGGACCTCATTTATTACTGAAAGTTTTATAAACGTTCTATCTTGAAAGATATTAATTATTCATACCAGTGAGTGCCACCATAAACATCATCTCCACAGATGACGTGATCACCAGCTTTGAGAAGTCCAGCAACTCCTGCTATTGATGCTAGACCGGACGCAAAGGTAAGGGAGTATTTCGCCTTATCGAGGCTGGCAATACAAGTTTCAAGGGCACTTCTTGTTGGGTTTCCAATTCTACTATAAAAATATTCCTGAAAGATATAATGACATTTTAAATTTTAACTGTTCAAGAATGCTCCCCCTCAATAAATCATTTTTTTTTAAATCATCAGTTAAAATATTCTTACACTGTGTTCTTCAGGGTCTTCCTGCTTGAAAGTAGATCCAGTGTGGATAGGGGGGACTATGACTCCCGATTTCCACTGGTCCGGACTTTGACCTTCGTGAATTGCCCTTGTCTCAAAGCTTTGATCGGGATGTAAGAAGAAGTCATCCGGATTATTGCCATTTTGGGCTCCATTGGAGTGTTCCTGTTGGTTGTCTATCTTCATTCTATAACATTAATCAATTTTTGCTTTGTATTGATGAAAGTTTAATATTATTAAATATTATTATAAAAGACTGAACTTTGTAGTAAGAAACATTTAGTACTGTTGAGTATCCTGTGAATTTATAATGCCATTCACACATTAGCTTTTTAGCAGGATTGGCTTAATCAGCCTAAAATTGTAAAAACAAAATCACATAATATTTTTGAACATTCAACAATGGCCAATGATTCAATATCATGTTAGGTTTTGTAATTTTATCAAATCTTAGCCAAATAAGGCATTGAATTACTTAGTGATGTTTGCTATGTGAAAATATTTGCTTTGCTTATGAAGAAATGAACTTGGTGACTCTAGCTAGAATACTAATTATATTTTGTTAAACTGTTGGCGAAAGATTCATTTTTTCTCAGGCCTACTAATATAGCTTATTTATGTTGAAATAGGCTTAGTAAAGCTTTTTTTTTTTATACATGATTTGCTCGCTTTAAACAAGTTTTTTTATTCGTTTAAATAACTGTTTTCAGTTAAGTGGCTCCTTAAAGTAATTGTTTTATTACTGTTTCAATTAAAATTATGTTACTTTTCTTGTAAGCATTAAAAGAACAAAAATAAAAAATAAATGTTCGTTTTGTTATTCCAAACATACAATGGAAAACATAATGTCGAGTGTTACTAACACTTTTAGGATAATTTCATTAGAAATGGATGATGAAAAAAACATTTAGTCTTATAAAAAGTCGTAGGATAAAATTTACTAATTCTCAATGTGATTTTCAGTTAAGTGGCCCCTTAGAATATTTTTTTTCTATTTCTTTGCTCTAATAAAAATTGTTTTGTTTTTTATAAATCATCATAAAAAAAAAAAAAAAAAAAATTGTACTCCATATCCATATAAAGACTATATGGAGTGATTTTAACTGGAATGTTAAGAAAAAAATGTAGCTAAATAGAGTTAATTTTTTTTTTTTTTACAGTAAAAATATATTGGATTATCAGTATGCTATTTAATAAAATATATACAGAGACAGAAACTACAATTAAAAGGAAAAAGTTCCCATCTTAAATATTCAACGTGAAAATTGTAATGATTTATGAAAATAACAATAAAAAGAATTATATTGCAAAATTGGAAATTGCAGGATAAGAAAACTACCCTTTTGAGTTTAGTTCATAAAATTTACCATAGAGTGCAGCACATTTTCTCCATAGCTTTTTTAACGTCTTATTTTAATAACGGGGATAATATTTATCTTTTATTTATATCATCATAATTAATTAATCAGTTATAAAATTGTAATTAGTTTAACTGGAATATTGGGGAATGCCAAGTTTAATATAAAATTACAGAGCTTCTATCTGTTTTCTTGAATATTATGAAATATAATTGAAATCACTAATTGATATAAAATCTACTTACTTGAATATTATTCCAAACTGCTATGAACAGAGAACACAAACACTGAGAAGTTCACTTCTGAACTGAGTGCCTTCTCCAGAAAATAGCGAGCTTATGTAGTTCCTGGCGGGCCCCCACCGCTGTCCAAGGAAGGGAAGTCCCTCTCTGCACAAGGAAAATGGAGTCCTGTGAGTTGTATCTAGGGGTATTTTATTGACGTGTGGCGTACATCTTAGTCATTTTTAAGAAAAGAATTTAGCAACTGTCACTAGGAAATAGTTATTAGCAAATAACGTAGAACATTTATTAACTTTAGTAAAATTACAGAAAATCTTACTGACGCTAGGCCATTTGAAATTTTAAAGGACGAAAATTTTCGAACTATATTTCATTTTGAAGAATCACTGATTGATTTTATTAATATAGTTCAAGAGTTGAGAAATTAGTATAAATTAGATGGTTTAACTCAAGAAACTATTACTCAACTAATGTTAAGAACGGATAGAGAAATTATATATCACATTTACAAATCTTTTCTTAACACCCTTGGCAACCACATCATGAATTTTAACCCAAACACCCTAGCTGAATTTAGAAGCACAATTTATAATAAATGCTCTTTTATGAATTCAAATCTAAATAATAAGAACAAATTTAACAATAACAACAAACAAAATCACCAACAACATCGTCATAACTCGCCATCTACTTTTCATTCATTCCATAACAAAAAATTTGATAAAAATCAACATCATACACAGACGCTATCCAAATCACAAAACTTCATATCAATCATCCTTTTAATAAATGAAACAATAAAAATTTTCATAAACGAAATTTACAAAAAAGAAACGAAACTAACAGCGCAGTATCCATGATAATAGTTCGTAATTTACAAAAACGGGAACCTCAAAATTGTATTTCCTCTCACGAAGTAACACACTGCGAAGAAGAACCCCCACAAAGTAATAATGAGCCAAATCAAAATGGTAAAATAACAGCACTAGAAGGCATAATAAAACAATATTTTAAATTTTACGCGTATTTAATGCATTTTTGCTTAATTAAAACTTATTATTTAGAAAAATTTGAATAGAAAAAACTATTTAGGTTTTAATCAATAGCTATAAAGATTTTTAAAAAAATATTTGAACGAAATATATTTTTCATGTATATATGTACTATTACCAAATTTCGAAAAACGGTACAACTTTACAAGAGGGGCGCGTTATCACTGGTTCCTCCCGAACTTACCCGAAGGTCGCCGTACTAGCATACTCTAGCGCCATTTGTGCTAACATTCAATTATAACGTTCGTATTCATTGGAATTATTAAACTTATTAATGCTTTAATTAGATATAATCTAAAATTATTAGTGCTGTCGACTTCCGCTCGTTACTTTCGTCCAAGAAATAAATAAAAGACCAACGGATCCTTTTCAGTTGAAATCGGGCTCTTACTGTAATTTCAATTATTACTGCTTTAATTAGATCACAGCTGACGAATTCCGCTTCGTACGCTCGCCCAAGAGTTAAGAAACCCCAATAGTTCCTTTTCAGTTGAGGTCGGGTCCTTACCGTAATTTAAATTATCACTCCTTTAAATTATTACTACAACTTCCCCAGATCACCGGTAGTCGACAGCGCTAACAATTTTAATTAATATATGTAATTCATACAGTAATAATTCCAATGAATACGAATGTTAAATAGGAATACAAAGCAGTTGGTTAGCACAAATGACGCTAGACTGTGCTAGTCCGTGACCTTCGGCTAAGTTCGGAAGGAACCAGTGATAACGCGCCCCTCTCGTAAAGTTACACCCGAAAAACCATTCACTCTAACCGCAGATGCATCAAACTATGCTATCATAGCAGGACTATCACAGACTATCAATAATAAAGAATTACCTATCTCATTTGCATCCAGAACTTAAAACTAACTAGAAGAAAATTATTCTACCATCGAAAAAGAGTTGCTAGCCATCGTCCGCGCTTGTAAACATTTTAGACTCTATTGTTATGAACGAAAATTCATCATAGAAAGGGACTGTAAACCACTACAATGGTTACACAATTTAAAAGAACCCAATCCTAAATTAGCACAATATAAATTACAATTAGCCGACTTTGATTTCGAAGGAAAAATATATTATGTAGCAGACGCACTTCCAAGAAATCAAATTACTGAAACTGAAATTCGACAGATACCGACCCATGTCCCAGTTTCGTCTCACTTAATGAATTCGTATCTGCACCTACTCCAGAACATATTGATGAGACAGTTAATGATTTAGCCCGATCCTTTAAAATATTAAAGACAAAATTAAAGGCTATATTTTTCTAGGCCCGTCCCCCCCCCTCTAAAGAAATTCCTGCGTACGCCCTTGCTACTACGTATACATCATTATAATAAATTTCTTATAATTTGCAATATTAAAATTGAAACGTTTAATATTGCTCTCCGCCCGCTTCTCCCTCTAAAGAAATTCCTGCGTACGCCCTTGCTACTACGTATACATCATTATAATAAATTTCTTATAATTTGCAATATTAAAATTGAAACGTTTAAAACACAAGAATCACTTATAACATGCCAAAATTCAAATTCACTAATCTTTTTACATTTTCGCTTCTTAGACTAGCCTATATGACCGCCAAAAATTCTATGGCATTCAGTTCCCGCTTCTCCCTTTCGCTTTGTAATTTAAGTTGTTGTGGTTTGTTTTAATTTTTAAATGAACGAATGAATATCTGGTCCAATTATATTTAATCGAAGTTTGAAATATGTGATTTATTTAAGGAGTGAAGCAGTTTGATCCGGATTCAAATTAACAGGTATGAATTTTAATTTTTTATTTCTTAATTAGTTGATGCTTATGGAATTGAGTTAATAACAGCTTTGATAATAGATACTATTGGTAGTTTAAGAAGTTTTTTTTTAACTTATATTCCTTTTTCACGTTTTTTTGATGTTTGTTTATTGGATTTATATAAAGGTGATTCTTAGAAAAAGTTCAAAAATAGAACTTCAAAAAAGTTAGTACCCGAACTCTTCCCTAAAAATGTGAATAAAATTGATGAGTGATCTAGAGATACTAATCAATGATTTTTAGAACAGTTTTCAGTTGAACTCCCAATTTTGGGCGAGGAATTCCAAATTCCCCAAAGAACATACTTTTCAATCCTGTAATGAAGAATTATTCCAAACCTGAAACATCCTGCTTTTTACTACATTTTTTAAAATTTGATTCTTTTGGAAGTGATTAAAATTAATTTCAACACATCAAAAAAATTTAGGATCATAAATGAAGTACTGAAGATGTAATTTCAATTGATTGTATATATGATAAAATCGATAAAGTAATTGATTTTAAATCAGGTTTTCATTACGACACCATTAACATTACCTTTTCATTACTGCATCAAAATGAAATTGTGAAAAAGGTGGTAATGATAATTTGAATTTCGAGACCCTACCAAAGTAAAATTAATAGAGCTGTACCAAAAACATAAATGCCGTTCTGTTATGATTTTTATAGAGAAAAAGAATAATTAATTTTAAAAACTTTAAAAGCATTACTTTAGGAGATATATTGATGATCTGTAATAATTAAAATAGACGTACTCGCCGAACACACAACAATTTCAGGTCACTGTTGTAGCTGAACTGAAGGGCTGCCCATTGGGCAAGAGGGGGAACTACTTTGAATGGTTGTGACTTGTCATTTAAGGAGAAAATCTCTCAAAAAATACATTATACTTTCGTGCATGAGAAAAAATCAATAATGTGGCAGTAATGATTACAAAGACCAGTGACAAAGCTTGTATTATTCTAGAATCAACAAAATTCAAATAAAACTCAAAAGACTTCAGTTTTGAAGAACAGTATGTACAATAAATTTTTGGTGATGGAACTCATTTTCAGAAAACAATGGAGTAATTCGATTTAATTGTTTGTTTAACTTAAAATAAACCTGTCCTGGGACAGGTGGCAGTAATGAGAATTCTGATGTGTGATTCAACAAGAAAGTTGCCATTTTTGTGAAAACTCATCATTTTTGTTTTTTTCAATGATTCGGGAAGCGAAATGAACACAATAGTTAAAATAACAAAACAAACTTTATATTCATAATCTAAATGTTATGTAAGAGGGACAAAATTTTTACTTATTCTCTGAGAATTATCCATAATATCCTTTTGTACTAGAACTAGCAGAGAATTTTTCATATTTTTATAGTAGAGCATTGATCAATTTTAGATAAATAATAATTATCAGGTATTACTAAAGCTGTTATGGTACTTTAAGATATGATCTGTGGACTTAATCTTCACAAGATACTTTTATGCAGTTAGATATTACATGGGAATCAATACAGACATTAAGAACATATTCAATCATTAGTAAAGATGTTAATCATTTAGATTTTGAACACAATGTTTTTAGATATTCCACTCTAATAGATATTTAGATTGTTCAAAGTTCCGCCAACAATTTAAAACATTGTTTTGATATGTTATATAAAAATATGTTCATCTTATGTTTGAAACAGTTGACCAGTTTATCTAAGCAGATTGTCAGGGTGGCAGTCAAAGTAATACAAATAGTGTGAAACGATTTAATGAAAGCCGATATTTTACCATTAAATTGGGAAAGTGGTAATTAACAGTAATTGTATTTTTGATTCTTTGGAAATATTAAGTTTTTAATTTGTATCCAATAACGATATATGATTATGATTTTTTGTTATATTAAATTTACATTTGAAGGTTTTTTAAAAGTAATTCCGCTAACACAATGTTTTATTTTTTTTTTGTCTCTTTTACTTATTACTCCGGAATGAAATATATTGTAAAAAAATAAAGAAATACCAAACAAACTTTTTCAGTAATTTTTGTTAAAAATCACTTTGTAATTTTATTATATTTTTTATAATTAATTTTTCAAAAATAATATCTTAAACAGTAAAAATATATTACGATAGCTATTTCTGCGAGTAAATAATTAAATCAAACCCAAAAACATACCCAATTAAGTAAATGATTATCGTGGAATGGGGAAAAAGGATGGTTAAAAGTACATGAACAAGAAATTAAAATAAATTTGTTTATTTAGTTCAATACGGATTATTTATACATACACAAAGTTATAAATAAGACTTAAATGTTAAAAGTAGTTAACAATTACAATGACTAATTTGTTTTCAATAACCAAAATGATACAAAATAAATACAATTATTGGTAATATATTAATTTATTTTATTAGACTTATATAAAAAGACTAGCTATCATCTTCTCTAACAATAAATACTACATTCTTTTACTCCTGAGATAATTCTGAGTGATAAATTAAAAAACAATAGATCAGTGATAATAGTGTTAATAAATAAAATAAATAATTTACATCTATCAATAAATTAATTACAATAATAGATTAATAAAATAAAAATCACAACCAAACTGCACAAGGAAAATGGAGTCCTGTGAGTTGTATCTAGGGGTATTTTATTGACGTATGGCGTACATGTTAGTCATTTTTAAGAAAAGAATTTAGCAACTGTCACTAAAATGTAATAGTGGAATTCAAGATGATTAGCCAATATTAAAGCACTGATCGATAATGTACACTGTTAATCGATATTCCTTACATAACTAAGTGTTGTGGCAGGGAGAGGAATAGGTGGGGATATCCTCTCGAAATGTACGAATAAACATAAGGTTTGTATTTTAAGCAATATTTTTGATAATTTTTTATTCACTTTTCATGCTTATCCTTAAAACTTACTCCAAATTTGGCGATTATAAACATTTAGGTGATTACTAGCCTTCTTCTTTTTTTATCACCTCCTCCTCTCCGAATAAATATTCTTATCGACTTGTAAGTTGAAAAAGTATACTATACAGGTTGTATCACAAGTAGATGAAAATATTCAAGGGGTCGAACTACTTAATCATTCATAAAAACATCCTTATTAAATAAAAAAAAATAATACCTTTCCTTTGGGCAAGATATTTTGGCTATTCAAACGCTCCATTCATTGCGGGATTTATGTGATATCACTTTTCATGTCAACAAAGCTATTTAAATTACTTTGTATTGGTTCTGGTGAAACTTGCTAAGTTTGATCTAATTCTATGATTCGTAAAACCGTGTAACAAGAGCGGAAACTTTCGTATAAGTATTGCCTTGGGCCAATGTGCAAGAATACAACGAAAAGTGGACTATATAAAGTATTTTTTCTCCTTCCAAAAGACTCAATTATACGAGTAAAATGGTGTAAAGCCATAAGAAGAGTTAAATTATCTCCAATAACTAATTTGCATTGTTTTTAAGATCATTTTGAAGTCGTTTCCTTTACAATTTCCTTGCTTTAGGTTAAAAATACCTCAGATCATAACCTCAAACAGTTTTGATTGGACATTTAATCAATTTTTACCACTTTTTGGTTTTACCAATAGCATTGCGTTTAGATATTTTAAATTTCGCGCGTATTTAATGCATTTTTGTTTAATTAAAACTTATTATTTAGAAAAATTTGAATAGAAAAAACTATTTAGGTTTTAATCAATAGCTATAAAGATTTTTAAAAAAATATTTGAACGAAATATATTTTTCATGTATATATATACTATTACCAAATTTCGAAAAACGGTACAACTTTACAAGAGGGGCGCGTTATCACTGGTTCCTCCCGAACTTACCCGAAGGTCGCCGTACTAGCATACTCTAGCGCCATTTGTGCTAACATTCAATTGTAACGTTCGTATTCATTGGAATTATTAAACTTATTAATGCTTTAATTAGATATAATCTAAAATTATTAGTGCTGTCAAACCCCAAAGAGTTAAACAAACCCCAATAGTTCCTTTTCAGTTGTGGTCGGTTCCTTACCGTAATTTAAATTATCACTCCTTTAAATTATTACTACAACTTCCCCAGATCACCGTAAGTCGACAGCAATAACAATTTTAAATAATATGTAAGTAAGACAGTAATAATATCAATGAATACGAATGTTAAATATGAATACAAAGCAGTTGGCTAGTACAAATGGCGCTAGAGTGTGCCAGTCCGCGACCTTCGGGTAAGTTCGGGAGGAACCAGTGATAACGCGCCCCTCTTGTAAAGTTGTACCCGAAAAACCATTCACTCTAACCGTTGATGCATCAAACTATGCTATCATAGCAGGACTATCAATAATAAAGACTTACCTATCTCATTGAATCCAGAACTTTAAACAAACATGAGAAAATTACGCTACCAAAAAAAAAGAATTACTGGCCATAGTCTGGGCTTGTAAACATTTTAGACCCTGTTTATCCGGATTAAAATTTACCATATAAACGGACCATAAATCGCTAAAATGGTTACACAATTTAAAAGAATCCAATTCTAAATTAACACAATGGAAATTACAATTAGCCGACTTTGATTTCAAAGTAAAATACTTAGAAGGAAAAATTAATTATGTAGCTGACGCATTTTCAAGAAATCCAATTACTGAAACTAACTTAATTTGATAGATACCGACCCATGTCCCAGTTTCGTCTCGCTTAATGAATTCGTATCTGCACCTACTCCAGGACATATTGATGAGACAGTTAATGATTTAGCCCGATCCTTTAAAATATTAAAGACAAAATTAAAGGCTATATTTTTCTCGGACCGTCTCCCCCTCCCCTCCCTCTAAGAAATTCCTGCGTACTAGGTATACATCACTGTAATAAATTTCTTATAATTTGCAATATTACTATATTATAAAATGTTTAAAACACGAGAATCATTCACTACATGCCAAAATTCAAATTCACTAACCTTTTTACATATTCGCTTCTGAGGCTAGCCTATATGACCGCCAAAATTTCTGTCATTCAGTTCTCGCTTCTCCCCTTTCGTTCTGTAATTTAAGTTGTTGTGGTTTGTTTTAATTTCAACATAGAATCGAGCTAATGAATATCTGGTCCAATTATATTGAATCGAAGCTTGTAGAGTGAGATTTCTTTCAGGAGTGGAACAGTTTGAATTTGATTCGAATCAACAGGTAAGAATTTTAATTTTTTATTTCTTAATTAGTTGATGTTGTTGGAATTGAATTTATAACAGCTTTGATAATAGATACTCTTGGTACTTTAAGGAGTTTTTAATTTAAATTCCTTTTTCATTTTTTTGGATTTATATAAAGGTGGTTCTCAAAAAAAGTTCAAATGCAGGCCTCCAAAAAAGTTAAGTCATTGAACTCTTCACAAAAAATTTGATTAAGTTTCATCAAAATAATTAAGGATCATAAATGAAGTACTGGAAATGTAATTTCAATTGATTGTATCAATTCATTATGACACCATTAACATTACCTTTTCATTACTGCCTCAATATAAAATTTTGGTGGTAATGAGACGGTTGAAGGAGTGGTATGTAATGATAATTTGAATTTCGAGAGCCTACCAAAGTAAAATTAATAGAACTATACCAAAAACATAAATACTGTTCTGTTAGGATTTTTATAGAGAAAAAGAGTAATTAATTATAAAAACTTCAAAAGCTATACTTTAGGAGATATATTGATGATCGGTAATGATAAGAATAGAAAGACTCACCGAACACATCAATTTCATGTGACGGTTGTAGCAGAACTGAAGGGCCTGCCCATTGGGCAAGAGGGGGATCTACTTTGAATGGTTGTGACTTGTCATTTAAGGAGAAAATCTCTCAAAAAATACATTATACTTTCGTGCATGAGAAAAAATCAATAATGTGACAGTAATGATTACAAAGACCAGTGACAAAGCTGGTATTATTCTAGAATTAACAAAATTCAAATAAAACTCAAAAGACTTCAGTTTTGAATTTAAAGTGAGTAAGTTTGCAATCAAAATGTATCAAATGTACCATCAACTTTTGGTGATGGAACTCATTTTCGGGAAACAATGGAGTAATTAGATTTAATTGTTTGTTTAACTTAAAATAAACCTGCCCTGGGACACATGACAGTAATGAGAATTGGGATGTGTGTTTCAAGAAGAAAGTTGATATTCCAGTGAAAATTCATCAGTTTTATTTTTGTCAATTAGTCGGAAGCAAAATGAACACAAGATAAAAAACACAAATAAACTTTATATTCATCATCTAAATGTTATGTAAGAGGGACACAGTTTTTACCTATTCTCTGAGAATTACCATAATATCCTTTTGTACTAGAACTAGAAGAGAATTTTTCAGATTTTTATAGTAGAGCATTGATCAACTTTAAATAAATCAGGTATTACTAAAGGTACTTTAAGAAATGATCGGTGGGCTTAAGCTTCTCAAGATAACATATACATAGTTAGATATCACCGAGGAATCAATACAGGCATTAAGAACCTATTTAATCATTAGTAAAGATGTTAATCATTTAGATTTTGAACACAATTTTTTTATATATTCCACTCTAATAGGTATTTAGATTGTTCAAAGTTCTGCCAACAGTTCAAAAAATTGTTTTGATGTTTTATATAAATGTTTAAAACAGTTGACCATTGTATCTAAGGAGATGGTCGGGAGAGCAGTCAAAATAATACGAATAATATGAAACTATTTAATGAAAGCTGATATTTTACCACTAAAGTAGGAAAGTGGTAATTAACAGTAATTGTAATCTTTATTCTTTGGAAATATTAAGTTTTAATTGGTATCCAATAATATCCGATATATGATTATGATTTGTTGTTACATTAAATTTACATTTAAAAGTATATTCTGCTAAAATAATATTTTACTTTTTTTTTTTCTCTTATTGCTCCTTAATATAATATATTGTAAAAATAAATAACAAACAAACTTTTTCAGATAATTTTTTTTTAAAAATCACTTTCATATTTTATTATTTTTATTATATTTTTTATAATTAATTTTTCAAAAAGATATTACGATAGCTATTTCTGCGAGTAAATAATTAAATCAAACCCAAAAACATACCCAATTAAGTAAATGATTATCGTGGAATGGGAAAAAGGATGGTTAAAAGTACATGAACAAGAAATTAAAATAAATTTGTTTATTTAGTTCAATACGGATTATTTATACATACACAAAGTTATAAATAAGACTTAAATGTTAAAAGTAGTTAACAATTACAATGACTAATTTGTTTTCAATAACCAAAATGAAACAAAATAAATACAATTATTGGAAATATATTAATTTCTTTTATTAGACTTATATAAAAAGACTAGCTATCATCTTCTCTAACAATAAATACTACATTCTTTTACTCCTGAGATAATTCTGAGTGATAAATTAAAAAACAATAGATCAGTGATAATAGTGTTAATAAATTAAATAAATAATTTACATCTATCAATAAATTAATTACAATAATAGATTAATAAAATAAAAATCACAACCAAACTGCTAAGATATAAATTATGACGGTACATAAAAATTAGCTGCTACTTTCAGTGCTTGGTCGATATCCTTAATAAGATCTGTCGATGATTCCAGACCGATAGACAATCTTATCAGGTTATCGGTGATGCCCAATTCTTTTTTGATTTCTGCGGGGACTATTTGATGTGTCATTGTTGTTCTGTAAGCATAAAATTAATTTTTATTATTGATGAAATAATATGGAAGCAAATATACTTTTATAACTTTATTATAAAAAAGAAATATATTTCTCAAAAATAATATTAGAATTCAATATCTTACGGTAGTTCAGCGAGCGATTCAAAGCCTCCTAAGCTCACGGCAAGAGCAAAAACTTTCAAAGATTTCAAAAACGCTTTGCTTGTTTCTAGATCTCCCTTCAAGAATATCGAAATCATTCCAGATGGTCCATGCCACAGTCTTTTGGCTAATTTATATTGTGGGTGAGATTCTAGGCCTACAAATGAAATAAATAGTAAATATCTAAATAAAACAGATTTTATTTTATTATGAATTCTTAAAATATTCTTTCTCCATGACAAGATCAAGTCTTTTTATTATACTGCCTAAATTACCTGGATAGAGGACTTTCTCAACAAGAGGATGCTGTTCTAGGAATCTGGCAACTTTAGTCGCATTTTCAATATGTTTGTCCATTCTTATCGCCAAAGTTTTCAAACTTCTGTTGACGAGGTAGCAGTCAAATGGAGATGGAATTGAGCCAGCAACTAAATTATAAAAATAAATACATTAATTATTCTGGAATTTAATATTTTAATAATAATTATTTTACAATTGAAATTCATCGATAGACTTACTGTGCTGAATATTTGCTAATCTATTATATAAATCATCATCGCTGGTAGTTATGGCTCCCATAATAACATCTGAGTGTCCATTCATGTATTTGGTTAGGGAATAAACAGCGATATCGGCACCCATCAAAAGAGGGTTCTAAAAATAATATATCTGTATCAAAAATGTTCATAATTGTATTTATAATAATCGGATAGGTCATTGTCTTACCTGAAGATATGGAGTCAAAAATGTGTTGTCTACAACAAATATTATGTCATGAGATTCAGACTTGATAGCTGCTGCGAGACGTGGAATGTCCATGATCTTAAGAAGTGGATTTGTAGGGCTTTCAATATATACCATCTAAAAAAATTGATAATGGCATTTTTAAATGTGTAATGATGCTCATAATAAGTATATTTATAATTTTTATTTATTTTTTAAATGTTTGATTTGGTATGAACTATACCTTGGTATTAGGCTTGAAGGCATTTTCTAGATTTTCAACAACTGTTGTATCGATGAAGTCCACTTCTACTCCATTGTCTTTAGCGATGTTCTTGAAGTACCTATTTCGAAAGATATATTATGACAATAATTTAGCATATATTGAGAGCTTATTTAAATAGTAGTTTAGAAATAAGTCATAATTGCAAATCATAATACTAATATATATTTTAAGCATATGTTTAACTAACTAACTTGAAGAGGTCTATAATCATGTCTTTGAAAAATTGCAAACATTTTTATTAATACCTTACATTTTAAATAAAAATAGTTCAACTAACTAAAGAAGCCTTACGTATTTCATGATTCTATATTATATTATAATAAACAGTTATTAATTATTTTACCAGTGAGTACCGCCATAAACATCATCTCCGCAGATGACATGATCACCAGCTTTGAGAAGTCCAGCAACTCCTGCTATCGATGCTAGACCGGACGCAAAGGTGAGGGAGTATTTCGCCTTATCGAGGCTGGCAATACAAGTTTCAAGGGCACTTCTTGTTGGGTTTCCAATTCTACTATAAAAATATTCCTGAAAGATATAATGACATATTAAATTTTAACTGTTCAAGAATGCTCTCCCTCAATAAATCATTTTTATTGTAGTTAAAATATTCTTACACTGTGTTCTTCAGGGTCTTCCTGCTTGAAAGTAGATCCAGTGTGGATAGGGGGGACTATGACTCCCGATTTCCACTGGTCCGGACTTTGACCTTCGTGAATTGCCCTTGTCTCAAAGCTTTGATCGGGATGTAAGCAGAAATCATCGGGGTTATTGCCATTTTGGGCTCCATTGGAGTGTACATTTTGATTGTCTATCTTCATTCTAAAACATTAATATTTTTTTGGGTTTTTTTTTTTCTGAAAGCTAAATGAATATTAGAAGGTTTATGTTTGCTATAAGATACATTTAGTACTGTTAAGTATCCTTTAAATTTATTATGCTATTCAGAATCATAGCTTATGTAGTTTTATCAATTCACCATCAGATAAATATTTAATTATTATTTAATTACTTAGTGATGTTTGACAGGCGGAAATATTTGCTTTGCTAAGATAAGATATGAACTTTGTGAATTTTTGACATGGTGACTTTTGCTCGAACACTCACAATATTTAGTTAAATTGGTCGCAAAAGTTTCATTATTTTCTCAGCCTTACTTCCTATCGTTTATTAGGTAATTTTGAAACAGGCATAGTAATGTTCTTTTTTATATATGACTTTCTCACTTTAAAAAAGTTTATTTATTAAGTTTAAAACTGTTTTTAGTTGAGTGATCCCTTAGAGTAATTGTTTACTTTTTTTTACAAAAAATTTTTTGCTCCAACAGAAATTGTTTTATTTTATTTTTCAATTCATAATAAAAAAAAGACTATATCTATATAAAAACTATGCGGAGTGATGCTAACACTTATTAATTAATGCCATTTAAACTTTAATTTAATAAAAAAAATATAACTACATAGTAACTACATAGAATAAAATTTGAGTTTGCCTGTTTTTAAAGTAAAATTTATTTGATTATCATTATATTATTTAATATAAAATATTCAGAGAATGGTATAGAAACTACAATTAAAAGAGACAAATTCGCTTTCTCAAATATTTATATTGAACATTTTAATGATAATGTAAAACAATTATAAAAAAAAAAAAAAATTAGATTGAAAAATTGGAAATTGGTGGATCAACAAATTACCTTCTCTTGAGTTTAGTTCATACAATGTAACACAGAGAGCAGCACCTGTTCTAATTTTAAAAATTGTAACTATACGTCTCTTTTATGTATATTATGATAATCGATTAATCAATGATCAAATTCTAACGGCTTTAACTCGAATATTGGAGAATAACAAGTTTCATTTAAAATTACAGAGCTGCTCTCTGTTTTCTTGAATATTATGCAATGTAATATGAATCACTAATTGATGCCAAATCTACTTACTTGATTGTTATTCCAAACTGGTATGAACAGAGAACACAAACACTGAGAAGTTCACTTCTGAACTGAGTGCCTTCTCCAGAAAATAGCGAGCTTATGTAGTTCCTGGCGGGCCCCCACCGCTGTCCAAGGAAGGGAAGTCCCTGTCTGCACAAGGAAAATGGAGTCCTGTGAGTTGTATTTAGGGGTATTTTATTGACGTATGGCGTACATGTTAGTCATTTTTAAGAAAAGAATTTAGCAACTGTCACTAAAATGTAATAGTGGAATTCAAGATGATTAATCAATTTATATACCAAAATTAAAGCAATGATCGATGATGTATCGAGTTTGACTGTGAATCGATATTTCTCGTTATTAGTTATACATAATTAACAAAGTAAGTGTTGTGAACCAACTCTTGCTCAATTGATCTGCTTATTGCTGTTTTAGTTGATATTTAATATCAACTTGTTAGTTGAAAAAGTATACTATAGAGTGAATATAAAGAAATAGTACATAATTTTCACCTATAAACCAGAAACATATTTTTAAATGTTAGTAATTATTTAAAAATTCTGTTGCTCTGCGCGCATCACACAACTTTTCCTTACCATCCTACAGTAATCATTTTAAAACATAACTTTAAAGGATTTACATGAACACTACCTACTTGAAATGTTTTCACCAGTATGTACTTCTTCACGTCTTCTTTCACAAATGTACAATAAAGTAGGGTGATATGGGGTAAATGCGTTTTCGGGATAAGTGCGTAATTGTCTCGTTAAACCCAAACTCTCAACTGGTAAGAGCTGCACTTTACGAAACATGAAGCCTTAACAATGATGTATCAGAAATCAGCCAAGAAAGTTCTCTAAGGTGAAGTGTAACTAGTTGTAAATATATTAGTTCAAACCTGTGGATAAAGTTTCAACTTTCAACTTTTGTAATACACCAGTAGGCATTTATTTTTTTATTTTATTTATTTTTGTCTTAAGCGGAACCTGCAGAAGCTGTTCTTAAAAATAATTTGTGATTCACGTTTCTCTTTGATAGTTTTATATTTTTGAAGCGCTTGTCCGCAGTCATCCAGCAAAACATGATAGTAGGGGCAAGTGCAGATCTCTGTGATTTGACAATTGTACGTGGTATACACTTACCCGTACTATCGTTGTCGAGGAAACTACGGACTAGCTAATTAAAACAAAATATCTGATGTGGCCAACACATGACTTCCTTGTACGCCTATTAAACTATAAATCGATGGCTCAAAAAGTGATCCTGAATTTGGTTACTAGTTTCCGAAGATTGCAGTATCTCAAAAACGGCACTCGGCGTCGCGACATCCATTGACACACACACACAAATGGGGAGGAAAACCGGTATTTTACACTCCATTTTAAGACTTAAAACAAGTAATAAATTTTTTAATTGGATTGGAAATCAAATTGCGTTTGTAACCTTTATTACCGAAACATATGATTTCTGTATTTAATTTATATATAATTTTTGATGTAAGCTTATTATGACCTTCAAGTAATGTACCCTTTTCGGCTCACCACTTTTAACAAAAATCTAGTAAATACATTCATATCGAAATAAAAGTCCTATTTACCAAATTTAAGATGTTTTCATTATATTTTAATATAATTTTTGATGAAAGTCTATTATGACCTTCAAGTAAAATATCACTTCCGGTCTGCAAAAACTAACCAAAATTTATTATATTATTTAAATTAAAATATAAGTTATAAATACTAAATTTGAGAAGTTTTGCATAGTATTTTAATATAATTTTTGATGGAAATCAATTATGACCTTCAAGTAAAGTACCACTTCCGGTGATCAAGCAGTGACCAAAAAGGGAGGTTCACAACTAGATTTTACAACAATCCTAAATACAAAATTTCAACTTTCTATGGCTACTCGTTTTTGAGTTATGCGAGCAAACGAACGTACAGACGCCACGACGAAACTAGTCAAAATGGATTCAGGGATGGTCAAAATGGATATTTCCGTTGAAATCTGAAAACCGAAAATTTTCGCGATTACAATACTTCCTTTACTTCGTTCAAGGAAGTAAAAATATATTTATCAATGCATTTATTCAATTATATTCCACATCCCACTTTCATAATTCAATGATGATTGCAAAATGTGAATCTCAGACAAGCTTTAACTTTTTTCGATGATTACACCAGTAAATTAATCCTCCGGAGACCTAACTATTTTGTAATTGTCCCAAAACCGCTCCTGATTGAATAATGTGTTTTTCCAGATACCTTGTATGCACTTGCCTCTACCTTAAGGGGTAACTGCATACTAAGTACAATTAAATTAAATTATCAATCTCATCAAAATGGACATGGTTGAAAGGTAAGCCTGAATGTAATATTTAAACATTGTCGTCTAAGGAACATTAAAAAAAAACAAAATCTAGACTTCAAAAATAAAAAAATTACATTCCTCTGTAAAACTGTGTAAAATTTAGTGCTTACTTGCCACACTTAGTTTTTTAAACAATTGCAGTACGACAATTCTAAACACTATATATATATATATATATATATATATATATATATATATATATATATATATATATATATATATATATATATACACCAAATACCACATAAAAAACCACCAAAAAAATACCAATAATACTACCATAAAAATACCACATATGTATATATATATATATATATATATATATATATATATATAGATATATATACATATGTGGAATTTGGTTTATCTAGCTACTATTAAAAAAAACATTGCAATCAAGGATTTTACTTCCTTGTACGCAGTAAAGGAAGTATTGTAATCGCGAACATTTTCAGTTTTCAACGGAAATATCCATTTTGACCATCCCTGAATACATTTTGACAAGTTTCCTCGTGACGTCTGTATGTACGTTCATTTGTACGTATCTCGCATAACTCAAAAACGGTTAGCCGTAGAAAGTTAAAATTTTGTATCTAGGATTATCGTATAATCTAGTTAAGAAACTTCCTTTTTGGTCACTGCCGGAAGTGGTACTAAGAAGGACATAATTGATTTACATCAAAAATTATATAAAAATATAATGCAAAACTTCTCACATTTATAATTTATATATTGAATTAAATAACTTAAGAAATTTTGGTTAAAATTGACAAACCGGAAGTGGTACTTTACTTGAAGGTCATATTAGACTTTCATCAAAAAATATATTAAAATATAATGTAAAACATCTCAAATTTGATAAATTAGACTTTTATTTCGATATGAATAATATAATAGATTTTGATTGAAATTGAAGAGTTGAAAGGGGTATTTTTCTTGAAGGTCATAATAAGCTTACATCAAAAGGTATGTGGATATTTAATACCGAGATCATATGGTTCGGTGATAAAGGTTAGAAACGCGATTTTTTTCCACTCTAATTGCACAATTTTATTACTTGTTTTAAGTGTTAAAATTGACTGTAAAATACTTATTTCATCCACATTTGTGAGCTGAACAAGTCTGTAGCAGAAGAATAAGATATAAGTTTAGCGGGTTCTTCCACTTAAAATGTTGAAACCGTCGATTTCTAATGCTTCATCTAGTTACATAGATATTCTAATGTTGTCAAGGAACACGAAGAAATCTCTTTTGAACTTGTTACAAACTGAAAGAAAACGGCATATGATAAAGGAATGAGACCTCCAGAAACATGAGCTTGTGTGTGTATGTCTGTATGTATCAATAGATGGACGTCGCGACGCACAGTGCGGCGCTCTTACGTTGGAAGTGGACAAAAGTCGTTCTTGACGGGTTTTTAAAGAAAACTTCGAGCTGATAACTAAAAAAACATATATTAAGAGTCTTTGAATAAGTTTAATTCTGAATAACTTCTTATAAGTTTTTTATAGTTAACAAAATAATAATTAATATCACAAACCATTTTTTTTACAATACATGAATTGATTAATTTACATCAGAAAATTATAACGAGTCGCTGCTCATTGAAATACTCTTTTCGGATGACTTAGTTGGGGATGAGTTCTCCAGTTCAAATTGCAGTGAATTCACAGAGGAGTCGTCATCGTCCAAAAGATATTTTTTAATGTTCTCTAAATTAAACTTCGAATTAATTAAAGGGACCGATGATATTAAAAGTTGATTTAAAAGATCAGCATTGGAACTGGCAATTCTTGTTCTTCCGCGTGTGATTCAACCTATTTTTTTTTTTATGACTTTATGGGTAGCGTCCAAAATCTCCTCAGAGAAAATTCCAATTGGAATAAGATGGAAGAAAAATATAACTTCGCAACTATGAAATATAACATTATGTGCATTATTACACTAGAGGGCGTATAATACCAATCATAGTTTTCTGAAACAAACAAACACAGAACCATCCAAAGCAGTTTAAAGCAGGAAATATTTGTATATTTATATTGTATAATTGTTATTAAATCAAAATATTTCAGAAACTAAGAATGTTTTGAATCGAAATTGAAAAATGTTTATTTGAAGTTTTTTTAAAAAAATGTTATTTAAAGATATTAACCAAAAAATGTTATTCAAAAGTATTAACAAAAAAATGGATATTACTTACCTTCCTCGATGCCTTCCATACTAAAAATTCATTTGAAGTTGATGTATCCTTAACATGAAAGAAGGATCAACTAAATTGAAATTGTTTCGTTGAGGCAGATATACGATCTGCCACTTGTTCAAACATGAGTTCTATCCTTTGTTTTTATAATATTGGATTAAAAGCACTTATTCCATATCACTGAGGTCATTATAAAAGTATTACTAAAGGAAAACAAGTTGGAAAAAATATTCGCATTTTCGACTTTTGTCCACAGCTTACCGCAAGTGTCGTTTTTGAGATTCTGCTATCTTCGGAAACTGGTAACCAAATTCAGTGTCACTTTTTGAGCTACCTTATTATTTATAGTTCAATAGGCGTACAAGAAAGTCATGGGGTGTCCATCTCAGATATTTTTATTACTACTTATAATGGAAGAAGACTGTTAATTATTTCAAATAAACAAAATTAAAGATACTTTGGAGGAAGCTATTCTGAAAATTCGGCATTTAAGCCCTATCAGATTATTTCAATGAGGATACGACCTAGCTGATATTATACATCATTTAATTGTAAATTTATACATATAAGGAATTTGATCTAAATCGTTTGAGCCGTTTTCGGTGTTCTGTGGTCCTTTCGATAAGCCCGATACGACTGTCCTAATATTGGCCCTATTTAATTTTTTTTTATTTTTTTTAGGGAGAATTTAGTTATTTTTCATATAATTTTATACATAATTTACCATAAGATATATTTTGAGTAAATAAATTTTTTTTTATTTAAATGTTTATATAACTTGTGAAGGAAACTAATAATGTTTTTATACTAGCAAATTAATGATAGATTAGTATAGAAGAGAAAAAAAATCGTAAAGGGTAATTACCATAAACCATTAACCTGTCGATATTTCGCCATATATCAGGACAGAAGAAAAAATAAAAAAATCATATCTATAAAGACAAGATATTCTGAAAATTCGGCATTTAAGCCCTGCCAGACTATTTCAATTAGGATAAGCTTAGCTGATATTATGGTCTAATAATATAATGTATAATATAATGGTCTATAGACCATTTAACATTTATACATGTAACGAGTTTGAGCCGTTTTCGGTGCTCGGTGGTTCTTTCGAAAAGCCTCATACGACTGTCTTTGCTAATATTGGCCCTATTTATTTGTTTATTTTATTTTTTATTTTTTAAAATAATAATTTACCGTAAAATATATTTTGAGTTATGCACAAATAAAATTTTCTTTTTGTCCTAACTTTTCCATGCATTTTCTCGGTAATGTACAACATATATGAAAATGTAAAGGGTTATAAGGAAAAAAGTTTAGACAAGTTTCATAAAAATCGTAAGAGCTGAAGTGTAAAATTGACGATATAAAGTGGAATTTCCGTTCAATTTTAGCGAAAAAATTGCTGTAATTTCTCAGGCATATACCTTCCTTAAATATGTAATTTCAGTCTCATATAAATTTTCGTTTTTGTGCTAGACTTACCATAGTAACGTACACATAGACACACAGACCATTTTGTGGGACTTGCTTATTTGGACTTGCTTATTTTAATTCCGTTGAAAATGTAAAGTAAGAGGTTACAGAAAGTAAAAAAAAAATCCGATAATTAATCAAAAAATTCATTTGTGAAATCTAATAGGTTTTGCGTAGTATTTATTTACTTTTTGATAATACTAATCAGTAATATCAATTTATGATGTTGCCTCAATCGAACGGAATTTATTGATATTTTGGTACCGTGGGGATACCCTGAGTACTAAGGTGTGAAAATTTATTGTTTTACACAATATTAAGTATTTGTGTTTACACTCAACAACAAATTTAGACTCATCTATCAAACAGTGGTTTCTTTCTGTTTTCAGATGTTTAAACAACATAATTAGGGATTGATAAATTATTTTCCACTTCTATAATTACTTAACAAGATATAAGGTTTGCAATTGTATTACTAGTATGTAATAAGATTGGGATTACTTTTCACCCATCTACGCGTCGGTCATTTTTTCGAAGATTACCCGTTGTTTTTTTGTCAATTTTTTCTTTATACATCCCAAAAAAATTACTCGCCCTTTTAAATCGCTATAATATTTATTATCTTTACAACATAAATTTATCAAAGACTCAGAAGTTAAATTAATAAATAACGTTGAAAACACTCAAATTAAATATATATGAAGCACTTGAAATAATAAAATCCTTCAAATCCAATCCAGATTTTTGCTTAAATGACCAAATAAATATCTTCAATAGTCCATTCTCAAATTTATTCCCATATATAACAGAAAAACCAATTACTCACCGGCAATTACTGGATAAACCACGACCCTTAAACCGTTACCTATAAACATCCCCTACCTACCTTTCGGTCATTGTTAGTTCAATGCGAGGAGAAACCAGTACAAAGTTTTCTGTTTGATATAATCCATTTAAACCTTGTTGAGTACCAACATGTATTTGATTTCTTGTCTTAATTAAATTCATGATTTATAAATGTTTTATAATACTGTTTTTTATTACATCTAATTTAATATGTATAATAATACCAAATTATATTTTGAATTGCTTATTTTTTGTGTGTTTTTAGAAATGAAGTTGAATGTATAACATTCGAAACTAGTTTCCAATAAAACAAATTTATAGAAGTAGCAAATAATTTATCAATCCCTAATCATTAATTTTATTTTCCTCACTATTTTATCATGCAGACAGTATGGGTATAGCAGCCATGGGTGTACTGCTCCTAACAATTTATACATTGTTAACATGCTATACAATGTTAGCATTTTATACAATACTAACAATATACAACTTTTTTATAAGATATGCATTTTTTGCATAAGGTCTTCTGCTCCTCCTCTGACTAACGCCATCCCTGAATCAGATTTTTATTTATATTTTGATTTATACTCCGCAAATTAGATTTTTTCTAATGGCTTTTCCAAACAACATAGCAAACCGTCATGTATTTTGATTCCGCTACTATATATAAACTATTACAGCCATTTCTGTTAGTCACTTATAGAGAGATATAGATCACTTGTACTGTTCGGAAATTTAATTAAAAAAAAAATTCTCGTAATGAAAACCTAGAAGTCCAAACCCCTGGTTGATCTGTCATAGAATAATTGAACTTTATTGTTCTTATTTGTTGTGAATTTTGAAAGGCTGATTAGATTGTCTCTGTAGTTTAAAGAATAATATCTCTTTTGGGGTTCACTCGGTATCTTTAACACTAATAAAGCCTCTGAAATCGCTTATGTTCTGCTATATAATATAATGTTAAGTCAAAAAGGAATTGTTTTCTCCTTAATGTAGCCATTAGGAAATTGCATGTGGATTCCACCACAAAAGATATTCAAATCTTGAGAATAATTATTTCAGATTCGTCATTTCTTATAATTTGAGTTTTGATAAAATTTATTTTGTTTATGTTAATTTATAAATTTGTTGGTTCACTTTATGTTTATATCCAATGATATATCTATTTTTCCCTTACTGTTTATATTGGCGGAGTGGTTTCGTATTAAGTTATAGATTTTTATTTTTAATTGAACATTGGGATTTGAATCCCGAATAAAATGCATGAAATAGTTGGAAACCTTCTATTGTTACAATAAATTTAATCTATAATAATGTTTATATTATTTCATGTGATAGTTAATATCGAATTTAAATGTTAAAATAACATGCAAAGGAACCTAATAATTTATTAACACTTAGCAATGGTGACATTCCATATATTTTTTTTTTTCTTTTCTTACATACACTTCATTTTCTGTATAACTGTATCCACGTTTCTATAACTGTTTTAACAAATATGAGCTAATTGTCCTTTTAGTAGCTCTTGGACATATACAGTATTCCTGTACACCTAATAATTAAGACTAAAAGAAAGTAATCCTGAAGATGGGGAAACAACCCCGAAACGTGGATACAGTTAGAAAAATGAAGTGTATGTAAGAAAAGAAGAAAAAAATGTATGGAATGTCACCATTGCTAAGTGTTAATAAATAATTGTTTAGACTTCCTAAGTGCTATCATAGAACCTAATAATGTTTCTATAATAGCAAATGAATGATAGATGAACTAATATAGATCAGTTGACGTACGCATGATGGTATAGAAGGATCAATATAATCAATATGATCTTAATATAGAAGAGAAAAAAATCGAAAAGAGACATAAAATAATCTTTCCATACACACATCCTTAGAGGCTGTAAAATTACGAGAAACCATTAACCTGTCGATATTTCGCCAATACATGCATTCATGCAAGGACAGAAGAAAAAATAAAAAAAATCATATCTATGAAGACAAAATGCTGCACATCTCACATCTATTATCAAGTAGAGACAGTACATCACTCCAAGACAACTACATATATACTGAAGGAATTGGGAGGTTACACAACAACAGCTGAGAAAGCTTAAATTAAAAACAGCTGATCATAAAAAAAATTCACATTCTGAACAACTAAAAATGTACAATAGACAATTAAATCAAACAATAAAAAGAAAAAAAAATACAAAATAAATAGGAAAGTAAAAATGCTCAGCACAGAAATATCCATATCAAGAAAAGTGGATGGATCAAGAACCAGCAATATTCAATTATACAAGTAATAGATATATTATACTAATATTATATTACTTATATTATACAAGTAACAGATTAGGAAAAAGGGAGTGAGATGAAATAAATAAAAAGAAATTATGTTACTATTTCTTTATTGATTTTAATTTTATATGTATATCAATAATCTAGATAATTTAAAGTTTTTTTAAGTTTTTAGAAAATGTTTTAAGACATCTTTAAAAGCTTATTTTTAATTTAAAAATTACACAATATATATTCTAGCAATACTGTTCAATGATAGTAAGTTTACAATAAAGTAGTTATAAATTAAAATTATATTAGCAAATAATAACTAATAGAGAACTGAGATAAGAGGAGAGCATTAATTAACGGCTAAATTAAATATATTATAAATCAAGTTAGTTACAAATAAAAATAAATTAATATTTACATAATCAGTTTTCTCTTCACTTTCTGAAATTATTTTAGGATAAACTAGAAAGGGAGAAACAATATCAATGACTTAGTTCTCATTATGGCGATTCGAATGTTAAGTAACGAATCGATTCAAAGAGAAAAATAAATAAATAAATTATATTACAGTAAAATAAATTAAATGCATATTCATAAATTAATGTCACAGCCTGAATTTTAAAATTATGAGGGAATATAGAAGTTGGCAGCTACTTTGAGTGCTTGGTCGACATCTTTAACAAGGTCTGATGCTGATTCCAGGCCGACAGAGAGTCTTATCAGGTTATCTGTGATTCCCAAATCCTTCTTCGTTTCTGCTGGAAGTCCTTCGTGTGTCATAGTCGTTCTGTGTGTAAAATAAATAAATCACAATTATAAAAAAGTAAAATAATAATGAAACATTCAATTAATAACACAGAGCAATATTGATTTCGCGGCGCAAGGCTTCAGAATCGAATCTGGATAATTCTAGTCTTCTAATTGCGAGAAAAACATCAGATTTCCAAAATTCCAAATTGGCTCCAGTTTTATAAATAAAGAGGGACAATATATACTGTAATATTGATATAAAAACCAACTTTTTTTGGAGGAGAGAAGGCAGGTATTATTTAAACTAAAAGACTATTATTATTTGTTTCTTAAGAGCTTAATGCGGAAAAAGGTCATGTTTAGAAACACGCGCACCGAAATGTCTCGATAAAGGTTTTACAAACTTTATATGGCGCCCGATATTTATCCTGTTGTCCAAGTTGTTTTCCGAAATACTGATAAGCTTGCCATCAAAGTCATGTATATTTCTTCAATTTTTTTTTAATTAAAAAAATAGTAAAATAACGAAATTTATTGCGAATTTATTCGTAAATTAACGAAACGTTTGCGAATTTATTTCTCTTCCGACGTAATAACATCATAAACAAAACACATAAATGAGGTGCTTCAAAGGTTATTATATCTGAATAAACACGACAGGAGACTAGATAACCGAATTTTTTATTTATTTTCGATATATCGGTTTATATTGAGAACCTAGTATTTTTATTTAGTAAAAAAAAAAAAAAAAAATTAAATAAAATTAGAGTCAATTTGAAAAAAGTCGCTATACGTCGTGTATCTTAGTAAATTAATGTACCAAAAAAAAAGTCTATTTTTTTCCCCATTGTAATAGTGAAGATTTTTTTTTTTAACAAATAAGGTAAGCAGTATTGGCTATAAATATTTCGGAATTGATATTTTATCAGGGATAAATCTAAATAGACAAAATTCAAACGCTTTTACGGTAAAATTCCACTTTTTCGTAATACGTCATTCTTCTTCCAAGCCAACAATATTATAAATTTGATAATAAATGTTGATATAGTGTTAAGTATAGTTTTGAGGCCACTTTGCCCATTTTCAAGCATGGCACCTATAAACCAAAGATTTTCTAATTAATTATTGGCCTTTTCTAAATTATTATCACTGATTAAGCTGTTTTTTTGGTTGGTTTTACTAAGAAGAATTGTTACTATTAATTGTGTGTGAATTATGCGATGTGATAGATTTTTAGTAAAGTATAGATAGTTACATAACATTTAATCGGACATTTTGAGTGTTTTAGAATAAGTTAATTTTCAATAATGTTTTGGTTCATAGATGACAGATTTGAGAATGGGTAAAGTGGCCTGAAACGTCGCCTATGTAAAGAGAATAAAATAAATTTTTAAAAAAAGGTGGGGTAATACTAATATATATATATATATATATATTATCACACTTTTCGGATAAAAAAAAATTTGTTTGTAATAAAAAAGTTTTTTATATTAATATATTATAGTTATATAGTTTTGAATACTTACGGTAGTTCAGCAAGCGATTCATATCCTCCTAAGCTTACTGCGAGAGCGAAAACTTTCAAAGCTTTCAAAAATGCTTTGCTCATCTCCAAATCTCCCTTCAAGAATATCGAAATCATTCCAGATGGTCCGTGCCATAACCTTTTTGCCAATTTATATTGTGGATGAGATTCCAGGCCTATAGAAGAAATACATAATCATTAGAAATTTCTGAACTATTCTTTAAAATCAAAAACTAGATAAATAATTTTGAATACACTATTCAGTTTACCTGGATATAGAACTTTTTCTACTAGTGGATGCTGTTCTAAGAATTTGGCAACTTTAGTCGCATTTTCAATATGCTTGTCCATTCGGATTGATAAAGTTTTTAAACTCCTGTTCACGAGGTAACAGTCGAATGGAGATGGAACTGAGCCTGAAACTAAATTATAAAAAGAAAAATATTAATTATTCTGGAATTTAATATTTTAGTAATTATTATTTTATAATTTAAATTCATTCATAGACTTACTGTGTTGAATGTTTGCCAATTTATTATATAAGTCATCATCGTTGGTTGTAATGGCTCCCATGATAACATCGGAGTGGCCATTCATGTATTTAGTCAATGAATAAACAACGACATCAGCGCCCATTGATAGAGGATTCTAAAAAATATATAATGTATGAACTAAAGAAAAATATATAAAATAATTTAAATTTAAATCTTCTTAAATGAATATAGATTTTGTCCCATTGTTTTAATGAATTGTTGTTTTTTAGTTAGCTTAGTGGAAAATTATTCTGATCTTTAATTTTATGAACTTGTTATTGTTGAAATAATTGTAAGGTTGGCAACCCTTCTCCTTCTTAGGGAGGTTATTTTTTGGTTATCCTGGACGAGGTGTCAGCGTTGGACACTGATTTTTATATAATTATTAATTTCAACTCTTTTTGCTTTTGATTTTTAAGTGCAGTTATGATAGATTATTTCAATGTTTTTACGATCCATTTGTGTCTGGTTGTAAGTTATTTTTATAATTATTATACGCTTTAGACCTACACCACCGCGATCTCTTGAAAAAAATGTACTTATTCTTGATGATGACTGAATGAGCGAAAATTCGGTTGATATATAAATTAATGAAATACAATTAATACAGTCGAAATTCCATATATCTAACTTTTTTTAATAACTTTGAATTTTTATTAGAAAAAAAATATTTTGTATATCGAATAAAATTTCTATAAATCGAATAAAAAATTCCACTTAAAAAGTAAAATAAAATGCAATTGTCATCAAAAAGAGCCCGTAGTTTAAGTAAGTAAGAACGGGTAATAATTAATTAAGAAAAAAAAAAAATGTTCCAGCGGTTTCTAAAACAATGGAAATTGAGGGAAGATCTGGTTTCAGAAGAAGCATAGGAGTATCTAAATTCTCTGAATCTCTTTCCTAACATAGTATGAAATTTTCATTTTAGATTCAGTTTTAGCTTTTTCTTACTTGTTGTGAACATTGCTCCTAAACATAACTTCCGTTATGAACTATACACAAATAGACATTAAAAGCTATTTTAAGCAGAAACAAAAATATATTAAAATCTTCAATCAAAGATGTGATTCTTACAATTTTTCAAATAAGTGCTGTTGATCGTTCAGTTTTGTATTTCTAAAATCCGAAAAAATTACTTTCGTTACATCATTTACCCCCCCCCTCCCCTCCCCTGCTTGATACTGATTTAGCCCGAAGAATAGCTGTAATTGTTTTTAATCTGAAAAAGTTGAAAAATTGCAATCTTTCTATATATCGAAATTTCGATATATCGATTTTTTTTTCAAGGAGCCTTCATGTTCGATATATAGAGGTTCGACTCTATATACTTTTCAGACTACGTTATCCTTATTGTCTTACTATTGTGTATATATATATATATATATATATATATATATATATATACAGTAGATTAATTAAATAGAGGAAGTAAGTGGTGTTTATTTTTTTACCTGAAGATATGGAGTCAAAAATGTGTTATCCACAACAAATAATATTTCATGAGATTCTGATTTAACTGCTGTAGCAAGGCGTGGAATGTCCGTAATTTTCAGAAGAGGATTGGTCGGGCTTTCAATGTAAACCATCTAAAGTAAAATTCAATCAGTGAATATGGGTGATCAATTCTGTTGAATTTAATTTACAGTTTAAATTAAACCTTACCTTTGTATTGGGTTTGAAGGCATTCTCTACTTTTTCAATTACGGTGGTATCTATGAAGTCAACTTCAATACCATCATCTTTAGCGATAGTCTTGAAATAACTGTATAAAAAAAATGTTATTTTTTTAATAATTTATTTAGGTTATATATAATCTTAATTTTACTTGAGTGGAAAAAAAAAATTATTATTTATACCAGTGCGTGCCACCATAAAGATCGTCTCCACAGATGACATGATCGCCAGCTTTGAGAAGTCCAGCAACTCCTGCTATTGATGCTAGACCGGACGCGAATGTGAGCGAATATTTCGCCTTATCGAGGCTGGCAATACAAGTTTCAAGGGCACTTCTTGTTGGATTTCCAATTCTACTATAAAAATATTCCTGAAAGATATAATTAAATTTTAATATTGTAAGGATAAGGGAATATATTATTTTTATTATTTAGAATATCCTTACACTGTGGTCTTCAGGATCTGCTTGCTTGAAGGTTGATCCTGTGTGGATAGGGGGGACGATGACTCCTGATTTCCATTGGTCAGGGCTCTGACCTGAGTGGATAGCTCTTGTTTCGAAGCTTTGATCTGGATGCAAGAGACTATTGGCATCGCCATTTTGACCACTGGAGACTCCGTTGGAGTTTAACTTATGGTTGTCTACCTTCATTTCTATAAGACAGACATAGTAATTTGATATTGAATAATATTGGAAAAATCATTCATAATAGGAAAAATTTAGATGAGGTTGTCCTAAAAATCTTTGGATCGATTCCATTGACTTAATTTTAAATTGATAAGAATAGAATAATGAAACTAAAAATTATAAAAAAACAAACAAATTATTTCTCTATTATTTACTTAATTAATATAGTATCGATAAAAAAATAAAATAAAATAAAAATAAAAAAAATCTTTTTTATTTTTTTTCATAACATAGGAAACAACAACAATTTTCATAAATGTATTTAAAACTAAATATGAATATATAACTACCTTAATTTGAATAGAAATACATATATTTCTATTGTCTACAATAATGTATTATTGCATATTATATTGCAAGCCAACAATATTAAGGATTGGTGATTTATTTATATGATCAATGATTAATTTAATATTCTGGATAATGTTAAACACTATAAGGGCCCTATTTCATAATAAAGTACAAATACAAGTGGAAAAGTTCGTGTTCAGAAGTTACAACTTATCATTATTAGATAATAATAATTTTATTCATTTTTTTTAACTTAGTGTTTTTTAATATAACTATTTTAAATGCTATCGTGTTTCAATTTTATAATAATATTTTAACAATATATACTAACTATTTAACACCTTGTACTTTACTTTATTGACATCCCCTGTTTCAAAGTACAAGTTAGCCTGTGACTAAAACAGTGAAATATTAAAATACGATAGCATTTCAAATGGTTATATTATAAATAGTAAATAAAAAATTAATTGAATACAATTATTATTATCTAATGGCGATAAGTAACCTGCAACCTCTAAAAACGAAAATTTCCATTTCTAATTTTATCACTTGTACTGTTTGTTTATATTTTAGTTCGCAAACCCTACACTAGATAGGAGCACCATATTAATTTTCACCGCCATTTTTTAAATCTCTTCAGTCCAGATCATCAAAACTATCATGTATTTTTGAATATTTATTTGTTGAATTCGGTTAAGACAAGTAAAAATCTAAATAAATAGAATTAATAAAAAAAATCTAAATCCAAATATTTTTATTTTTTTTACCGCTTCACTTGAATACATTGTTCTGAAGTATGAAAGATGTACTCACTTGTTTTTTCTTGATGTAAGAAAACTGTTATTTACTCTAGCGATTCCTGTTGGGAACTGAGTACCCGCCATAGTGTCTCCTGAGCTTTTAAAGATCTTAAAACTCCCCACTTCTGAGGAAAAAAGGTAACTACAGGGGTGATGCATGAGGAAAATGGCGTAGTGTGACCTGTGTTGTGGGGAATTGTGTGACGTACCAGAAAGAACATGGCCTTATTGGACCTTAGTTTTTTAGTTCTAAAAGGCTCTATTTCTATCGAAATTATTTTATATCTATTAGAAAATAGTCCGGATTGCGGTAAAAATAATAAAACAAAGTGCAAAAGTATAGCAAAAAATTCTGTTGACATCCGCATGATGGTATAGAAGGATCAATCTAATTAGGAATGGATAAATTATTAGAAGTGACAAATAATTTATCAATCCCTAAAAAATACTGTGAAACTATTCTGTTGATTGTTGTATAATGTTTTAATTTAATTAAATAGTTGTATATTATTGGTTTATTATTTTCAATAATAGACCTTTATAATTGACCAATAAAAAAATGTTTGTAACCCCATCAAAATTTGAGGTTTTACGTTTCAAGATACGTAGAATCCAAGTATCGAATAAAAAAAAAAATCCGTCCTTCCGCCATACGCCGTCCGCGGCTTTCCTCCGAGATTACCAAACCGATTTTCTTGAGATTCGGCACCGATGTCACAGGTCACCCCAGGATGATCCTCGGAACTCGGCATTACCATCCGTCAGTTTGTTTCAAAATGGCGGTCGATTTGAGATTTCACAAGCCCATAACTCGGCCATTTATAAAGATAGAGGGGAAATGTGAGGTGTTTTGGAATCAGGATAACAAGACACTAAAAAAAAAAAAATCTTTTTAATCGACCAAGAAAAAAAATTTAGGGGGAAAGGTTTGTCTAAAGGTGATGAATTTCTCTACAAAAGCCAAAAAACAAAAAAAATCATTTAAATCGGACCATTGTTAGCTGAGAAATAGCGTAATGAACTTCGTAGACGAATTATCCGGCGCTGCAGGTCATCGTGGCCCTAGTGGACTTATCAATTGCGGGCTTCTGTCTTCCTCGTATCTCTCTACTTCATCCTTCCTTGGATTATTTCTGCACTTCCTTTAGCTTCCTTAGTCTTTCCTTTTTCTTTTCCTACTGAAGTGCACATCCAATATTTTCCTCTGTACCATTTTACCTTCTGATTATATATCCTAACCATCTCAGCCTACTTGCATTGACACAGTTTCTCAAGACTCCCCAATTCGGCTCTCTCACGGCGATCATCTTGGGACAAGCTGCAAATGTCTGCTCCTTTGGTGCCTACTGCTTAATTTCTTTGCTGAACTTGGCAGATATCTTTTATAAAGTATTATTCTGCACATGTTCCTTTTCCGAAACACTCCAAATGCTCATTTGAAAGATAATCTAATTATCTAAACGGTAAACCAAAGCAATACGGAAAGTCCTGTGACTAGACAGACTATTTGGAAATAATAAACCATTGTGTAATAATTTGCAGCGTTTTTTTTAAATAATTCGAAAACTATACATTTCACATACGCACGCAGATACTCATTTAAAAGGTAGGTAAATAAATTATCATTATAATAGAAATATACCACTCACTCACTGACTGATTTAATAATCACTGTATCTCAAAAACGACAGTTTTTTAAAAAAAACTCAAATTTTTAATGATGGCTCTCCTTCTCTTTGTTGCAGGTGCGCAATAAGGCGTGATTATGAAAAACTCGTACTCTTAAGTGATTAAAAAAATCATTTCTGAAACATAAAATAAACAAAAACATATTTCTAATACATAAAAAACATTTATTTTTTTTTTTCAATTTTTACAGCCGGAAGGCTTCATCCACGGATGGGAATAATTTTATTATATATCATATGTGTAATGACGGTATACAACGGTTATTTTTAGAATCTAAAACGTCAGCATTAATTACATATTGCTTTACAACCACTGTTTGGTTTTTATCTACGCCAAGATAGAGAGAGAAAGGCTTAGCTTAATAAGATTAGTGCAGAACAAGCTGCGAGCTTGTGTTGTTATCCTTTGTTACTAGTGGGTCCCTTTACATTCATGAGAAAACCCAGAATGCGTTGACATACTAGGTTGTTACAAAAGCCCTTGTGAACGAACACTCCAAATCTTATAATGAATCCTATAAGAATGTTTTTGTTCCTACTATTTATGAGTTGACGTCCGCATGATGGCATAAGACCGTTGCCAATTGGACTCAAACTTTTACTGTGAACAGCTAGGCAGAGTTTATGCAGTTTTGAGTGCAAAGTACCCCGCTTTATTCAACAGGTTCCAAGCCACTTTGCAACACCACAATGCCCCTACACATCGTTCTCGTTTGACCAAGGAAAAATTATCGGAACTGCAAGGAGCAAACGTTTTTGCCTCATCCTATGTATAACCCGGATATCGCACCATCAGATTATGGTTTGTTTAGATCAATAGTTCATTTTTTAAAAGGTCGGATCTTTGATATTTACGAGGAAGTAAAAATTGGACGTGAAGAATTCTTTGCCTCAAGACCAAAAGAGTGGAACCGGTATCAAATCCGAGATCATTGGCAGAAAGATGGGTGAAAGTAGTTGAAAACAATGGACTTTACTTTGAAGAGTATTATTCAATAATGTTCAAAATATATAATCTGATATCATGCACAAGGACTTTTGTAACAATCTGGCATGTCCGTCACTATGATCGTCCTGATTTGTTTATAACGTTTACATGCAACCGAAATGGTATGAAATTGATGAATGAATATACATGAAAATGAAGTATGAAATGACGGTCAAAAGCCTCATGGCAGACAAGATATAATAGCTCGTATGATTCATTTGAAAGTTATAAAAAAAAATGATGCAAGCTTTGACTAAAGGTTCCATTTTGGATCTAAGTAGGTGTTACATGCTTACTGTGGATTGGCCGGAGCGGGCCTCACGTTCACACAATATGAAACACAATTATTACATGCATTATAGTTATCCTTATCATAAACGTATCTAGAAAGAGACAGAATGACTAAACTTTACAAGACTCAACCAGAGCAAACTGTGAGCGTAAAACAATGTTCATCTTATAGATGTCATGTGTAATGAGGGGATGGATGGTAACGTTTCGGATATTGAAAATATGTTTGAGTTGCCATCCTGTTTCACTGGTGGGTCCCGGTGTATGCATGAGAGAACTCAGGATAAGATGACATATGATCGTCCTGAATTGTATATCACGTTTACATGTAACCGAAATAATCTGAAATGGGAGATGCCTTAAAAGCCGGACAAAAGCCTCATGACAGATACGATATAATAGCGCAGGTGTTTCATTTTCAAGTTTAAAAAAATGTTACACGTTTTTTAGATTTCAGGTTCAATTTTACGTTAGTAGTGCATGCATACTCTAGAGTGGCAGAAGCGGGATTTGCATCACGCACGTATTCACAAAAGTACAATAAAATAGTTTTTTAATCAATTTTAGTACAATAATTCAGTACACTATATAATTTTGGTTTGGCTAACTGAAAATATATATTATAAGTTTCTATATAATTTCCATGAAAATTCAATTTAATTTCAATAGAGACATTTTATTTTCTTTAAATAATATAAAAATAAAAAAGTTAATTTCTTCTTTTATATTATTACATTAGATTATTACAAAGCGTATTGTTGATAAGAAGTTGGTGGCTTAGTGGTAGGAGGTCCGGTCGCATCAGCCTCGTTTCGGACGCCCTTGGCTTCCCATCTAGGGTTTTGTAGTCCTTATAAGATCTTTTCTAATATTGGTCCGATTTAGATATTTTTATTTATAGAGAGTTTAATTATCTTTCATATCATTTCATACATAATTTTCATAAAATGCATAAGTTTTGAGTTATGAAGAAATAAAATATTCTTTTCGCTATTACTTTTTTCTCTGCATTTTCTCTGAGATGCACTACATATTTGAAAAATTAAAGAGTTTTAAGGAGAAGACATTAAGCAAGTTTCATCAAAATCATTAGAGCCGTTTACTAGAAAATTGTAAGAAAGTGTAAAATCGATGATATAATTGGCACTTCCGGTTAGTCCGATACGCTGTATATTTGCTAATATTGGTCAGATTTCAATGATTCCCTTTGTTTTGTTAGATAATTCAATTACCTTTCAGTGATTGAATACATAATTTGCCATAAAATGCATACTTTTTGAGCTATGCGCAAATAAAATATTCTTTTCATCATAATTTTTTTCCCCTGTATTTACTCGGTTATGTGCTCTCTCTATCTCTCTCTCTCTCTCTCTCTCTCTATATATATATATATATATATATATATATATATATATATATATATATATGAGAAAATGAAGGGCTTTTAGGGAAAAAAACTTTAGGCGAGTCCTTTTCGAGAAAATTGTAAAAAAAAAAAAGTGTAAAATCGATGATATAAAGTTTAATCGATTTTGACAAAAACGTTGTGGCCTAGATGGGAGGACTGCGCTAAGGATGGCTTTACAGTTTTCTAAGCCGTTTATAATTAAAATCTAATAATAAGTTCTAATTTTTCGTTTCTTGAATATATAAAACAATATAAAATTCATGAAGATGGCACCCTGGTAAAATTAATTACGTAATCCTAACAATATTAAATATTTAGTTTCAAAATAATATTAAATATAATAATGTATAAAAAGACATTAAAATGTCGCTATTTCGATGGCATCAGTTCTATTGCAGAAGTAATGTTAGAATTGATTTTCTGTTATCATGATATAAAATCGATTTCATAAATAATTACTGGGCAATGTTTAGTTTCGCGCTGGTTTGTCCCATTTAGATATGTCCAGGTTCGTTCAACCCATGCTCAATTTTTTTTATGAATGATGTGTGTGTATGTGTGAATATATATATATATATATATATATATATATATATATATATATATATATATATATTGATATTATTTAAGGTATGCTCATTTTCTTGTTTATATAGTTAATAATTATGCTGTCTAACGTTAGATGTGGTCTCTGTACTTGGAAATTGGTTGAAGGATCCAAAACAAAAAGGTGTAACAATAATTTAATTATTTTGAATTTTATTTAGATAAAAACGAAAATAAAAATGTGAAAACAAATAATTATACTTGAATTCATTAAATATGATAAATATAAACTAATTTATTGTGACTTCATGTATAATAAAAGTTCTCCATTACACTCATTACTGATAATTACACTTAATAAACTTATAATGTCCGTTTTAAAAATACCGTTTCTCTTAATATTAATTCTGTTTTACAACGTATATGCCTATTTTTATTTTCTCCATTCTGTTTTTATTTGCTTACAATTGGGTTACACCATCGACTCTTATCGGAAATATGTTTTAAAAAATATTCATAGAATTTACTTCTAAAGGATCAAAATTTTATTAAATATTTAGTCAAATTTATTAATATGTCATAACATTAATTTTATTTTTTGTGATTCATACAAATCTTTATGATTTCTAAATTGTTTTTAATTAATTTGAATTTTTGAAAAAAAAAATTCTCAATTTTTAATGTCTTTTATAATTTCTAATACTGGATGATGTTTGACCTGCTGAATTATACGCGTGTGTGTAATATTTTAAATATGGTACACACATATTTATTGCAAATTTTAGGAAAGATATTGATTTAAAATGACATATTGACTTAAAAGGCATTCTAAGTCCTTCTTGTTGATGTCTTGTAATTGATGTTTCATTATTTTAATGAAATTTATTAATACTAAATTGCTCATCTCCTTTATTTATTGTCTTAATTAAACTATTTAGTTAATTTATTATATTATGTTAGTTCCATAATTAAACTATACCATTAGTTATACTAAAAAGTTGTAGTTATTGTTAAACATTAAAGATAAATTAGTTACGTTTTAATTACTTTTCATATTACATTGCTTGTAAGTGTTCTGTTTCTTCATTTACTATTTATCTGTTATGTTAGTTTTTCTTTTTTATGGAGTATGTAAAATAAATCAATCAAACGCTTTTCATATGTGGCTATCATATAGTATAGCATCGAATAAGCTTTATTTAAATTTCAGTATAAAATCAACACATTACATTATTATTCTTCAAAATATATGCGATCATTGCTAATTATTTTAACCCATCTTTCTACCAGAAGTTGAATTTGGTTATCCTTGGTTTTCAAGGCGGAAAACTGCTCTTATTTCTGTTGTTTTCGAAGTGAAGTGTACCTTTCAAAAAATGTGCCATTGACCGTAAAAGTCCATAGCCAAACAGTGCAATGTCAGGGCTGTTAGGAGGGTGGGGTAAGATGCTAACACCCTCCATTTCTGAGAATCTTTCTTTCATTAAGAGTGAACGATGGGCAGGAGCATTGTCTTGCTGAAACATCACTTTAATATGATCCACCAAAGCAGGGGATTCCTCTGTTAAAACTCTATATGCTCATTTGAGTTGTTCACAGTAAAGCTAAACGAGTACTACGTATTTTATCGTCAGTTTATCATACGAGGAAATGCATGCACTTGGTGACACCTTGGCTCCTCGGATTGTCTGAAATTGACTCATTCTCTCCAAACACTGTTCTTTTTTTCGCCTTATTTCCTGCCAAGAGAACACGCCGTCTCAGAAATATTTTTATGATACATCGATACTGGTTTCCAGTCATGTGATTTCCTCTTTGAAGGCACCTAGAACAAACTCAACATAAAGCTCTTCTGTCTGTCTCTTCTGTGATTTTCATGTGTTGCGACATATTCCGAAGATAGAACAACTGAAGTCTCGTTTACGCAGTGACAGTTTTTCTTCTTGGTAGTATTGTCACGACAGAAAACTGAGACAGTGTGGCAGTGTATCAGTGTTTCTCTCTACACGCTGTCAGTAAACCTGAATATAATAGAAAAATGGCGGATGTACGTTAGAACAGCTGATTGAACACTAAACTAAAAGAACAGCTGATGCATTTATTTTAACAATGGCAACTCATTTATAAATTAAAAAAATAAAAAAGTAATGTAGAAACAATTTCTCAATAAATAATTTAATGTTATCTAAATTAAAAAAAAATAAAAATAAACTTAGATGCAAAATTAAAGACATTTATTATAAATGCATAAAAAAAATATATATATGTAATTCTTATTCCCAGAATTGAATAATATCAAAAATTTGGATAGAATCAATTACTAGTTCATAAATAATGAAAATGAAATAAAATAGAAGCTTTACAATTATTACTTTAAGTGTGACAATACTGCCGCGACTGTAAATGTAATGACGGCAACTGTCATCGTATACAAGCGACCTTTAATAACAAAAGAACAGACTGAATAACAGTCAAGTATGTAATAGCCGAAGCTGTTCAAAATTTTAAATATTTATTTGACATTTTAATTTATGAAATTCGATTTATTTTGTGTTAGACTTATGCGTCCATGAAAACTTTCAAACTTTATATTATATATATATATATATATATATATATATATATATATATATATATATATATATATATATATATATATATAATATAAAGTTTGAAAGTTTTCATGGACGCATAAGTCTAACACAAAATAAATCGAATTTCATAAATTAAAATGTCAAATAAATATTTAAAATTTTGAACAGCTTCGGCTATTACATACTTGACTGTTATTCAGTCTGTTCTTTTGTTATTAAAGGTCGCTTGTATACGATGACAGTTGCCGTCATTACATTTACAGTCGCGGCAGTATTGTCACACTTAAAGTAATAATTGTAAAGCTTCTATTTTATTTCATTTTCATTATTTATGAACTAGTAATTGATTCTATCCAAATTTTTGATATTATTCAATTCTGGGAATAAGAATTACATATATATATTTTTTTTATGCATTTATAATAAATGTCTTTAATTTTGCATCTAAGTTTATTTTTATTTTTTTTTAATTTAGATAACATTAAATTATTTATTGAGAAATTGTTTCTACATTACTTTTTTATTTTTTTAATTTATAAATGAGTTGCCATTGTTAAAATAAATGCATCAGCTGTTCTTTTAGTTTAGTGTTCAATCAGCTGTTCTAACGTACATCCGCCATTTTTCTATTATATTCAGGTTTACTGACAGCGTGTAGAGAGAAACACTGATACACTGCCACACTGTCTCAGTTTTCTGTCGTGACAATACTACCAAGAAGAAAAACTGTCACTGCGTAAACGAGACTTCAGTTGTTCTATCTTCGGAATATGTCGCAACACATGAAAATCACAGAAGAGACAGACAGAAGAGCTTTATGTTGAGTTTGTTCTAGGTGCCTTCAAAGAGGAAATCACATGACTGGAAACCAGTATCGATGTATCATAAAAATATTTCTGAGACGGCGTGTTCTCTTGGCAGGAAATAAGGCGAAAAAAAGAACAGTGTTTGGAGAGAATGAGTCAATTTCAGACAATCCGAGGAGCCAAGGTGTCACCAAGTGCATGCATTTCCTCGTATGATAAACTGACGATAAAATACGTAGTACTCGTTTAGCTTTACTGTGAACAACTCAAATGAGCATATAGAGTTTTAACAGAGGAATCCCCTGCTTTGGTGGATCATATTAAAGTGATGTTTCAGCAAGACAATGCTCCTGCCCATCGTTCACTCTTAATGAAAGAAAGATTCTCAGAAATGGAGGGTGTTAGCATCTTACCCCACCCTCCTAACAGCCCTGACATTGCACTGTTTGGCTATGGACTTTTACGGTCAATGGCACATTTTTTGAAAGGTACACTTCACTTCGAAAACAACAGAAATAAGAGCAGTTTTCCGCCTTGAAAACCAAGGATAACCAAATTCAACTTCTGGTAGAAAGATGGGTTAAAATAATTAGCAATGATCGCATATATTTTGAAGAATAATAATGTAATGTGTTGATTTTATACTGAAATTTAAATAAAGCTTATTCGATGCTATACTATATGATAGCCACATATGAAAAGCGTTTGATTGATTTATTTTACATACTCCATAAAAAAGAAAAACTAACATAACAGATAAATAGTAAATGAAGAAACAGAACACTTACAAGCAATGTAATATGAAAAGTAATTAAAACGTAACTAATTTATCTTTAATGTTTAACAATAACTACAACTTTTTAGTATAACTAATGGTATAGTTTAATTATGGAACTAACATAATATAATAAATTAACTAAATAGTTTAATTAAGACAATAAATAAAGGAGATGAGCAATTTAGTATTAATAAATTTCATTAAAATAATGAAACATCAATTACAAGACATCAACAAGAAGGACTTAGAATGCCTTTTAAGTCAATATGTCATTTTAAATCAATATCTTTCCTAAAATTTGCAATAAATATGTGTGTACCATATTTAAAATATTACACACACGCGTATAATTCAGCAGGTCAAACATCATCCAGTATTAGAAATTATAAAAGACATTAAAAATTGAGAATTTTTTTTTTCAAAAATTCAAATTAATTAAAAACAATTTAGAAATCATAAAGATTTGTATGAATCACAAAAAATAAAATTAATGTTATGACATATTAATAAATTTGACTAAATATTTAATAAAATTTTGATCCTTTAGAAGTAAATTCTATGAATATTTTTTAAAACATATTTCCGATAAGAGTCGATGGTGTAACCCAATTGTAAGCAAATAAAAACAGAATGGAGAAAATAAAAATAGGCATATACGTTGTAAAACAGAATTAATATTAAGAGAAACGGTATTTTTAAAACGGACATTATAAGTTTATTAAGTGTAATTATCAGTAATGAGTGTAATGGAGAACTTTTATTATACATGAAGTCACAATAAATTAGTTTATATTTATCATATTTAATGAATTCAAGTATAATTATTTGTTTTCACATTTTTATTTTCGTTTTTATCCATATAAAATTCAAAATAATTAAATTATTGTTATACCTTTTTGTTTTGGATCCTTCAACCAATTTCCAAGTACAGAGACCACATCTAACGTTAGACAGCATAATTATTAACTATATAAACAAGAAAATGAGCATACCTTAAATAATATCAATATATATATATATATATATATATATATATATATATATATATATATATATATATATATATATATATATATTCACACATACACACACATCATTCATAAAAAAAATTGAGCATGGGTTGAACGAACCTGGACATATCTAAATGGGACAAACCAGCGCGAAACTAAACATTGCCCAGTAATTATTTATGAAATCGATTTTATATCATGATAACAGAAAATCAATTCTAACAGCATTACTTCTGCAATAGAACTGATGCCATCGAAATAGCGACATTTTAATGTATAAAAAGGGTATCTTTAATATTATTTTGAAACTAAATATTTAATATTGTTAGGATTACGTAATTAATTTTACCAGGGTGCCATCTTCATGAATTTGATATTGTTTTATATATTCAAGAAACGAAAAATTAGAACTTATTATTAGATTTTAATTATAAACGGCTTAGAAAACTGTAAAGCCATCCTTAGCGCAGTCCTCCCATCCGCAGGCCACAACGTTTTCGTCAAAATCGATTAAACTTTATATCATCGATTTTACACTTTTTTTTTTTACAATTTTCTCGAAAAGGACTCGCCTAAAGTTTTTTTCCCTAAAAGCCCTATATATATATATTTATTTGCGCATAGCTCAAAAAGTATGCATTTTATGGCAAATTATGTATTCAATCACTGAAAGTTAATTGAATTATCTAACAAACAAAGGGAATCATTGAAATCTGACCAATATTAGCAAATATACAGCGTATCGGACTAACCGGAAGTGCCAATTATATCATCGATTTTACACTTTCTTACAATTTTCTAGTAAACGGCTCTAATGATTTTGATGAAACTTGCTTAATGTTCTTACTTTAAACTTCCTTAAAACTCTTTAATTTTTCAAATATGTAGTGCATCTCAGAGAAAATGCAGAGAAAAAAGTAATAGCGAAAAGAATATTTTATTTCTTCATAACTCAAAACTTATGCATTTTATGAAAATTATGTATGAAATGATATGAAAGATAAGTAAACTCTCTAAAAATAAAAATATCTAAATCGGACCAATTGAATAACCTAAATTTTAGGTAGTGGTTAGTTTGTTGAAAAAATAAATTATAAAACACAACCCGTTTAAAATTTAGTTCTCATGCAGTTTAAAAGTTATCTTATTTTAAGTATAGCTGTAAAATCTCAAAATATTACGTCTTCGACAATCTAAAAAACTACCTTTGACCCTAAAAATTCAACTACAAAATGTTTTTAGCTTACACTATTTACATTATTAATTATGTTGATAATCAAAAAATATCTAATACTTCTTAAGAAATCTTCCAGTTGAATGCATAGAGGTTGGAAAAATATATTACAAAGACCGTCGACCTCCAAAATAAGGAAAAGACCTGGTGCTGGAGGAAGACAACAAACTGGAGCTAGGACATCCGTGACGTAAGAGATAATTGCAGTTCCATGGCTGACCAATCAGTGGCGTGACGTGGTGTGGTAGAGATGTGGTGTGGTCTGATCTTCACTTGGGGAAGTCCCATTCACAAATATGGCGTCACTGGATCTTACTTTAGATTTTCTCTTCACTTCTATATCACTTCGTTCCTCCACATTTTCGGATTTATTTTAGATTTTTAGTCGTTGCATCTGAACGTTTATTGTGCTATAGAACAACCCCGTCAAAAATTGAGTAAAATAATTTTTGTATATATATATATATATATATATATATATATATATATATATATATATATATATATATACACACACACATATATAATGCGTGAGTACTGGGCAAACATCAAGTCCCTCTCCAAGCGGAAAAGTAGAATATCGGGGTCCTTAGGAGACTCATTCGAAATAATAATAATAACTATATATATATATATATATATATATATATATATATATATATATATATATATATATATATATATATATATATATATATTCAGAATTCCAATTAAACTTAGATTTATGAACTTTTCCAGTCGTTGAAAAACAAAGGGATTCTCACAATGTTATTTAGCATGCTAAATTCAGGATTATAAATTATTTTAGTACTATTGTATCTTGCTAAATAGAAACGGTGGCGCTTTCTGTGATAAGAAGTTGCTACTTTATTTTATTCTCGTTTTTTTCTTCTGATTATTTTATTAAAATTGAAGTAACTTATAAATAAAATAAAAATTCTACTTTTATAATTTTAAAATCAAGAAAAATAATTGGAAATGGTGAAAAAATCTACTATTGATGACGTAAGCATCAAATACTAACGACTCTCAGTCGTCACACTGGCCTTAACCAGTGCTAGAAGCCTTAAAAATATATTGTAATTATAAAGATTTTGGCTGCTTAATAAACTCCTACTATATACAATTAAGTAATGTATATATTTAATAAATATAATAAATAAATATATATGTAATAAACTTATATAATAAATATAAGAATAAAATTTAAAAAAAATACTTTGTTATTTGGGGAAAAATCGTTTTAGGTGTTTACCAAAAAAAAGTACGTCGATATGTACTGTTATTCATTCTATATCTTAATTATAAATTGCAGTAATTTCTTTTTCTTTTTTATAATTGGACAGTATATTCATTTTTCAGCTTAAAAATTCATGCAATTATAGTAAAATCATTTTTAATATAGTTCGACTTAGATTTTCATTACTGTCACAGAAATATGAATGAGATAAATTAAATTGTTTCTATATATCCTTCTCATGAAAGCAACTATCGTACTGTTCCGTTTGTTTACCGTTCTGACGTCAAAGGTTCGTGACGTCACTGCCCTATGAAGTTTACGTCATTAAAAATACTCTGAAGAATGTTTTGACGTGGCAGTGATTGTTTTGTTTATTGTAAAATGTCTACTACATTTCCTTAGATGTCCTAACAACTTGTCGGAGAGATCTCTGTTTCATTCATTTATTTGACTCACCGAGGTCGCTTCATCATGATTTTATGAATGAGCCGTTCAATAATTCTAGAGGAGAGGTTGGAAACATTTCGTGCACTAACTTGGGCCAATAATACTCTTCCGAAGAAAACAGCTCTGTCTAATTATTTCTAAACTGCTGGCCCAAGTATTTTTGCTCATTAATTTATGTATTATTTATTGTCGATGACCGTGACGAGAAAAAATTGGATGCCATCGTACAGAACGAGGAGTTTGTTTCTTCGTGAATCAAGTTTATATCAATATTCGGATATAATTGAAAGATTAAAAATACAAAGACTTTAGTCTCAAATATCATTAAATAACCAGTAAACGTTTCGTCAATTCAGGCATCATGAAGACAGAAAAGATAAGACCACATCAGAAACAGCACATTTAACTTTAACAGTTTCAAAAAGACTCACCAAATAGAAAACGCTCATAACACCAAGACAATTTAACACTTACTGAAGGAAATGGGAGGTAATTAAAAAAATAATAAAATAGCCCAGAAAGATGATATTCAGACAGCTGATCAGCTAAATCAGAAAAATTGGAAATACACAAAAAGCACTAGTAAAATAAATTTAAAAGTTTGAATTTGAATCAATCCTTTAAATAATAATTAATATGTAAAATATTAATCTGTAGGGTGCCCGCAGACGACAGATAGTCATCTTGACTAAAGTCGGACAGGATCAGAAGAATAGATACAGCAAAGAGCGTCTACACTATATAATAAAAGACGTATTTTATAACAATTTCATTGTCTAAATTTCTAACAATTCGATGTATAACTTATATGACTAAGACCAATTTTATTTTATAACAAAGTTAAAAAAATAAGGGTGTCAGTATATGACCAGTTCTCATCATGGCGAGGAGCAAGATTTTTAGCATTTGTAAAGGACAATGTTAAAGTAAGTAGCTAATATCCAAATATATAAAATTGAAATAATTTATTCAGAATTTACATTTTTTTTTTTAATCCTGACGAGTACAATATATAGGTAGATTGTAGCTGTATATTATATAGGTATGACAGATAAACTCGAGAAATGGAAATTATATTTTATAATTTTCAATAATTGACCTTTGCAATAGACCAGACAATTTTTTTTGACCCCCTCCTCCCCTCAAAATTTGATGTTTTACGTTTCAAGATACGTAGAATCCAAATATCGAATAAAAAAGATCCGTCCGTCCGCCGTCCGCGACTTTTCTCCGAAATTACTGGACCGATTTTCCTGAGATGCAACAAGTAAGTCATCCCACGATGATCCTCGGAACTCCACATTACCATCCGTCTTTGTGTTTCAAAATGGCGGGCGATTAGAGATTTCATAAGCCCATAACTCGGCCATTTATGAAGATAGAGGGGAAATGTAAGGTGTTTTGGAATCAGGATAACAAGGCACTAAAAAAAATATCTTTATAATCGACTAAGAAAAAAAATGTTGTAACCCTCTTCAAAATTTGAGGTTATAGGTTTCAATCAATTTTAGGGGAGTTTTGTCGAAAGGTAAAGAATTTCTCCACAAATGTGCATATCCAATACCTTCCTCTGCACCATTGCACCCTCTGATTGCATGTCCTAAACATTTCAGGCAACTTGCATTGACACATTTTTTCTTAACACTCTCAGTTCGGCACTCTCGCGGCGATCATCTTGGGACAAGCTTCAAATTTATGCTCCTTTGGTGCCTACTACTTAATTTCTTTTCTGAACTTGGTAGATATATTTTATAAAGTATTCCTTTTCCGAAACATTCCAAATGCTAATTTGAAATATAATATAATCATCTATCTGAACTGAAGACCAAAGCAATACGGAAAGTCCTGTGAATGGAAACCTGAACCTGTACCACTACAATCCATGAAGGGTCTTGGGTTCAGCACTTGGTAAGGACCGTACTATTTCTAGGCCAACGGTTGTGCCTGGAGATGATTTGGCCGAGATCACGCTCAACCATCAGGTTTTCCCCAATTAAGGGTACCCACTTTATAGAGGCTGGGTGAGCCCCACGAGGGTCTCCCGATCCCACAGGGTCTATCCACGACTGATAACAGAATAAATAATTATCTGCCACAGCCGGTCTCGAACCCAGGACCGGGAGCATAGTAACACAGTGCCTTAGCACTGAGCTACTCCGCTCCGTCCTATGAATGGAAAAGATATTTTTGAAATATTACTATTTGGAAATAATAAAACATTGTGTAATAATTTGCAGCGTTTTATCATTTTGAATTCAGATAAAAATACCAATATACTGCTTTGATAAAAACTTCTGTAAGCTAAACAGAAGAACGCAATTGGTCAATGAACTTCTGGATTTCCTGACGATGAACTAACCTTAGTGCATGTCGAGGAATCTCAAAGCTCACAATTTTCTTGTCAGTATCTAATCGTGCACGGCTCTTCTCAGAACACAAACCCTTGTGAATAATCCACTTCTAGCCAAACTGTCATCCCCGATTACCCTTCATCCGGGATATGAGCGTACGCATACAAAGTTATTGTGCACGGCCTCCATTATCTGGAGGAGGAAGTGGCCTAAGAAAGGTCATCGTCATAGCTGGTTGGACACGCGAGAGGTCAGGCTGCATTATTGATATCCGCTCCGGAACATTATGGACTCTTCCTCAATGGATATCGGAAAGCTGTCAGTGAGGCTTCGGCTTAGTTTAAAGTTATTACAAAGTTCCATTGTGCTGAAAATTATCTTCGGAGGATAAGGTAAGTCCTAACTAGTATTACTATTGTATAGTGCTTATTATAAAGTGCATAAGAAAATAATTTAAATTAAAACGGATGAAAATATGCAAAAATTGAGTGTTGTAGAAAGGCCCGGAAATATTGGGGAGGAGGACACTTATATTAAAGAGCGACAAATTTCATGCATAATTTTATTTTTAGTTTAAGTAAAAAATATTCGTTTCTGCTTTTTGATTGTTTTGTCTTTAATCCAGTTAGTAAAATAAGTTAATGCTATCACATGATGATATTAGAGGAGGTGACGGCGGAGTACGTTGGGGCGAGGGTCCCAGAGTGCCCGGTTCGGAACGTTGTGGGTTCCATTCCCACCTGGGTCGGTTAATATTTATTTCGTGGCGATCCGGCGAAATGAATCTTGACATTCCCACTCTGGCTAGTAAGGGGCGGTGACGTAAAAGTAGCCGTCAGGGGTTGGCAAAAAGGACCATAAGGCCCACTTGCCGGACTAGTTTCCCTCACAAATACCAGTATAAGTACCAGTATGATGATATATATTTCCAAATATAAAATACTGTTTTAATACAGTTAAACTTTTATTGTGGGGGAGGGGGGGGGGGGAGAGATGAAAGAATGTGCGGCAAAATTAAGTTTCCTAATTAATTAAGGTTCCTGGTTGTACAATCGTGTGCTTTACAATAATTTTAATACGTTATTATAAACACGATAATAATAATCGTACAGTGAAATGTTTTATTTTTTGAGAGAGTTCAACGTCCTTATGACGTCCAACGTTCAAAGTCCTTTTGTATTGTATCTTGCGCAGGGTAAATGGGTTTATCCTACAGATTACCAAACAATGCTAGGAATGAGCAGAAATAAATGATATGTTTTGAAGGGCTGTAAAAAACAAACCAATATCTCTGAAAAAAAAATTGGTTTTAATTTCAAAAAGTACGTTGAAAATAGTTTTATTTCAGTGGATTTTAAAAATTACATCTTTCAAATGTCGGCCTTTATTGACTACGCATTGCAAAAGATGTTCCTGGAAATTTTACATCAATCATCGAGTCATTTCTGGTGCAATAACCGATACATTTCGGAAGGATACTGTAGGCGGCTTATGGTGGCTTCGGTGTTATCGGTCTGTACCTTTTTGAGATGCGGTGTGTAATGCTAACTGTGAAGTCCGACCGTTACGTGCACATGTTGGACACCATCCTAAGTTCTGAAATTCTAAGTTGGATGAAATTGTCTGATGCGTGGTTACACAGCTTGCACATCTAGATGGTCGCTTGAAGTTTTAAGGAAAATGTATCCTGACATATTGATCTCTTTGAGAGGTGACGGGATAGAAAGCCAGAGGATTAACTCCATGCGATTTTTTTCTCTGGGGATATTTCAAGAAAAAGGTGTTAAAACATCGACCTCGTTCTGTGGATGAGTTAAAAGAGAGGCCTCAGGCGACAAATATACCAAGCATGACAGGATTGAAATGGCATTCTATCAGAAAAAACAGAAAGAGTAATGGAACATTTTCTAGAACGTCAATAATGGCCTTAATTCAATAATTTGGAAGATGTATTTATTAAAGCCCACTGAAATCAAACTATTTTCAATATATTTTTTGAAAATAAAACCTCTTTTTTTTTTAAAAAAATACGTTGGCTTGTTTTTACAACCCTTGAAAATGTGTCAGATATTTCTGTTAGAGATTGATAAATTATTTTCCACTTCTATAAATTCGTTTTATTGAAAACTAGTTTCGAATGTTATACATTCATCCTTAGTTCTAAAAACACACAAAAAATTCAAAAATAAGCAATTCAAAATATAGTTTGGTTTTGAATTGCTTATTTTTGAATTGTTTATGTGTTTTTAGAACTGAGGATGAATGTATATCATTTGAAACTAGTTTTCTATGTAAAGAAATTTATAGAAGTGGCAAATAATTTATCAATCCCTAATTAGATTGATCCTTCTATACCATCATGCGGATGTCAACTAATATTTTTGTCCCACCAGGTAGCTGGAGTGAGGTTATAGAGGTAGAAGATAGAGGTTTATTCCATCGGTACACCAAAAAAAATTGTGATGTACTTATATAATTTTTTAATATTTTTATCATTAATTTTTTTTTATTATTTTTCTTTACTTTATATATATATATATATATATATATATATATATATATATATATATATATATATATATAATATAATATGGATGGATAGGAGTGATTCTAAAAAAAAAAAGTAAAAAATCAAGCCCCTCGAACAGTACATTTGGATATGATGAGTATCGTTTTTTTCTTTTTTAAATTGACGTATTTTCGGTGAGTATTTTTATTCTTATAACTACCGGTTTTAATGTTTCTCCAAAGTATTGCTTTGAAGTTTCTAAAATTAATTACTCTTTTTCTCTCTAAAAATCGTAACAGAGCGGCATTTTAGTTTTTGATATAGCTCTATTGGTTGGTTGGTTGTTTTGATGTTTTTAGGCGCAAAACATCGAGTTCATTAGCGCCCGATACGTATAATTATACTGCTGTAGGAAATAAGTTAGTTTAAAAAAAATTTAAATAAATAAATAAACACACATATTAAAAAAACAAATTTATTAAAAACTTAAAAATATTTATTGATATTAACACGTGTTTATTTATTAATTATTTTATTATATTTGCTTCAATAAATTTACTTTGACGAGAAAAGATATTTGTCGGCTCTACTATCGTTTGCTAAGGCTATTGAAATGTTTGGCGGTATGTATTTGAATTTCATTTAATTTATGCCTTTATTAATTGTTGGCTCTATTAATTTTACTTTGGTAGACTCTCAAAGTTCTAATTATCATTACCAATTCTTAAATCTTCTCATTACAGCTATTATTTCATTTTGAGACGGTACTGAGGTAATGGTGTAGTAATTAAAACCGAATCGAAAATGTTGTTAATGTATTAATTAATTAAATTAATTTTTATCACTTCCAAAGCATTAAATTTTCAAAAAAGTTACTATTACACAAACATCACATTTATTATCATTACCGCCACTTCAAAAAATTGGAAATTTTGAATTCCTTGCCCAAAATTTTAAATTAAACTCAAAATTGCCCTAAAAATCATTGATTAATATCTCTAGATCATTCATGATTTTTTTTAGATTTCTCGAGAAGAGCGACTCACTTTTTTGGAGCCCTATTTTTGAACTCTATCTGAGAATCACCCATACTTATTACTGAATTTTCAAAATTTCTTCCCATAAAATTTAGTTTTGTTTGTTTGAAATAATTAACCGTCTCTTTTTGTTAGCAGTAACACAAAATGGATTAACGTAAACTGTGAAGGAATTTGATGATTTAATAAAGAAGAAAGTAGTGATTATTGCAGTTAATAATTTCTTTATTTAGTTATAGAATATTTAATATTATTAAATGAAAAATAAATTTTTCCACAGAAACTAAATAGAAAATTTTAAAATTTATTTCAAGTAGCACGGTAAGTGAAAGTTGTGTGATGCGCGCACCAGATTTTTAAATTTCAGTTTCGACATTTTTTTTTCGATGCTAACACTGACGGAGGAACGTATTTCATCTGCAGTCAATTCTTAAATAAAACTTTTAGATATATATTTACTAAGAATTTTAGTTTTTGCCCGTCGGCTTCCGAACTACAACAGGTTTATTCCCGAGGTCATTATTTCTCCTTTCTTACGTCATTTAGGAGACATTAAAAAATCAATGATTTTCTCAATTCATTTTACCGCTCTGTTGTAGAGTATTAGATAGTGACAGGTCAAATTTCTTTAATGGGCTTGTGCACTTACTAGAAATGAATTGCCAAAAGGTTTGATATCCTTAATGCTAAGCAAATATTTTATCCTTCGATGACGAATTCTCGATTTAAGCTCAGACAGGATTAATACTATTCGACGCGCTTCTATAACATATATAATATTAGGAGTTTAATCGAGAGGGATTTGGTAATAATCAGGGCGTACACAGAATTTTTTTTTAGGGGGATTTCAGTTTTTTGGGGGGGAGAGATTTAACGAGAAGGCAGGTAATCATTAAGTGTCTACAATTGCCAAATATGGTGCCAGTTTTAACGATAAGAATGAAAATTGGATCAAAGATTATTACACAAAATAAAAAACATACCTGAAAATCATATATCATATGTTTTCAAAAATTTCGGAGAATACTGATCCCCCCTGCGTACGCCACTGTTAATAATTATTTTTAAATTTAAAAATGTAATGTAGTTTTTGTTAATCAGCCACCAATCACTTCTTTGTCTATACCTTAGAAATAATTGGCTAATTTTGTTTAATCATGCTTCAGATGTTTCGTTTGCGCCTGCGAATCTTAAATTCGCCATCTTTATAGGGGAGGGGAACATCAGTCAACCGGAAGGAGCAGTTATATCATATATATATATTATAATTTTCTCGTAAACGGTTTTAACTATTTTGATGAAACTTGCCCAATGTCAACTCCTTAAAGCTCTTCAACTTTTCATGTATGTAGTATATCAACAAGAAAATGCAGGGGAAAAAGTTATACCGAAAAGGAAATTCTATTTGCGCATAACTCAAAAAGTGAGCATTTTTTGGTAAATTTTGCTTGAAATCATATGAAAGGTAATTAAATTCCCTAAAAAAAACAAAAAAACAATTATTTAAATCGGGCCTGTATTAGTAAAGATACGGCGTATGTCATAAGGACTACTAGACCTTGGTGGAAAACCGAGCGCGTCCGGAAGGAGACGAATGTGACCGGACCTCCTCCCACCTAGCCGCCAATCTTTAGTTAATAAAACGCTCTGTAACAATGTATGTAATAAAATAAAAGTAGAAATTAACTTAATAATCTCTACTTTCATATTATTTAATGGTAACAAAATGATTCTACGGAAACTAAACCGAAACTTTCAAAATATATTTTCAACTTGACAAACCAAAAATATTTAGTTTACAGAATTGTAATAGTAAAGTTATTTATAAAACTAATTTATTATACTTTTGTGAGAAAAGACTTGAAGAAGTGCATTCTGCTGAATTTATTTCAAGTAGTGTTTATGGGAACTCTTTAAAATAGTATGCGCGCACCGTACCAGATTTTTTTTTCTCTTTTTACAGTTTAACTCGGAAGTAGAGATATACTAACGGGAAAAGGTTTCATCGAAACCAGTTCATCCGTTGAAAAAAAAAAAAAAACAACAAATTGATAAGTTACACGTGTACTTTTGATTATAAAATTCTAAAAAAAAAAATTAAATAATATATATTCTATTTTCAGATTTATAATGTGGGTCGATTAAAGATTCTACAAACTTGTTTCGACTTTATCAAACATTTATTACAATCCTTTTGGGCTGTCTCGTGAAACATTTATTGGAAATCGACGTATTGATTTGTACTTTTTTGTTTTGTTTTGAGGGCATTTATAAATATTTAATTTTTTATTTTAATTTTTAATGCATTTTTTCTATGAGTCCAAGTTGAAAATTATGCTACTTTAATAATTCATGGTATGCATTCATATTTTTTTTTTTTTTTTTAATCAGAATATATAAAGTACAATTTATTCTTTTATATTTTATTACCTTCGACCTTCTGAAGCAGTTCTTTATTTTCTATAAATTATTTATTTACTTTTTTACAGTAGTCATTTTCTTAATCTTAGGTCACTTCAGTTTTTATATATATATATATATATATATATATATATATATATATATATATATATATATATATATAGTAACTAATAGACGAACATTTATAACATTGTTTACATGGTGACAGTTTTCTGTCTTGATAGTACTGTCTCGACAGTAAGATAGTGTGGCATTGCTATTACGTCCTTCTCTAGACGCTGATAGTAAACCTTGTGACAGTTGAAAAAATTGCGAATAAAGAACAGCTGATTGAATATTAGCAATTTGTAGGTTACCATAGAAACTACATTGTATAATTATTTGCCACTTTTATAATTTTGTTTTTATTGAAAACTAGTTTCGAATGTTATACGTTCATCTTCAGTTCTAAAAACACACAAAAATTCAAGCATAAGCATACATTTAAAATACAGTTTGGTTTTATTATACATATGAATTATGAATTTAATTAAGACAAGAGATCAAATACATACATGTTACTCACTAAGGTTTAAGTAGATTATATATACAAATATAAGTAACCTTTTCTGTTTGATATAATCTACTTAAACCTTAGCGAATACCAACATGAAAAAATAATTTGATCTTTTGTCTTAAATAATTTCATAATTCATAAATGTTTTATAATACTAATTTATATTTCATTTAATTTAATATGTATAATAATACCAAACAGTATTTTAAATTGCTTGTTTTTGAATTTTTGTGTGTTTTTTAAAACTGAAGATGAATGTATAACATTCGAAACTAGTTTTCAATAAAAACAAAATTTTAGATGTGCCAAATAATTTATCAATCCCTCATTCGATTGATCCTTCTATACCATCATGCGGATGTCAACTAAATTATATTATGTTATTCCTCCTCCAAGAATTAAATAACGTCAAGAACGTTGGATACAATCAATTTAAAGTTCAGAAATAATTGAAACATACAGTTGATAAGTAGGTTAGGCTAGGGTTGATAACTAGACAAAGTGCAACCGTTTACCGTCAGGGCGTTTACATGTGGCAGTAAACGTGACAGTAGCTGTCACTGCCGCTATACCCCCCAAAGATTCTTTCCTAAAACCAACTAAATTTACATACAAATTTTCAATCCTATATCATTCGGGGAAGTTACGACTAATTAATAACATCGAAAGTTATTTATATCGATGTTTTTCTAACATATTTTATACACTCAATATCGTAAATTTTAACTATATTATATTTACTGACCAACAATTGTCATTATTATAATGATACGGTTTAAAAACTATTCTATTGTTCCACTCCATCAATTTTCCACACTCAGTCGGTTTGAGTGATTTGATTTGGGCATGAAATTCTGAGTTTAGAATCGATAGAATTCCAACGGCTCCGATCACTCCAAAATATCCAGGCAGGATATCACACTCACGAACGTTCCACGTTCCTTTGGAGTGGAGCAGTTCGTGTGAAGTGATCTTTTAATTATCATACAGTTTCTATCTATCTTGTCAATATATTAACTTTTAATGATCCTTTATTATCCATCTAGATTGTTTTTACACAATGATTGACTATCTAGAATATTATTTAAAACCTCTTCTGATATTAGATTGATTGCATTAACTAGCGCAATGTTGATCTAGCCAAAATCGAATCGAACCCCTACATCACACATGGACAGGTATCGATCCGTTCCAAGAGACGTCTATCGAGATAGGACCTAGAGGATGGCCCCGAACTGTCCAATCGGAGAACATTATCGACTCCTGGTAGCCAATGGCTACCCGCGGTCCTCCGCAGTCCACAGTCCACTGTAGCTCCTCTGGGAATGTACGTTCGCTCTAGGCCGCGCGCCCGACGCAAAAAGACCAGGATAAAATGGACAATCCTTTCGTGAGTTATATATGATATACATATAAATGTAATATTAAGTATATAATAATTAATAATATTAAGTAAATAATTAAGGTAGAAGTTTGTCGGGGGGTGCGGTCAAAGATTAACACATTAATAAGTAAGACTTATTTATTTTGTGCCAACGTTTCGGCCTAAGTTTTAGGCCATCATCAAGGCAGAGAAGCGTACAGCCGAGCGCCAACTGTATATAATAATTAATAAGATTGAGTATATTATAATTAATAATATTGAATATATAATCATTAACAGTGAGTATATAATCATTAACAGTGATTATATAATCATTAATAACATTGAGTATATAAAAATCAAATAAAGAAACAACCCAAAAAGGAGATGAAGATTATTGTTACGATATTATTAATTCGAAAAACAGAGCCTCAAGTTTCTCAAACAGCGGTAAATAGCTAATCCGTCAACGTTTCGCCAATTCAGGCATCATCAGGACTGACAATTACATTAAAGTAGAGCAGAAATAGCACATCCCAGTTCAATTTTTTGTTTTAAATTTGTTTTATTTGAAAAATAATATAAGCTGCCGCACTCAAGGGCAATAGGTATTAGGGCTATGAAAATCCATTCATCCATTCATCCCAGTTCAATAGATTAGAAAAAAAGAGAAATGAATATAAAATAAAACAACACATCACTCCAAAACGTTAAAACAAATTTCAACACGTAGTATAAATCGGTTATAAAGAACTCGAGTGGACCGTCAAATTTTGTTGGTTACAAACAGTATTCATTAGAAACAATATATCGCTTATAGTAAACAATTCGTTATATCTGAACATCACAACCAACGCATAAATATGTTTGCATGTACATAGTGAAGTATGCATTATATGTAAGTAATTTAAACATAATTTTTCAAGGAATTTGAGGTGATTCAAAATTTTTATCTGCAAAAGGGAATTATTTCAATTTCTTTCATATCCTTTCATCCTTACATACCTTAATGAATATCCTTTGATCTGAAAGATTGGACTCATAATGAGTATGGGTTCAATATTTAGTTGACTCGTATTTTTACTTCCTTGTACGCAGTAAAGTTAGTATTGTAATCGCAAAAATTTTCAGTTTTCAGATTTCAACGGAAATTTCCATTTTAACCATCCTTGAACCCATTTTGGCTAGTTTCGTCGTGACGTCTGTATGTACGTTCATTCGTATCTCGTTTAACTCAAAAACGGTTTGCCGTAGAATGTTGAAATTTTGTATTCAGGATTGTTGTAACATCTAGTTGTGCACCTCCCTTTTAGGTCACTGCATGACCTATTTGGTAGTCAAAAAGTATGTTAAAATATAATTCAAAACATCTGCAATTTGAAATATAAAACATACATATCAATATAAATAATATATTAGATTTTGGTCAAAATTGGATAGCCGGGAGTCGTACTTTATTTGAAGGTCTTAATAGATTTTGATAAAAAATTATATTAAAATATTATAGAAAACTTTTCAAATCTGGTTATATAATACTTATATATTAATATAAATAACATACTGGATTTTGGTCAAAATTGGCAAGCCGGAAGTGGAACTTTACCTGAAGGTCATAATAAACTTTCATCAAAAATTATATTAAAATATAATGCAAAACATCTCAAATTTCGTATATAAGACATTAATATTAATATAAATAATATATTGTATTTTGATTAAAATTGTCTTTTCGGAAGTGGTACTTTACCTGAAATGATTTTTTTTTTGTTTACTCCGGAATCGTGCTAAAAATCACAATTCGAAATTTTCATGGATAAGCACGTTTCGAGGTACGTACTAACAGTTTTTAAATATTATATTTTAAGTAACTAAATTGGGTTGTAACATATAGCAGTCGTTTTTGAAAAAATGCGAAAGACCCATTTAGCAATATGGTTTTCCCCCAAATATCAATGTATATATTTTTGAAATTTTATTCTTTATTGTGTAGTATAGATGTTTATATAGGTCGCAACATTTTTATAAATATAATATATTTATAAGACTCCTGACAGTGGTCAAGGCCTGAGTGACGACTGAGCGTAGTCAGTATTTGATGCTTTCGTCATCAATAATCGATTTTTAGACCTATTACAATTTTTTTTATATATATCAGTGGGAATCGATAGAGATGGTGTTTACGTCCCATAATAAAATGAAATTTAAATTTTGAATTTTTGGCGCTTAAGTTTTTTTTTTTAAAAACGCCGATATGAAATGTCAGTTGTTAGAGAACGAGACAAACGAAAGAAAAACAAATTTTGCTATAGAATTTTTATTCAAAATAACTTCCATTAGCTTCAATGCATTTTTCCCAAGGGAAACAAAGTATTTATTCCGTGTTCAGAAGAAAATTCTTGAATGTTAAATCAATAAACCCTTTTTTATATTGGAATATTTTGTTTTTTAAAAATTCGTCCAGCGCTCTGAGCAAATGGTAGTCAGTTAAAGACAACTCAGATGAATACGGTTGATGTGGTAGAACTTATATTGATACTAGGTAGGAACTTTAAGATCACATGGTGTTGAATGTTTGTCAGTCAAAAATTAATGTTTTAAAAAAATTATACCATCGAAAAATTGAAGTTTCATTTTTTTCAACTGACTACCATTTTTCAAAGCATTTTATAATAGTTTTTGGAAACGAAAATACTCAATTCCAAAATGAAAAAGAAGTAAAATTTCCATTTCTGGAGTTTATTGATTGATAGCCAAAAGGTTTATTCAAACAAGGAATAAAAAAACCTTGATGGGATGAAATGTATTGACGCTTTAACGAATTTTATTTTGAATACAAATAATATCATTAAAATGTTTTCCTTTCATTTAGGTCATGCCGTACGAACTGACATGTCATGTGTTCCGACCATATATGTTCATATTCAATTTACAGTTGTATTAGAGATGAAATTTTACATTGCACTACTCATTTTTTTTTTTTTATATTAACGGTTCTGTACTTCAAACTCTTCTCATTTTGGCCTTTATATTTACATCATGAATATCTTCATGGAACTAACGCATGAGTTTTCTGCTAAAGTGATCGGGAGTAAAAGACCATTCCAGTTACTACAGGTAATACACATTTTCTTCTTTTTATAAAATTACAGATAATAACAATCTATTGGCAAAATATTGGTTTGATTTCTTTAAATTAAATAATTTAACAAAAATATTAATTTGTATATAAATTTGTGAAGAATACAACCATTATCTACCGATTCGGTTGACCATGTCTCTTTCTTAAATATGACAAGATCCGGATTATTAATTGTTCAAGTTGCTAATAGATTGCGCCATAAGCGATACCTGTCGATATTTGACTACTTAAGAGGATTAATGATGAAATTGGAGCTTAATGGTCTTATGATTGCCTCCTCTCCAGAGCTTTTAACCTTCTCCGTTCCAAATGGCTCAATTTGAGTTCTAATGCTTTCTAATGATATATTGTTCCATAGAAAACATTACGCGTATAAGTGCAATATTTATTTTCTGACTTTTAGTCGATTGTGGCTTATTCTTGCGGGAGTTCTATATCAGCATAAGGAAGTAATGAGAAAATAATATACTTCTGAAAAAATTCATATATATATATATATATATATATATATATATATATATATATATATATATATATATATATAACTTAAGAGCTTCGTCACGCAAAACATAAAAAAAAAGGGGAAATGGGGAGATAAAGCACTCACACGAAGGCTGGTTAAACACTAACTTTATTCAGATTCTAATCCTCTATATATACTGCTTACAATGTTTACAATGCTAGTTTAGAATTAGTGGCTATACTAATGTAAGTCCCAACTTAACTTATATATATATATATATATATATATATATATATATATATATATATATATATATATATGCATTATTATGAATTATACTTTTACACTATATATGTATCAAGTCATCGCATACGTAATGACATTTTTTTTTTTTTTTTTTTTACCTGTACCACTACAACCCGTGAAGGGTCTTGGGTTCAGTACTTGGTAATGACCGAACTGTTTCTAAGCCTACGTTTGTGCAAGGAGATGATTTGGCCGAGATCACGCTCAACCGCCAGGGTTTTCCCCCAATTAAGGGTACCCACTTTATAGAGGCTGAGGGGTTCCCGATCCCACAGGGTCGATCCACCGCTGATAACAGAATAAATAATTATCTGCCACAGCCGGTCTCGAACCCGGGACCGGAAGCATGGCAACATAGTGCCTCATCACTGAGCTACTCCGCTCCCACTTAATATACATCCGCTAATACGTAATGTCAGTTTTTGAAAATATGTCTGTTTATGTTGATATTACTAATTCCTCCTTTACAATTGATTTTGTACAATCTGTTGATCATGTTTTTGTTGAAGAAAATTAGTTTTTAGTCTGTGCTGAAATTTCAATTAAAATGGATCTGATGGCAAATGGCGGTGGACAGTAAAATGTGTCCATCCAAGTTTTTCTGGTAATTCTTCAACTGTTACAACAGGATTGTTCTCAATCAAGTTCTCCAACAGCAATCTGCAGAAGTTCGTCGTCAAGTTCTAATGGCCGACATGCCCGAGGTTATAATAGCAAGAGTTTATTGTTTTACATAAAATACAACACAATTTACTTATAAAATTATTTAATAATTACACTATAATTTAATAATAATTATTACAATAGAGCATGAACTTTTTTACTTCCTTGTACACAGTAAAGGAAGTATTGTAATCTCGACATTTTTTGGTTTTCAAATTTCGACCCATTTTGACCATCCCTGAATCCATTTTGACTAGTTTCGCCGTGACGTCTGTAGGTACGCTCGTTCGTATCTTCTTCTCAAATCAAAAACTTCTTAAATTCGGTAAATAAGCCTTATATATTAATATAAATAACATAGTAGATTTTGGTTAAAACTGGCAAACCTTAAGTGGTACTTTACTTGAAGGTCATAAGAGATTCTCATCAAGAATTATGTTACAATATAATTTAAAATATCTCAAATTTAATATACAAGACTCTTAGTTCAATATAAATAACATACTAGATTTTTGTTGAAATTGGATAACCGGGAGTGGTACTTTACTTGAAGTATATAATAGACTTAAACTTCTCAAATTTAGTAGTCTTTCATCAAAAATTATATTAAAATATAATGCACAGCTTCTGAAATTTGCTATATAAGACTTATACGTCAATATAGACAAACTATTATAATATTGGTTAAAATTGACCCATTTGAAATGGCTATTTACTTGCAGGTCATAATAAACATTCATTATTAATTATATAGATTTAAACTTCTCCAATTTAGTAATCTTTCATCAAAAATTATATTTAAATATAATGTAAAACATCTTAAATTTGGCGTAGAAGACTCTAGTACTTTACAGAGTACTTTACTTATAGTACTTTACTTGAAAATATTAATTTTTTTTTACTATCCGCCTTTTTTTTTTTTGAGCCTTTGATTTATAGTTTAATAGCCGTAAAAGGAAGACATGCGGTGTCTACTTCAGATAATTTTATTTACAACAGCAATTATTCACAATACTCTTTTTGCCTAATTTTCTGCGAATATAGTTTGATAAATAGTGTCGAAGTTCAATGTTCTTGCTAAGCTAGACTGAATAGATACAGTAGTGGACTGACTAGGCATTTGTCTGGGGCGGGAATTTTCGGGGAGCGACAAAATTTGAGTGAAATTATATTTTTAGATTCCAACGAATTTGTAAGTATAAGAAACGACTCAATCACACATAAATAATGCAATAATTGTTTTTTTTTCTGTTTATCTGCTGATCAGCATCATAATTTGTGATAAACAGAAATTATACATACAAAAAAAACAAAAAATTATTCAAACGAAATAAAAATAAATTAAATAATATAAATAAAATAAATGAAGACAAAAGAAATAAGAAGCAAAATTCAAGACAGAAGATTTTTTTTAAATGGCGTTTGAGAACATTTTTGGTTGTATTGTATGTCTAATTTCTGTTTTTCTGCCTTCTGTTTATCACCTATGGTTATATTACCTCCCTTTTCTTTCTGTATGCGTGTAGATGTCATGGAGTGAGGCACAGACTCTAGTTGATGTGAGATTAGTTGCATTTTGTCTGGCCATATGTGATGTTTCTGTTTGTCTGCTGATCAGCTGTTTTTAATATAACCTTTCCCTGCTGTTGTTATTTAACCTACGTTTTCATACAGTATGCTTAAATATATCTTGAAGTGATGTACTGTCTAGATGAGGTGTCTTTTTAGCTGTTGATGTGAGATGCACTACATTTTGTCTGCATATTTGTGATCTTATTTTTTCTGACCTGATGATATCTGAATATCGACGATACTTCGACTGGTTAGTTGGTTACCACTATTTTAGAGAATGGAGGCTTCGTTTATAGAATCTTCCATTTTTCTCCTGTCCTGAAATAATTAAATTGAGTTATTGTAAACAATTCTATAATTATCAAATATGCGCTTACAATTAGTCATTATAAGGTGTATTGCCATAATTCTTTTCGAAATCGATATTTAAAAATATAACATCGATAATATCCTATCGATTCGGAATCTTACCCTAATTAGAGATAATAAATAATTCAAGACCACTAATTGTCTGAGCTGTACTTAATGCGATTCAATTACTCCTATATTTAATTATTTAAAAAACCCAACTGATTAATATCTTTTATTCCGATATCACCTGTAATTAATCATTTTTTTTGTTTCTTCTTAATCGCCGCCAGTAATTTTTGTAATGATCAATAAAAAATGTTGTTATTATTTGATAATTATAAATTTGGGCCCAAATAACACCTATATTTTACTACTTGTAACTGATTTGGTTTTACTTCGTAATTTATGAAAATGTATGTAATTCCAGTTTACTATCACACCTATCTGAAAGTATGATAATGGTTCATAGGCGCACCGTGCGTTGCTGTTGGACAGTTTGCTGTCCTCCGAATATTGACTGCCGGGCGATCCTTAATATACGAAATATTGTGTTGTTTTTCAAAGCGGAAAAAAAATACTTTCGTAAAAGTTTTTTTACTATAAATAAAACTGAACTTCTATTGCCCTTTTAATTTATTTCAAATTAAGTTGGGGAGGGGGGCACGTACCCTCTCCCTCCGCGTCTACTCAACACTACTTCTATGTAGTCAGTCTATAGTTATGAGAACAATGCAATACATAACATGGCATGCAGTGGCGTATGCATAATTTTTTTCGAGTGGCGAGGAGGGATTTGATAAGAAAAAGGCAAGTAATCACCAAATAATAAGTGTCTATAATTTAATGCATTATTATTTCGATTCGTTAATTGATTTGTTTTTCGTTACTTGTTATTTCATTGCATAAGTATTACTAAAAATACAACCCTTATTTTGGTGGGTATGAAAATCATATATTTCGGGAGGGAGGGGAGGATATATTCTCTGATCCCTCTCCCCTTGGATATGCCACTAAACATATGCGATAGCGTAGCCAGAATCTCGTTTCGGGAGAGGGTATGTCCATCCAAGGATCTACTTTAAAATAATCTTCCCAAACCGGGGATGTAAGGGCGCTCTCTCTAGGGGAGAGAGAGAAATGATTTATTGAAAATCAGTGCTGCCGAAATACATTGGGTTGCTATAATACATAGCGTACTGATCAATCCATAGTGGATAAAATATATATATATATATATATATATATATATATATATATATATATATATATATATATATACACATTTTACATTTATTTCTTTTTTTTCCTTCAAACACATAATTCATAATATTTTCGTCTTTATTCGGTTACACATTTTCTTTTTCTATCTTTTATTTATTTTTAACCAATTTTTTTATTTATTTATTTATTTTTTTTTTATTTATAATTGGAAAATTTATGAAACTAATCAAACATCAATATTTGAACGCACACATATATAGATCAACAGTACAGGAAAAAATAAATAAATAAATGTATATACATATATAAACAAAATTAAAAAAAAATATATTTTATATGTCTAGATATATTATTTATGAAATAGGTTTATACAGCTTTTGTTTACAGATAAGAATAAATAAAAGTACTTTGTAATTCCGCACCTCCCGGACCCCCCCCCCCCCTCCCTCCATCTGGATACGCCATTGATGACATGAATATTTTTTGGTGTAGCGCTGTTAGCATAAACTTTGGAAACGGGTTCGATTTCCATGATAAATGGAGACTATTTTCTGAAATGGTCACTTATATAATCCTCAGTTTAATTAATAATTAAAAGAAAGAAGTTACAATATACTACCACCTACAGCATATTAAAAAGAATAATTTATTCTTAATTTATAACTGTAAATAACAATAGAGCAAGTAAATATTCTGGTTTGACTTATAAATCTGATTTTATTGTGACTTGTGAAGGCGACATTCATTTCTAGCATTCCAATGATATTTCGATTCTAGCGGTCCCGGGGCCGTCTTCTTTTCTTTAGTGAATAATTGGTGATCAATTGTTAAGCAATATTAGATATAGTAGCTTTCGTATAGATATTTAATTTATAATAAAACGATAAGTCCATTTAGAACCGAATCTGCACCAAATATTATGGATGTCGAGACGTAACTGCTCTTTATTAGACGGGAAAAAATCTATAGTTTCCATTCAATTTCAAACGAATTTCTTAACTATATTAAATATTTTATAATTTTTTTTTTTGTGAACAAATCTTATAATATTCTTTATTTTTATATTAAAATTTATTCCCAAAACAAACCGAAGTTTCGAAATATCCTTTCATCTACTGGGCTTTCTTGCTTTCATTCTTAATGTTGCTAATTATTTTTAAAATATATAATAGTTGGCAGTGATTCCCTAAAATCTGTTGTTTTTTCATAAGTAATTATTTCGTCTATTTATCCAAATATTAAAACTTATTTTTAAACCATTATTAAATATGGATTGTCTGTTAGGACTGATGTCGATGTCACACTGAGCGACAGCTAATGTAGACAAATAGACGAAATAATTACTTATAGAAAAAAAACAACAGATTTTAGGGAATTGCTGGCAACTATTATATATTAGAAAAAAATAATAAAATTAAGAAAGAAAGTAAGAACCCAGAAGACGAAAAAATATTTCGAAACGTCGGTTTGTTTTGGGAAAAAATGTTAATATTATTCAAATAAAGATATATTAAGGGAAGTTATGTTTGTTCACAAAAAAAAACATTATAATTTAGTGATGTTAAACTATATAAAAAATTTAGAAATTATAAAATAAATTAAATATTTTAATTTTCCCAACTATATTATAATTTATTGTAATTTCCCCAATTTTTTGGATTTGAACTTTTCACAATGGTCATTTGAACTTGTTGCAAATGGTGACACTAGACAACAATATTTTTTTTTTTCAAACACAATATTGTATCAATTAAATCATAATTTATTAAATCAATAGGTATGTGGATCGGTTTTAAATGTTATTAACTCTTTGAGTAAAATGTTTTACCACAATTTTCGCAGTTTAAAGTAAGTTCTCAAATCTGAAATTTTCCTACTTCTTTGGTTGTCAAATCATTGGTGGAGATGACACAAAGCAAAGCAAAGCAATAATCATATTACATTGGATGTTATTGTAGTAATTAATATGATCATTTGAAATCTAAAAGCGTTTCACTATTAACAGTCGAAGAATTCGGAAACGACAAGCAGTTTCTAATCGTTTCAGTCTTGTATGATTTGACGTGTAAAGATAATTTGGTGTTTCTTTTGAACTTAATAGTTTTGATCTCATTCTTCAAGGTTTGTGAATTATGACTGAAGTTTTTATTAAAGATGAAATCAAATGTGTGGATGTGTTCTCTGGTAACATTCGTGTGCCATCTACGTTATTATGAGGAATCGCGCTTCGCCTAACGCCGTACTTGTTTGTTAAACCTTCGTTCTTTAATTATCTGTCTTGATTTATATAGTAATGTTCTTAAATATTGTTTGGTTATTAAAAAAAAAAAATTTTGTGAACTTACATATTATGTTATTTATTAACATATTATTTTGACTCGCAGGTAAAGACTCCAGGATGAGGACCCGGTTTCCATTCAGGCAGGCAACGGGGCTTTATGTTCACTCCAGTCCTCCAACAGGTATATAGTCGATAATTATTAATAATCCAGATAGAAAAAAAACACTTTATTATGAGACTAGATCCCTTTAGAATAATATACAACTATATAAATAACAGAATTCATATCTGGCCAAAAGACTAAATAATCAAAATTAATAGGTTCATATATTCTATACGAAAAAAAAAATAAATATACAATATAAAAGAATTTCTCGTGAACAAATATAATTTTTAGTGAAAAAAAAAAACCACATCAAAAAATAAAAATAATAATAATTTAAATAACCGCTTGAGAAGGAACAAGGATCTATGACGTAGATGACGATCTCCTTGCTTCCTATTTCGTGCGAATCCAGCGCTTCAAATGGTTGTGATACGTAATCAGAATGGATGATGGTAGAGCAGCCACAGTTATATTATGGAACCCCGGATGGAGTCAGACCGCGCGGAAGACCGAAGGGGATGTTAGGGAAGCAGCTTTAGGCGCCTGCGAGCCGATAAATAAATAAATAAAAAAATAATACACGAAATAAAGAGTAAAAATAATGAAATCATCTCTTGACCGAGAAGATAAATGTGTTGTTACAAACTTAAGTAAAATTTTACGTAACAGAATAAAAACATTATTTACTTCTGAATTTGTTACAACTGATATCACATGATTAGAGAGCATCTATTTGGAATGAAAGAAGGTGCTGGATGAGGAAGCATGGCGGGTATTAGTAGGGAAGGAATTCCAAAGGCAAGAAAGAAATTATTACATCTTTCAGTTCTGTGGAATGGGATATAGACGTCAGAAAGACGGGATCTTGGTTCCTGGGAATGGATTGACAATTTAAATTGTAGGAGGTTGCCAAATGTAGGAGGGGAAGAGCCACTTCAACTCGCCGTAAAGTTGGTACACGTGATACAGCCTCGAGGTACCGAAGACAAATCTTTATCTACTCAGGCAAAGCAGTCCATTATGGATTGATAAATTATTTGCCACTTCTATAAATTTGTTTCATTGAAAACTAGTTGCGAATGTTATACATTCATCTTCAGTTCTAAAAACACACAAAAATAAGCAATTGAAAATACAGTTTGGTATTATTATACATATTAAATTATATGTAATATAATTCAGCATTATAAAACATTACTGAATTATGAATTTAATTAAGACAAGAAATGTTGGTACTCATCAAGGTATAAAACCCATTTAAACCTTGGTGAGTGCCAACATGTATTTGATTTCTTGTCTTAATTAAATTCATAATTCATAAATCTTTTATAATACTGATTTATATCACATCTAATTTAATATGCATAATAATACCAAACTATATTTTGAATTGCTTATTTTTGAATTTTTGTGTGTTTTTAGAACTGAAGATGAATGTATAACAATCGAAACTAGTTTTAAATAAAACAAAATTATAGAAGTGGCAAATAATTTATCATTAGATTGATAAATCTAATAAATCTAATTTCTAATTAGATTGATCCTCATACTCCACCATGTGGTTGTCAACTAGTTCATGATACGCTTTAAGCTGTCCTTGGATACAATTGAGAGGCCATCGTAGTCAAAGGAGGGGAAGTAAGTGAGGATACGAGCAGCTTATGGATGGGTTGTGGAAGAAGATAGTGGAAACGATGTAAAAACTTTAGAGTATCGGGGAATTTTGGCGATATGGGGTTTCCAGGACGAGTTGGTCAGTAATGATACCTAAGTTTTTAATAGTGGAGCTAAAAGCGATGGGATGATCATTTACAGTTTAAGGAGGAAAGATGGCGTTAGATGTAAGGAGCGACTTGTATCATATAAGGTTTTCATAGCGTTTAACCTTATTTCTTTGCTTAGGCACTGATTCTTTCTAGTAAATTATGTTATTCCGTCGTTCCCGTCATCTCAATTTACAATCTACTTATAAGCTCCTTGTATCCTTCCCAATTTTCTTCCACTTTAACTATGACTGTGTTGCATAGGGTGGTCTCTCGATGGTACTCGAGGACAAAATAAAGCGAATCCATGAATATCATATTGTTTTTATGAAATCGAAAAAAAAAACGGTTATCGGTTATTCCTGTTATTTTAACTTCAATTATAACCGATCGGTTTCAACCGAAACAAATAATCGGTTTTGGGGAAAAACACTGTTATTTTAAATTAAATAACTTCCCATCAAACCAATGTTCCTTTCCCGAAACATTCCAAATGATCATTTGAAAGATAATCTAATTATGTGAACTGTAAACCAAGGCGATATATAGAGTCCTGTGTATGGACACAGATATTTTTGAAATATTACTATTTGGAAATAATGAACCATTGTGAAATAATTGGCAGTTTTTTTTAAGTCGATTATGATCTTCATAAAAATATATAATGCATTTCACAACTCCATATCTAAGAAAAACATCTTGAAACAGTTGGATTGCTGACTGAAACGTTCCATTAATAATTTCTCAAATTCTATTGATCGGAGTGTGATGTGTCATAGAAAGACCTTCGCTATTCATTTTTGATTCCTTTGGTCTTCTTTCCGAAACGTTTTCATCAATTGTTATTAAATTATAGGAACATATTTTATTTTAGTAGAGCCTGTATAATAGAATTCTAAACAATTAAAAACCAATGTCAAGGGATAAGATGTCTTATGGAGTATTTTCTACCTGAGAATTATATATTTAGAGTTAAAGAAAGACAAATAGTTTTTATGAGCCTTAAAAGTTTTTAGGTTAAAAATTAAATATGTATGGAACTTGTGATTAACTTTTTTATTGAATATTTGGGTTTAACCTCTTTGGTAACTCTAATTAAGGCAGACAGGGCGGGTTATTCCCACAGGTTACCAACCAGAGTTCATCTCTACTCTCGATTCATTACATGGAATCGCCACGAAATAAATTTCAACTCGCCCAGGCCGGATTAGAATCTGCGTCGCTTCAGACTCGATGTTGCTAAAGTGACGCTTTAACATTATCGGCCACCACGGCCTCAGGATCTGGTTAAAAATTTCATAAAACCCCATAATTCTTCAAGCTTGATAACCGGCTCATCAAATTATATTCGAATAATTTTCCCCTCCTCTTGCTACTTCTTGTAAAGTCAATCGGAACTCATTCATTGTCAGAATTAAAAGTATTATGGTTATGAGTGCTTTTATACGAGGTAGTGGTTCCCCATATTAAATAGTGTGTAATTTATTTTAAAACACCTTTTTATTGATTTACTGTTTAAATTTCTCATTTACGAGGCATGTTTATGAAGACTCTTCTCGAGAAATTTATTTTATATACTTGATATGGATAAAGGTGTTTTTTTTTTTTATGTGTGGGCTCTTGCCGGGTTAAATATTGATTATAAGAATACAATTTAGTTCAATATTAATTATATTACAAAAAAAAAAATGGAAACTAGAGAAAAATCACCTTCCAGCCAAGCATTCAAAAGTTGGACAAGAATATAAGTGGGACAAAGATTGTACACTCGTAGAGTGGTTCGGATAAGAAAGAAAGAACCGAAGGACCAAAGAGAATTTGTGAAATTTGAGTTGTGATAAAAGAAGAAAAAAAATGCGGTGTTGAAGAAATAGTATAAAAAATTAATTCTTCTTACAATTTTATGTCTCCTACAAGATTCCTTTTATGTGAAATACTGCCTAGGAGGTGAAGGAAAAGGGATTAAAGATAAAATCAGGATAGAAATAGGACTTTCATATTTATAGCGACAGAAAACATAGTAAGTTAATTAAGCACCTGAAGGCACACGGATTGAATCTCGTTATTTTCAAGCCAGAAGTCTTCAGATATTCTAAATTCATATTAATTCTGCACCCGCGTTACCTGTTCTTATTCCGATTCCCTGTGTCCTACCTGCGAATTCTTTACTTTATGCTGTACACGATATTCTCATTTTGTAAGTACTACTTTGGTTTATATTCTATATTATAGTTCTTGTCTTTTTACAAAATCTTTTAATCATTTTGTTAAATTATTTTATACATCATTTGTTGTTCATTATAAACCTATATTATTTCAATTTAACTCCACGAATTATTAAAGATAAAATGCGCAAAATTTTCATGATAAATGAAGACTCTTTTCTGAAATGGTGACTTATTAAAGGCTCAGTTTAATTGATAATTAAAATAAAGAAATTACGGTGTACTATAGCATATTATAAAGAATAATATATTCTTAATTTATAACTGTAAATAACAATATAGCAAGGAAATATTCTGATTTGACTTATAAATCTTATTTTATAGTGACTTGTGAAGGCACATTCATTTCTAGCATTCCAATGATATTTCGATTCTAGCGGCCCCGGGACCGTCTTCTTTTCAAACCCTTTGGTGAATAATTGGTGATCAGTTGTTAAGCAATATTAGATATAGTAGCTTTCGTATAGATATTTAATTTATAATAAAAGGAAAAGTCTATTTAGAACCGAAACTGTATCAAATGTTATGGATGACGAGAGGTAACTGCTCTTTATTAGACGGGGAAAAATCTATAGTTTCCATACAATTTCAAACGAATTTCCTAACTATATTAAATATTTTATAATTTTTTTTTTGTGAACAAATCTTATAATATCCTTTATTTTTATAATATTAAAATTTATTCTCAAACAAACCGACGTTTCGAAATATCCTTTCATCTTCTGGGTTTTCTTGCTTTCATTCTTAATTTTGCTAATTTTTTTTTAAATATTTAATAGTTGGCAGTAATTTCCTAAAATCTGTTATTTTTTCCATAAATAATTATTTTGTCTATTTATCCAATATTAAAACTGATTTTTGATCCATTATGAAATAAGGATTGTTTGGTAGGGCTGATATCGATGTCACACTGAGCTACTGCTAACTCAGAAACATAGGCGAAATAATTACTTATGGGGAAAAAAACAGACTTTAGGCAATTACTGCTGACTATTATATATTACAAAAAAAATTAGTAAAATTAAGAAAGAAAATAAGAAAACCCAATAGAATTATTAAAGATAAAATGCGCAAAATTGCCCTCCTCTTGTAATTAATATTATTACGGCTATACTGAATATTCCACAAAACATGTTTCTTAATAATGTAAATCGTTTTTCCATCAAAATTATAAACTGCAGTAAGATTTTACATTTTATACAACTTGAATATTTGCGGAAGGGGTTCCAGTCCACGACTCGGTGGTGAGGCAGTGGCTTCGAGGAGGGGAGATCTCTCGGCTGAAGGAGTTGGTCCTGGAAGGAGAGGGTGCCTCCTTGATCGGGGAGTACAGCCCAGATGTTGCCGCCAGGAACTTCCTCAGGGCACTACCCAGAATATTGGTGAGTCCTATTTGGAATATTTATGAAACGATTGCTTTCAGCTTATCCACATTGTGTAATATAGATTAGGTAATAAGACTGCCCCCCGCCAATTATTTAAAATCTAAGAAACTTAGGAAATTGGAGATTCGAGAACCTACATCACAAACTACTTCATTAAAGTTTAAAACCAATACCAACAACTTTCAATAAATTGGGATTTTATAGATACAATGTTGTGTTTGAATAGAAAAAAAAATAATTTTTGTTAAATGTCAACATTCGAAACTGGTAAGTGAAAAGTTCAAAACAGATTCGGAAAGATTAAAATATTTAATATTAGGGATTGATTAATTATTTGCCACTTCTATAAATTAGTTTTATTGAAAACTAGTGTTATGCATTCATCTTCAGTTCAAGGTTTAAATAGAATAGTTATATATAATAAATAGTATATATATATATATATATATATATATATATATATATATATATATATATAGTTTTCAATAAAACAAATTTATAGAAGTGGCAAATAATTTATCAGTCCCTAATTAGATTGATCCTTCTATACCATCATGCGGATGTCAACTGAATATTTAATATGCTTGGGAAAATTAAAATATTTAATATTGTTGGGGAATCAGGGAAAAATTGTTGTAACAATGTCCCTAAACAGCCCTTAAAAGAATTAGCGGTAGGTTATTAACTTTTCGTTATTATTTGAAGATAGTTTAGTAAACACTATATGAAATGTCCCACCATCTAATTATTAAACTCCGAGACTTATGCCAAACTACGAATTTTTTTTAGTAAACATAATAATTTGATACGTCTTTTTTTTTTTTTTTTCTCGACTCATTATTTGAAAAATAAAAGTTCTACTTCGTATATATTATTAAAATTAGCTAGACGAACTCGAAATGTTGCAGTTAGTCCAGGCGAGATAGTTCATTTTTGTAAATAAATTACCACGAGACTTTCTCAAAGTGATAATTAGGAAAAATAGTAGAAACAAATTAAAACATTAAAACGTTATGTAGCAACTTGGTGAAACAAATTTATAAAAGTGCCGAAAAGTATATTTTTCACGTTTAAGATGTGAAAAAATTTATTTAAGAATAATAAAAAATAATGTTTAAAAATACTGAAAAAATGAGTTTCAAACTTTTAAGTTTAAAAAAATTATAAATCGCGAAATATGGCCATTTATAGGTATTTTATTACAGGGCTTTTAATTATTGCAGAAACTTCTTTTGGGGCTTAAATTACGGATTTTGTTAGTGCCTATCTATAATAAAAATTATATGCAAACAAAATTATAACTTTCCAGGGTAGAACTTTACAAGAGGGGCGCGTTATCACTGGTACTCCCGATCTTAGCCGGACTAGCACACTCTAGCGCCATTTGTGCTGACTAACTGCTTTGCATTCAATTGTAACAATCGTATTCATTGCAATTATTAAAATTTTTACTGCCTTAATTACATATTATTTAAAATTGTTAGTGCTGTCGACTTCCGGTGATCTGGGAAAGTTGTAGTAATATTTAAAGGAGTGATCATTTAAATTACGGTGAGGACCCAACCTCAACTGAAAAGAGAATTTTGGGGTTTGGTTATCTCTTGAGCGAGCGTAGCAAGCGGAAGTCGTTAGCTGTGATATATTTAAAGCAGTAATAATTGAAATTACGGTAAGATCCCGACCTCAACTGAAAAGGATCCGTTACTGTTTTGTTTATTTCTAGGGCGAACATAATGAGCGGAAGTCGACAGCACTAATAATTTTAAATCATATATAATTAAAACAGTATTCATTTTAATAATTCCAATGAACACGAATGTTACAATTGAATACAAAGCAGTTAATTAGCACAAATGGCGCTAGAGTGTGCAAGTCCGGCTACCTTCTAGTAAGAGCGGGAGGAACAAGTGATAACGAGCCCCTTTTGTAAAGTTGTACCCTTTCCAGAAATTGAGAAAATATAAAAACATGTGATCTCGAAAAAAGATTTGAAAAAGGATCAAAATTCTCCTAGAGCCATTTTTTAAAGCGCTGTTTGTTCCCAGGGAGTTTCTCCACAACCCTATTTTCATGAAATATATGTGAGGTTCGATTAAATAACTAAAAAACGCTTTTGAATATAGGACTCTTTCTCGCGCCGGCTGCTAGTGGAGAGGTTTAGAAGGGGGCGTAATGAAAGGCGGGGGAAAGCTCACTGGCCGCCGGGCTTCGAGCGCTGCAAAGTGATAGGAAGAGCCTTCCTCGCCCTTCATCACCTCCTCTCCGCTGCCTCACGTCAGTTGTGTGTAGCGAGAAACAGCTCTGTGTTCAAACGCGCCTTTAGGTATTTAATCTTACCTCACAGATATTTCATAAAAATATGGTTGTAGAGAAGCCTCTCGGGAACAAATAGTTCTAGAGAAACTATCACCAACTTATAAGAATTTCACTAAAGACTACGTCACCAAGAAACGATTCCAGAATTGAAACAGCTGTTCTGAGCATTTTAAACTTTTGAGCTGGGCAACTGCGGCGAGATAGTTCATTATTTGAAGTAATTTGTAACCAGATTTTCTCAAAGTGATACTTAGGAGAAAAATGGTAGAGACAAATTGTATATGTTTTAGATGAAATCGGTATGTAGCAAAATGGTGAAAAAAATTTATAAAGGTGCCGAAAAGTTTTTTTTTCACGTTTTAGATGTGAAAAAATGCATTTAAGAAAAATAAAAGATAGTGCGTATTTGCGTTTAAAAATACGAAAAAATGAGTCTCAAACAATTGAAATCGGCCAACAAGTTTTCGCAAAGGCGTTTGATTCTATTGAATGTAACACAGAATCAAACGCCTTTGTACAATCAATCAATGCAAATCATTACAGTCGCAACATTACGTTCAATAAGTCCACTTCATTTCGCACCTTTGCTAAAGGAATTTTCGTTCAGGATAGCGGTCGAAATCCTGTCTATTGGTCAGTTATAATGGAATTCTGTTGGAAAAATAATTTTGAAATGATTCAGGATAATTTTTTCAAGGAGTTTGTCATGTGTGGTATACATATTGGACGATAATGCTCAGATAATCACCTTGTTTTTCAGGTTTCACTAATGGAAAAAATATTGCATGTTTCCAAAATGCAGGAAAATGTCCGAGCCTAATGAAGCAGTTTTATATATATGACCTTTTTTCGATAGTTTAGCAGGATTATTTGAATATTATTTATTCCTGGAGTTGTATTTCCTTTTAGTCCTCCGGAGAATTCATTTTAATTGTTTAGGATAGACTAAAACTATTTTCATCCACATTTATTATTCTATTATCTATCAATGTATCATTTTTATCTCCGGATTTAAAATAATGTGTAATAAGTTTGAAATTACGCGCCATCTCGATAACGTTTATCGCAAGTGTACACCGGTCCTTAGCTATTGGATGGTGTAATTGAATTTTGGATGTAGACGATGCATTTTAAGCAGTAATATCGAACTTTGTCCGTTTATTTTGTTATTATTCGATTTTATGTATTATCCTTCACTATGGCAGCAAATTCATTAAAAATGTTATTGTAGCACATTAAAAAAAAAAAAATACTTCTCACTAAACTCGGCATGATCTAACCTTAACTGGTTGGCATTGAACTTCCCAAGTTTCCGTGCCAGAGGAAGATAAAGCCGTGAGAGCGGCAACAGGTGCAAGCTAGAGTTATCCAAGGAGCCACTGCCAACTATAAGATATACAGGTGGCATTGTCTTTCCTTTTTTTACATTCGCTCATCGATTGCTTTCTGGCCACCATTTTATCTTATCTTTTCCTTATTTATGTAAATATGGCGTGAAATCGCCATTTTATACATTCTACAGTTTTAGAACATCATGGCGAATATAAGAAATCAACAAAAGATTTTAAATGCGAAACACTACGTGACAAGAATGGTAATCATTAATTTAAAAAAAAAAATACATTATTAGAGGGTTTTTTCAGATGGAGTATATAAAGTAGAATTTTTATAAGTCTGGGATAACACTGGAAGGCGTGTAAAAGGCAGGGCCGCCATCAGCTCAGTGCCTGGGGCAAAATATTACAGCAGGTCCCCTTCCACTCAATATTTCATTTTTTTCCCAATAATATTAATATGTAAACTGAGGTATTATAAAAACTAAATTTACTACAGTATTTTATAATGAGAAGAATTTTTTTTACATAAATTACAACAGAATTTTTTTTACAAAGTTATTTAATGATTCCAGTATAATTTATTTATAATTACTTTAGTAAAATGTTCTTAATAATACTGATAGAGCTTGAAAAATAATTCACAACACTTTTCTTTCTTTTCTATGAACGTTTGAATAATCGTGTCAAAATTCAATGTTCTTACAAACTATATAATATATACTAACATATAATTAGAGGTTTTTTCAGAAGGAGTATATCAAGTACAATTTTTATGATTCTGAAATATCACTGGAAGGCGTGTAAAAGGCAGGGCCGCCGTCAGCTCAGTGTCTGGGGCAAAATAATACAGAAGGCCCCCTCCCTTTCATTCAAAAGAGAACACTTTTTTTTTTTTAAACTATTAACAAGATAAAGTTTTACAAATTAGGCTATACTGACAGAGTATGATAAAATTAGGTGAAATTATAAATAGAATAACAACTTTATTTTGAGACGAAGTCCCTTTAGAATAACAAATATGTATTAAATAATAAATATTATACCTGACCAAATGCCCTATCAGGCAAGAAATTAAAAAAAATAAATAAATATATGCATAGTTATAAAATAAAAATTAAAAGTATGGGTGGTATATATTCAATATAAATATAAAATAAATGAAAATAAAATAATATACAAATATATTCTATACAAAGTTAAAACGGATAGGAAAGAAAAAAATATCATCTAATTAACAAAAAAAAAAAAAGAAAAGAACAATACAACCATAGGAAAGAGAGGAAAAAAAAAATTAACTGTCGTATGAAAATATTTTTAAAATTACACATATTCATGTAGATAAAAAAAAAAAGTACTGAAAACTATATATAAAAACGTAAATATAAAGTAAACATCCTAAAGAGTACATTATAGTTTTGTAAAAAGAAGAGCAGATGAATTATATTATTTATAATAGATTCAAATGATTTTTTTATTTGAATATATTTTCCAACAATATTAATAAACAATTAAAGATTAATACGTTGGTGGCGGAAATGATTTAAGTTTCAAAGTTCAGGGATTTAAATAAGTTTTAGATGAGCACTCCAATCCATGCTACTTATTTGTTAAATTATTATTTTGCATATTCTCAATTAAAGGACCTTAACAATGAGAAAGCAATATTAAAACTTTTTTTTTATACCTGTTAATTTATTTCTGGGAAATACAGGACAGGATCTGGGAGTGAAACGGGATGATTTCAAAATTAAATTGTTACAGTTTTATAAATTTTTCATTATAAATATAAAGTAAAAGAATAACCATTTGGCTTACAATATATTTACAATATAAATTATGTATACATTCAATATCCTCCATTGAAATGTATACATTCTTGGAGTCGTTCCTGGAAGAACACAAACTTTCGGAACACATTGAGGGATATTGCTTCAATCTCGTCCCGAATGCCTTGTTTGATGCCGAGGATGGTTCTGGGCGGATCGGCCTTAGCCACTTTTGTTTTTAGGTACATCCATTAAAACAAAATACGCAAGTCGTTAAATCGGGAAAGAGAGGGTGTGACGGAATATTCCCCTCAACTGAAAATAACACTGCGGGCCATCTCCCATTAAATATTTCATCTGGTTAATATTCGTCTATAATAATAATAATAATAATAAATATATTGAGGATTTATGAAATCTATACTTACTAAAATATCATATTTAATAAATAACAAGAGTTTATTGTTTTACATAAAATACAATATATTTTTTTATTATTAATTAGTTAACCCTTATTACATCTGGACCCTCGGAAGTCCAGGGGCCTGGGATTTAGCATGGGGCCCAACCCCTCCTGGGAACAAAGCATTCACAGCTTTCATTCACCGTTAGCGCAGTAAAATAAGGGTTCAACCTCGGAATGGAAGTTAGTGACCTTAAAATTTGTATACACCGTTATCATGACTTTCTAAATTGTTGGCTACAAAGTCACATAAAATCTCGTGTCGGCGTCTCATGTTAAAGGTCAAAGATAAAAAAAGTGAAAAAATCTTTCTTTGGAAATATCTTGTTTATTATGCATCCCATGTCGTTAGATGTTATTAGAAAACTTGTAGAAAATTAAGTTATCTACAAGTTTGGTCTTATTTATTTTTTGCATGATAAACTGTTCTCGAGATGTATCACGGAGGAGGAAGGGTCCAAATAGGCTACTCATTTTAGGAGGTTTGAATCTGAATTACGAAAATATAGGACATTCTAAGTAAAATAAGCCTTGTATGCCGGTCCAAAGTCGCTATCTTCAAAAATCTAAATATTTATCTAAACTGTACTTAAAAACAAAAACTATTGAGTTTAAATTGTTGTACCAATCTAAATTCGCTAGTTATTGATTAATTTAAGTTCATCCAGAATATTAGTATATTGTTGTATGATTCAAATACAAATCCTCCAGTCTCTGAAACAGCAGTAAGTGGCTAACCAGTCAATGTTTCGCCAATTCCATGCATCATAAGAACTGAAATACATCAGATCGTATGAATGCAAACAAGAGATAGTACATCACTCATCAGAAGTAAAAAAAAAAAAAATAACCAAATAGAGAAAGTGAACTGTAGCTAACTCCGAACATTAAATTTTACAAGAGAAGGCTTTAGTCTCATAAATAAAAGAAAAAACAAATAAATTGTCGATATTTCGCCAATTCTGGCATCACCAGGACAGAAAGAGATGAAAATATATGCATATATATATATATATATATATATATATATATATATATATATATATATATATATATATATATATATATATTAGTATGTATTGATATTGGACAATGTTATCGTTATATAATTTAACCAGACCAGGAGCGAACAAAAGATGATAAGGGACGAGCAGGTAGAAAGAAGGCGATGACAGATGCCACCTCAGCGCGTACCCTCAGAGATAAGGGATAAGTTAATTTAAAACCCTACAGAGAAGTTAACACTGTAACAAAGCCAAAAGGTTAAAATACCTAATCAATTTTAAGAACTGTTCCCCTTAGGCTTCGGCTGGCCTCGAGGAAAAAGTGGAGACCGCCTGGAAAAGGTATGATTAAATTATAGTTGGATAATGGTTCGCAGATACCGGCTGTCAGGACAAGGGGTGGAGCCATTCGATGAAATCCCAGAATTTCCTCCCTCTATAAAACTAGTCGGCCAATGAACAACGTTTTCGACCCCCTCTGGGGCAGAACAAGAGAGAAAAGGGAAGAGAAGCAAGTAGGTGAAAAAGGGGACTTCTCCGCTGAACTCTGACCTCGCCTGACGCAAGCCTGCCTAGCTGATCTCGTTTGAGGGCGGAACAACGGGACTCTGAAGATGAGGGATGCGCTCTGGCTCCATGACTGAAGATATCATCAACACCAATTAGTACAGAAAAGAGATTTATGTTAAAACAATTAATGGCTAAGTCTAGGCTGAATCATTCCATGGTTAATTTTTTGTTGTAATAGTTTGTTGTTTTAATTTTGAGGAATAAAGATAAATGTTATCAAGGAGGTTGTTCTTTAGTAACCATGTCCATATTTAATTTGAATATATTTCATTAAGATAGCAGTAACTTTGATTAACATTAGTATTAAACTTAAAAAGTAGGTACATTATCTTGGTTAATTATTAAATAATGGTAACCACAAACCAGGCCCTTGGAAAGGTATCCAATTTAGAGGACAAGGTAAGAAATTCAAAAGTATTCATCAGCTTACTCAATTTTGGGATAATCATGCTCAATGATTGCCCAATGGCATCCCTATATATATATAGACTAATGTATTAGCAGCTAGATAGATATCAAGCTCAACTTAACCTAGATAAAACATAGCAATGTACTGTGAATGTGAGATGTGCTGCATTTTATATATATATATATATATATATATATATATATATATATATATATATATATATATATATATATAAAATGCAGCACATCTCACATTCACAGTACAAAAAAGACGCCAACCAGAGACAGCACCCCACACCAAGACATCCACACACATACTGAAGGTAAAGGGAGGTTGTATGGCAAAATTTCCCAGAAAATTAAATTTAAAAGTTAAATTATGAAAAGCTGATCATCAAAAAACAGAAAATACACATATTAAAAATCTAAAAATGTACAAAAGATCATAAAAAAATAAAACATAATAAATATATGAAATGCAACAAATACAAAAGAAAAAGAAAGTGAAAATTCACAGGAATAGAAATAGAAAAATGAACTGTTTGGAGCTTTCCATTTATATCGTAACAATTATTGTATATCTCTTTCCGAACCATTGCTTTTCTATATTATACATATTTTATATAGACCTCGGTCCAAAACATTAAGTTTTATATATCTCAGTAACACAGCAAGTTTTGATAAAAGCTAATATGCCTAAATCAAAGTATTCTTGAGCTAGTCAACCAACACTGATTACTTACAAAATACATCAATATTTAGACAATCATAATATTAATTGCAACAGACAATGATCGATTTATTTAATAGTTTCCACAAAACGGAACGGTTCACCTTCACGAACGATTCGCTCATATCGACCGTTATTGTTGATAAAGTTGACGTTCCGTGACCGCTGAGGGGGAGGGGTAAGAGGAGGGAGGCTTAGAGCACATCGATGTTAGCCTTTGAAAAGCAATGAATCGATTAATGGCTCTTATCTCTGAAATATCATCCCCCCTGGTCAGTCGATTCCCAGCCCACCTCAGGTAAGCCCATCAATGATTAAACTAAACTTTATATGTCTTTACAAATTATTGTAGAGGTATACAGCAAAAGATACAAAAATTAATTTATTTTTGGCACATTAATTTATTTAGATTGATATGAAACATAATTGATGCTCCTCCATATGTTTTTATAGGTCTCGAAATAAATCAATATATATAAAACTTCAGCCTGCGTATGTTTTTGATCGCAAAATTCGAAAAGTAGTCGGACGAGTTTTATGCAGTTTTTACTTCATTCAGGGAATTTCTTGAGGAAGGTTTATATGCATTAAATTTTTCGAAATGCTCTTCCTTAAGGGAAGAAATGGGGAAAAACTATTTTTAAAAAAACGCTGCAATGGTTTATTATTTCCCAATAGTAATATTTCAAAAATATCTGGTCTGTCTATTCACAGGGCTTTCCAAATTGCTTTGGGTTACAGTTCAGATAATTGGCTTATCTTTCAAATAAGCATTTGGAGTGTTTCGGGAAAGAAACGTGTGCGGAATACTTTATAAAACAAGACTATAAGTTCAGCAAAGAAATTAAGCAGTAGATCCAAAGGAAAAGAATTTTGAACCTTGATCCAAGATGATCGCCGTGAGAGTGCCGAACTAGAAGTGTTAAGAAGAAATTGTGTCAATGCAAGTAGGCTGTGATGGTTAGGGCATGTAATCAGAGGGTAAAATGGTACAGAGGAAATATTTGATATGCACTTCAGTAGGAAAAAAAAAGGATAGACTAAAGAATCTAAAGGAAGTGCAGAAATAATCCAAGGAAGGAAATTTTTTTTTTGCGGACGGATTTTTTTTTTTTTGGATTCTGCGTATCTTGAAATGTAAAATCTCAAATGTCGAGGATAGGGGGTCATAAAAAAATTTTCCTTGGTCGATTACAAAGGTCTATTATTGAAAATAATAAACCAAAAGCATTTATAAATATAGATTTCTTTTTCTTTTTTTTTATTAATGCCTTGTTATACTGATTTCAAAACGCCTTACATTTAGCCTCTATCTTTATAAATGATCGAATTATGGGCTTAGAAGAACTCTAATCGGCCTCCATTTTTAAACAAACTGATGGATGGTAATTTCGAGTTCCGGAGATCAATCTGGAGTGACCTGTGACATTGGTACCGAATCTCAAGAAAACCGATCCAGCAGTCTCGGAGAAAAGCCGCGGACAGCGGACGGACGGATTTTTTTTTATTCGATGTTTGGATTCTACGTATCTTGAAAAGTAAAACCTCAAATTTTGAGGGGATTGGGGGAGAAGGGGGGGGGGGTTACAAAGGTCTATTATTGAAAATGAAAAAACCAATTGGGAATTTTGTAATCGTCATGAAAACTTCATACATGTGGAAACAAGTTCACTACAAAAACATTTTAATAAGAGTGAAATTATTGCGTGAAAGCGTCATTTGTTAATAAAATCGGAGATAAAGACAGAAAAAGTATAATTCGTGAAGCTTTATTGTTGTATCGACAATTTTTTTTTGTCATTTTGGTTCTGTTCCTAGAAAACGTCTAAATGAAATTAAACGAATTCTAAACATGCAGTCGATTACCGAGAAAAATGTTCGACCCTCTGGCCTTGGAATACTGACAGTCAAAATTTTTGTTGGTAACCAGTTGTTTTGTTGAAAGTTCTGGTAGCCCCTCTCCCCTCCCTCCTTCCCCCCTAAGAGTTCTAATAATTGAAGCATAGAAATACAAAAGAGTCTTAGTGCCTTTAGAAAATGATTTCAGAAGTTTCAACTTGAAAAATATTAAAGAAATATGACAATTAAAAAAAACAACTCCTTTTTCTGTGATAGATAAACAATGGCTCTGTAAGTAATTAAATCACATTTATAATAGTACTTGCTTTACAATAAAAAAATTATTTAAAAAAAAATCATCTATTTTCTACCTTTCCTTTCATTTCACATAGTCACGACAAAGCTAGTCAGTATTGTATGTTTTACCTCGGTGAATGTGTGTTGGCTAAAATACATTTATTTGCTTTTCCATTAATTTTATATATCAATAAGTATTATGAAATGCGTAGTATACAATTAATGTGCTAACCTTTTTTTTTTTTAAGTTGTTCGTAAAAGTTTTGTACAAAGTTTACAGTATGATGATGAGTGATGATTAGGAATGATAAGAACAACAGTTCTGTCTTCTGTTATTCACACTATCTTTTAAAAGTTAAACATTAAAAAAAAAAAAAAATTAAATTTGATAGGGAGGGTATTTAACTCCAGCTCTTTTCACAAAGATAAAAAAAAAATATATATATGGTTAGTAGAAACGAAAATGGTTTCAGTGATATACAAAAATAGATAAAGAAAAGAATACGGTTGAACACGAATATAAATGTCTGGGGTCCACAATAACTAGAAATAAAAGGGTGAGTTGCAGAGCTCAGTCACTAAGGCCGTATTTGAAGTTATCTTTAATAGTAACTAAAATACAAAATCGAAAATATCAAAATAATAGAGGTTTGAGACCTCCAAAAGTCACTTCTCCAATACCCACTAAATTAAAATATAAATTTTCAACCCTCTAACTCAATTTGGAGCGAATGTAGTGTGCACAAAAGATTAAAAACCGCGAGAAAAAAAATTTACACATGCTGAAATTTTGACCGAAATTTTCCCTCAGTTCTATGGAATTGTTCTGCCTAGAACTTTACAGAACTATATTGCAATAACACATGAAATTTAATACTTGATAAGGAAGTATTGTTTCTTGACCACAACTATACAAGAAATATAACAATATATCGACGTCATTTTTTGAAAAAGGCGTAAGCGCCATTTAGCAAACTTTACAGGAAACACGTGACATTTTTTTTCTCCAAATAACAATACATTTTTTTTTAGTTGACATCCGCATGATGGTATAGAAGGATCAATCTAATTAGGGATTGATAAATTATTTCCCACTTCTATAAATTTGTTTTATTGAAAACTAGTTTCCAATGTTATACATTCATCCTCCGTTCTAAAAACACACAAAAAATTCAAAATATAGTTTGGTATTATTATACATATTAAATTAGATGTAATATAAATCAGTATTATAAAACATTTATGAACTATGAATTTAATTTAACAAGTTGTATTTGATTTCTTGTCTTAATTCATAAATGTTTTATAATACTGATTTATATTAATCTAATTTAATATGTATAATAATACCAAACTATATTTTGAATTGCTTATTTTTGAATTTTTTTGTGTTTTTAGAACTGAGGATGAATGTATAACATTCGAAACTAGTTTTCAATAAAACAAATTTATAGAAGTGGCAAATAATTTATCTATTCCTAATTACATTTTTTTTAAATTTTATTCTTTATTGTATACTGTAGGAGCTTATTAAAATGGCAAAACCTTTATAATTAGAATATATTTTTAAGGCTTCTAGCACTGGTTAAGGCCAGAGTGACTACTGAGAGTCGTTAGTATTTGGTGCTTACGTCATCAATAGTCGATTTTTAGACCATTTCCAATTTTTTTTTCGATACATCGCAAGTGGGAATCGATAGAGGCGGTATTTAGGCCCCATAATAAGTTGAAACCTAAATTTAGAATATTTGGCGCTTAAGCCTTTTTCAAAAAACGACTTCGATATATTTGGATACTCAGATCGCCCAAAGAATGACTCATTAACGTGTGGGAAAATCTATCTTAACGTCAGAGAAATATAACTGACTAGTTTCTATTTTCAAAGTAGTGCGTACGTTGGGACTACAAGTTCATATCTTGACGTATCAGCTGTCATCATAGATAGTAATACTACTGATTATAGTTCAACTGGGTCGTCTGCGTGATATTATGTAAATATATTGATAATATGTGGTAAGAGATATGCTTTTAATCGAACAATGTAAACAAACAGCATAACATCATGAGGAAAAAAAAAATTAAACTTTAAAGAGGATTCACTGACGACCTTTCCACGCCAAACGGAACGTGGAACGACCATGCAGATTTTTGAAGTGGTGCGGAGCGGCTGGAATTGTATCGATCCTAAACTCCATCAAGCCACGCCAAAATCCAATCACTCCAGCAGACCGTTAATGTTGAAAACTGATGGAGTGTTACGATGGACTTCACGATTTCACTCATTTTTTTAGGCAATAATGATAATCATAACGATAAAAATACAGTAAAGATAAAATTTAGGATATTGATTGTATAAAATATGTTACAAAAAATGTATATGAAAAACTTAAATTTTGTTTATTTTTTTATTATTAATTATATTAAAAATATATAAATATTAATTAAAATTATATATATATATTTTTTTTTTTGGAATGTGGGGGGAGGTTTAAGATCAAATTGTTTTATTTTCTTGCTTTTGTTGAAGCACTATATATTCTATTGATTCTCAAGAGTTCAATTCTCAAGAGTTCAATTCTCAAGAGTCGACAGTGTGGGTAATCGTCAGTAAATTCTTCTTCGCTCCAAGCACTGCAGACGCTCCACTCTGTCTTTTCATTGTTCCATTTGGAGTGATCGTCGGCGACCGCCTGAAAAATTATGGAGTGCATCGTTCCACCAGTTTTTCACACTCTCGATCGGATGAAGTAATTGGATTTTGGAGTGTCGTGTTGGAGCTTGGGACCCTGAGAATTCCATCCGCTCCGCATCACTACAAAAAATAAACAGGATTTCACACTCACGGTCGTTCCACGATTCACGCCAAATGGAATGGTTGGAGTGAAGTGATCGTCAGGAATCTAATGTAAATATTTTTGCTGTCATTAATAAATATGTGTGTGTGTGTGTGTGAATTTTTAATATTTTCTATACAAGATATTAGTTGGGGTAACTAAGGACCACTTACTTAAAAAAAAAATATAAATAAAAACAATAAGAACCACGACATTATCATGTCACATAACTCGTTTAAAATAATTTGATTTGAATCCGGGACATTAATTAAAGAATCGAAATGCTTGCGAAATTCCGCGGATGCTGATAATGATCTAACGTGCTAAAGATGTTAGCGAAGGATACCGTCGTCCGGATTTCTCTTCCGTTTTCCTCATGCAATTCAGTCTCTTTCAGGATTTCCCACGGTGGTGAGTAATTATTACCACGTTTATTTCTTGATGCTCACATTTTCCTTAATATTTCACTATGAGCTGTACCGCTAAAGTGAAATGACCATAGCGGTGTTTATAGATCTCGTACAGGTGTTCTTATCCGCGAATTACTGATGTAAAAACGATGAAAATTACACAGGCCAACGATGAAAAAACTTTTGTACTGAAAATACCTTATTCCTATAGTTTTTAGGGTGCTGAATCCAAATATGATCACCCTCAATTTCTTCACATTTTATAGTTAAATTTATTAAATTAAGCGATTTTTAAAGAATTGGACAGCTTTCAGTCTTAGGCCTCATAAAACAATTAGGCCTTAAGTTAGGCCTCATGAAACAATTTGTAAAGGCTTTGCCTAAAGATGGACCATGTTTCAAGTATCTCTGCCAAAAGTTTCTACGCCTTTCAGAAGCTAAACTAAAAGAAGGCGTCTTTGTCGGACCTGACATTAGAAAAATGATGTTTGATGTTAACTTCGAATCCACAATGACCTTAAATGAGAAAGATGCATGGGTATCATTCAAGCAAGTCGTTACAAAGTTCTTGGGAAATGAAAAAGACCCAGAGTATGTTTCTATTGTAGCGAATTTGCATATATTTATTGTTTTTTTATTTGATATTTAATTATTTTTATTTGACTCTATTTCTATTTCATTCAATATTTATAATTTTTATTTGTAATATACATATTTTATTTTTTTTTATATGATATTTTATTATTTTTATTTGTATTTTGTTTAATTGTGCTTTTTGTTTACTTTGTATATTTGGTATGAAAGGATTCTTTAGCGCTAATACCTATTGTCCTTGAGTCTGAGATAATTTGGGTGTTATGCAAACTTCCAGTATTGGAAAAAGTTACAGTACCTCCAGAGTATGTTTCTATTGTAGCTAACATGTTACCGAAGTTTAAAAAGTTAGGATGTTTGACGAGCCTGAAACCTCCGAAAAACTATGGGTGATACAAAAAAACTAAGGCCAGATTTAGATTCAGCACGTAAAAATCTGTAAAGATCAACTATTAAAGTTAAAAAAGTTTTCAAAAATTTTTTTTTGTTGGCCTGTGTTATGGACGTCATTGTATCGTGTTGGGAAATATCATTTCGACGTGCATAAAGAGTTATTTAGCTGCGGATAATTTTCCAATACATAGAAACATGAAAAGGATAAAAATTCTTTATTATCGCAGGAAAGTTTTCAAGTTTTAGTTAAAATAGTTTTAAAAAAAAATGTTTTTGTTGGCCTGTGTTATTATACTAATATTAGTTTTTTATTTCAAAATAGTTATATACTTAAACATTTTTTTTACTTATTTAAACTTATGTTCAACTTTAATCCAATAAAATTATTTTCGGAGTATAAAAAAGAAGGGAAGCATATAAATTATTAAAATGATTTCTGGGCATTTTGGCGTCCCCTTCGCCCTATCCTAGCTTCACCTCTGCATACATGAACAAAAGTTCCTCAGCCTACATACCCACTTTTCACCTTAACGGACAAATTAGCAATATACTGTTAGTTCCTATTTTACAGTCTATGCCTTTGAGCATTTCTCTCAATTCTAGCCTTTCACAAATATATGTTAATCCTCTTTTGGACCAGTCCAATCTTGCTGCATTCCGCTATCTTTATGCTAATATGCTATCTTTTGTTTTTCAGAACAGGATCGAGGAAGCGCACGAGGCAGCAGCATCTGGTGAGGTGGATCGCGTCGCGCAGGCGATCAAGCGCGAGCGCTCCGTCCGAGTGGAGCTCAGCAAGGACCACTCCGGGCTCAGCCTCCTCCACAAGGCGGTCATCCACGGCCACCGCGATCTGCAGATCTGGCTGGTCGAGCACTACCCAGATCTGGTCCATCTTCTAGATCGGGTGAGTGAGTTTATGTCTATAGTCCAGGCGCGATAGAGTTAATATACTAATTTTTTGAAATAAATTTCCACGGAACTTTCTCAACATTATAATTGGGAGAAAAATATTAGAAAGAAATTGTATAAGTTTTAGATAAAATAGGTTTGTAGCAACCAGGTGAAAAAAGTTCATAAAGGTGCCAAAAAGTTTTATTTTTACGTTTAAGATGTGAAAACAATTTGTTTTCGAATAATAAACATATGTACATAAAATAGCGTTTAAAAATCGAGAAACAAATATTTTTAATTGAAGTCGGTCAACAACTTCTCGCAAAAAAATTAAAAACTGCGAAATATGTCCATTTTTGGACATTTTCTTTATTTCCTATATAAAAAAGTAAAATTATAATTTTTTTTGCATAAAACTTTTATGATATGGCTTTAGGTATTATAATAAATAAATTTCTATGATAATTACAAGCACTGTAATAAAAAATTTGTTAACGAAAACATGTCAATTGTTTAAAAGTAATTTTTTGCGTACTTATAAACGCTATTATGAAAATATTTTTATTATTAAAAAAAAAAATGTTTTCATTTCTTAACGGTAAAAATAACGCTTTTCAGTACCTTTATGAATTTTTTTCACCATGTTACTAAATACTGGTTTCATCTAAAGCATCTATGATTTGTATCTATTATTTTTCTTAGAGAAAGTCTAGTGGCGATTTATTTCAAAAAAAGAAACTATCGCGCCTGGACTACTAATCTAGTAAACTAAAAGAAGAGGAGGTTGCAATGTTCTTAAGATTAACTTTCCTTCTGTTCTTTTCAAAGGTTTCGTCGTATTTGACTAATATATCTTTCGAAGACCTATTTGTCCGGAAGGTTCCATTTCACTTCTTGTCAATCCGATGGTGGGAAAGTACTTCCTCAGAGTAATACCAGTTGCAGTTATAATCTCCGTTAGAATCCTCTCACGTCTGTTGAGGTCTTTGTTGCTATGCAACCTAAGATTCTCCAGCTGATCAACATGGCCTCCCTTCTTCATCTTGTGCCTGAAGTTGCCTTCTCGCAGAAGTTGGTCGAGGAGCTATTCCATCTGTTAAGGGTCGCTTCTAAGACCCATCTTATCATACCGACTAATGATAGTACATCCTAAATTAACAGCCTTATACGGAATAACCAATCAGAGATAGTATTGTACATCACTCGGAAGCGTTTCAACATTTAATTTTTCGAGATTAGGACGTCATATTTGAGGTTAGGTTTAAAGTGGTTTATAGTAATTTAAGATTAAATAAATATATTGTAACGTTTTAGCCTGTACAATTCACTGCAAATATATATATATATCATATATCATATATAAGTTCTATTTCCGTATTTATCTTAATAGAAGAATTCACCAGTTTAAATCATGCAACTGAAATTTTTATTAAACAAAAACAACATTAATAATAATAATAATAATAACAACAACAACAAGTTTAAAAAGATAATGAAATACAAATAAAACAATAATAATACCTGAAATAAACTGAATTTTAAGACTCTTCTTTCCTACACTACCTATTACAATTTTTGAATAACCTACCAAGCAAATCATATGTTAAAACAAAAACATTAATCAAACACCTGACAGTTAATCTAACACCTGACACTTGTCAGGTGTATATAATCACATGTAACACATGACAGCGTAACACACACATACATACATATATATATATATATAATCATGCTGTATATGTGTGTGTATATATATATATATATATATATATATATATATATATATATATATATATATATCGGCGTCCATGATTTTTTAAAGCTATGTCCACACTGTTCAATTTCAATATATATATATATATATATATATATATATATATATATATATATATATATATATATATATATGTATACACACACAGCTTATGTCAGTAATGTAGTAGTCGACTGGTGTAATGCATTAACTATCGATTGGTCGCTAATGGCACGTGTTGGAAGTTATTTGAACTTATCGGGAATCGGTTCATCAGGACGGTGGTTCGTGTCCTGCGATAATAAAGAATTTTTATCCTTTTCATGTTTCTATGTATTGGAAAATTATCCGCAGCTAAATAACTCTTTATGCACGTCGAAATGATATTTCCCAACACGATACAATGACGTCCATAACACAGGCCAACAATAAAAAAATTTTGAAAACTTTTTTAACTTTAATAGTTGATCTTTGTAGATTTTTATGTACTGAATCTAAATCTGGCCTTAGTTTTTTTGTATCACCCATAGTTTTCCGTAGGTTTCAGGCTCATCAAACATCCTAACTTTTTAAACTTCTGTAACATGTTAGCTACAATAGAAACATACTCTGGGTCTTTTTCATTTCCCAAGAACTTTGTAACGACTTGCTTCAATGATACCCATGATTCTTTCTCTTTAAGGTCATTGTGGATTCGAAGTTAAGATCAAACATCATTTTTCTAATGTCAGGTCCGACAAAGAAGCCTTCTTTTAGTTTAGCTTCTGATAGGCGCGGTAACGTTTGGCAGATATACTTGAAACATGTTCCATCTTTAGGCAAAGCCTTTACAAATTGTTTCATGAGACCTAAGTTAAGGCCTAATTTTTTTCATGCGGCCTAAGACTGAAAGCTGTTCAATTCTTTAAAAATCGCTTAATTTAATAAATTTAACTATAAAATGTGAATAAATTGTGGGTTAAACAGCTTTTTTAATATCATATTTCGATTCAGCACCCTAAAAACTTTAGGAATGAGGTATTATCAGTTCAAAAGTTTTTTCATCGTTGGCCTTTATAATTTACGGCTTACCTTCATTTATATATTTGCTTACAATTAGTTAGTAATTTGATTTTTTAAAGCTTTGTCCACACTGTTCAACTTTAAATACGACCTTAACAGGGAAAGGAACATGTAACATAGGATGATGAATGGTGTAGACTGGGGAAAGCTATGTCGACACAGTTCAATTTTATTATATATATATATATATATATATATATATATATATATATATATATATATATATATATATATATGATATATTGTGAACATGTTTAATTTTAACTAAATTAACTTTTCCTCTGAGAATTAAAAAAAATAAACCTAGCAGAGCGTGGTTTCGATCCACGGACCTCTGGGTTATGGGCCCAGCACGCTTCCACTGCGCCACTCTGCTCTTGTTAACGCTAAGAGGGGTAGGACTTTAAATCTGAGCAGGTAATAAATGCTAGTAGTTCTCAAGGGTGCCCACAGAGGGGGGTTACGACGCAGCTTGCGAGAATTCTTGGGGGGAAGGGGCGAAAAGCGACAATTTTTGAGGTTTCCTGGAGGGAGAGGGGAGGGAGCGAATATTTGAAGAAGAATCAGAAAAAAGTACACTAAAACTAAAATTATATAAGTGGACGAAAAATTGAACCTGTGGTTTTCTGGCAGATGTTTTGCCCAAAATATTGGTTTTCTGGCAGATGTTTTGCCCAAAATATTGGTTTTCTGGCAGATGTTTTGCCCAAAATATTGGTTTTCCGTCAATATTTTCGAAACTATTGTTTTATTCAAACAAGACCATTCTCTACCAAATTAAAGTAGTTAAACAAAATGTGTTACACTTTATGCCCATAAAATATTTTTCTGTCATCCTTTGACACGCTGAAAATTTCTATAAAAACTATCCATAGTTGCGCTGCTTATGACCATATATGATATTAAACGTCATGGAATAAACATAAAAATACACAGTATGGACATAAATATTTAGTGTATCTGAAAAATCAGAGGCCCAACATCTATATCTCATAATCGTTTGATTTCATAAAAAACAATGTCGCCCAGAAAGCGGTAATGTTTATCATACTCTCCAATGCATGCTGTTAACAACCAAACTTTTTAAAAGCATGTCATGTTCTTGCATGATATAAGTGGCTGTAAGACAATTTCGTCCTCTTCGATCAATATAAATCGGTGTTTTTACTTCAAAACTTGAACTTAATTTTTAAAATTGTTCAATCGAGTGGTTTTTAATTTATTGATATTAGCAGAATTTTAGGATCTTGCGAAAGCCTAAGCTTCAATTAAATTAGACCAAATTAAAAATTTTAACCCGGGAGAAACAATATCCTCAGAAAATCAAACAGCTCTCACATGAACTTCTACAACATTGGCGAACATGTGCTGAAATTACGATAATGAAAAACGTAGCATGACATCCTGAAATTGAAACGAGCTGAATTCTACAAAACACATATTCTCGTCCGACTTTTTTTGAAATCGGTGGTATTGTAATTAGTGGAATACTGATCTAAAAATCCGCAACACACTCAAATTTGCTTCAAATACTATCATACATATAAATATAAATGAGGTTGTGTACGATAAAATTTCTTACTTACATTTTTTCAGACTGTGATGTAGGTATGCGCAAATAGTTTTGCAGTCTACCGATTACTGGATGAAGAGAGTTTTGCAACTATTGATTTTTAAACGTAACTAAATCGATTTTAATAATAAATGGAGGTAAAAGGTTTTGCGATTCACTTTCTCAAGTTTATTTTCATCATTTGTTTTCATATTTTTTCTTTCGCTTTGACTTTAAAAACTTGCATCGAAACTCGCTTCAAGCACAATGTACATAGGTAATATCTACTTTTCATGTATTTAATGTTTATTTCATTAACTTTAATAGCAAGTATGGTACTTTAGCAAAAGTAGGGTAACTTGGATAGTTTTTATGGAAATCGGACGTAAAGAGCCATAAATCTCTTTTTGCAACTTTGTTATAATTTTTTAACCCGTTCTAGCGGCTTAACGGTTGATCGTAAAGACATTTTTTATGAACAAAAAATGTATAAATTTTGTCTATTTTAATTTCTTATCAGGTAATCTTCTCGCAAAAACCAATAGTTTCCGTGATATTGGAAAAATAAGGTTCCGGTCAAAATATCTGTCAGCTAAGCTCAGATACGTGTTCAGCGACACGAAAAACTGCTGTGAACCAAAACAAGTACAACAAAACTTTCCTCTATTTTTTCTAACCTCGCGTTATAAAATAAAAATGAAAATAAAGAAATATGTTCATAAATAATAATAATAATATGGGATTAGCGGTAAGTTTGGAGGAGGGGGGGGGGGGGATTGCGTCGTTGACTTAGAGGAGGGTGGGCACCTCTGGTAGTTCTTAATCTTCATCAAATTTTGCAGACAGCATATTCATGATTATTTCTGTTTAAATATATTTAGTAGATGTATTAATATAGTATCACAACAATATATGATAATTTTATATTGATGCCATTATAAATATAATGATAATACTTGTTGATATCCCCACTCAACTGTAGCCACGCCTTCATTCCTTCAATACTTCATGCTTACGTAAACATGTATTTTATAATATTTACAAATATTTCATCTGGAGTTGGAGTCTACAAAGATGTGCTAAAATTGGAGTGGAATGATAGTTAGTAGGGGTATTGAAAGAATATTGATATATCGATATTACTGTCTGATATATTTTTTCGATGTTTCGATATTAAAATTTGTTTATAAAAAACGAAATATTTAAAAAAGAAAAGGAGATACAAATACAGAGGCGGGTTCAACAAACAAAGAACCATAAAAACTTCTGGTGTGTTCGGGTATAATAGCTAGGGATGGGATGTCTAAAGCAAAATATCGATTTTGATATCTTGATAATATCGGTACAGAAATATCGATATTTTAAAAGCAATATATTAATTATATCAGAACAGAAGGGTCTTTTCCGTTTCGAGTACCGCAGTTACTGACCGGTGATTTCTGCGATAATTTATATTATTTTGCATGCTTAATTTTAAACATCTGTTGTTATTATCAACTAACCTCGTTACATGTTTTGCTTACACTCCAAATTTCTAAATTCGGGTAAAATGAATTTCTGTATACCTGTTACGGATTTTAATACCGAGGAAAGTTGTGTTCGTTATTATATGGATCACATTTATGTTATATGGCGTACATACTAATCGTGTTGAGGGATTGTGGGCGCTTGCCAAAATTAGTAAATTTGCCAAAGTAGGCAAAGATACAGGAATGTGGACCGTTTTCAGAAAATCATTGAGGAGATGAGGCGTTTTAAACCTGAAGATTTGGATCTATAATGCTTTTTATATTGCATATTTATTTTATCGTTTAACAATGTATATAAATGTTTATTTTTGTTGGTCATTGCATACATTATGAATAACCTAAAATTTAGCATCGTATGTTAAACTAGTGATCACATAAATCACCGGTTAGTAACTGCGGTACTCGAAACGGAAAAGACCCGAACAGAAATATCGTTATTATGAAAACATCTTTATTATCTCGTTCCAGAAATATGAGACGCGTCGAAAGATAACAAGTCAGGTTTCTGCACAGCTTCCAGTTGGTAATAGTTCTGACGTTTCGCGCTTCCAGGGAAATAACATCAGACATCTGTGAGACTCACGAGGAAAACATTTAAGCATGTCAAAGTTTTTACCGTTTCCTTCCGACTTCCTACTGAAAGTGCTATGTTAACTTCGACTTTGTAAAAAAAAAAAAAATTCTATATTTGCATTAGTCCACATAAGCTAATGCAAATATAGAATAGGGTTTTATAGGTTTCAGATATGAGGGTCAAAGTTGCCTAAGCCAGTTTTAGGTTATTATTCGTTTTTCATTTTTTGCGAAGTTACCAAACACCTATATACACTTATAGAGTGCAGTGTATGAACAAAAAGAAAATCAATATTGGAGTTTTTATGATTTTGTTGAATAATCCGATATTGCGATACATAGAAAGATTTCAATTTTTTATCCTTGTCATTCTAAAAAACAGTAATTTTTTAGGGTTTAAGAAGTATCTATGGAAATATTTTATGGTTCAAGCAATATCAAAGGCAATTTTTTTATGGTTAAAGAAAATGATTTATTTGAAAAATTGTAAAATTTACAAAATTGATTGTAGATTTAATGTGTAACTATAATATATTTAATAATGACACGCATTATAAATTAATTTAACATAATTTTTGTACGAAGTAGTTTCTAATGTATTTCTGTGTATAGTTCATCATGGAAGCCATGTATGTTAACAACAAGAAAGGGAAAATTCAACTGAAATTAAAGGAAAATTTTGCTCTATGTTAGGAGAGATATTCAGAGAATTTCATTTCTGTTGGTGCGCTACTTGCTTTTTGGGAAACAATATCCTTTCCGAATTTCTATTGTTCTTCCATTGTGAAATTCCATTTGAAATGTTTACCCATTCTCTTATACACGTTAACTGAGCGTCTTTTTGGATGACAATTACATTATTTTTTTTTTAATGTGACATTTTGTTCGATTTATAGGCATTTTATTCTATATTGTTTCTAATAAAAAATCAATATAGAGATTTTCTATGTATGGAAATTCAATATAAAAAAGTTTGACTGTATTTACGCATAATTTTATACTCTCCTGAGAAATTAACTAAATTGAGATTCGCCGGGTTGCTTTAACAGATACGATATGTTTTTACTTCCTTGTACGAAGTAAAGGAAGTATTGTAATCGCGGAAATTTCCGGTTGTCAGATTTCAACGGAAATATCCATTTTGAACATCCCTGAATCCGTTTTGACTAGTTTCGTCGTGACGTCTGTACGTACGTGCCTATCTCGCATAATTAAAAAATGATTAGCCGTAGAAAGTTAAAATTTTGCATTTCGGATTGTTGTGACATCTAGTTGTTGTGACCTCTCTTTATGGTCACTACATGATTACCGGAAGTGGTACTTTACTTGAAGGTCATTATTGTTTTTCATCAAAAATTATAATAAAATATGATGCAAAACCTCTCAAATTTGGTATATATAACTTACATATTAATATAAATAATATAATCAATTTTGGTTAAAATTGGCAAACCAGAAGGGTTACTTTACTTGAAGGTCATAATAAACTTAAATAAAAAATTATATTAAAATATAACGTAAAACATCTCAAATTTGGTATATAAGACTTATATACTTATATAAATAATATAATAGATTTTGGTTAAATTGAAGAGCCGAAAGGAGTACTTTACTTGAAGGTCATAATAAACTTACATAAAGAATTATATTAAAATATAATGCAAAACTTCTCAAATTAGGTATATAAGACTTACATATTAATATAAATATCACAATTAATTTTGGTTAAAATTGGCAAACCGGAAGTGGTACTTTATTTGAATGTCATAATAGACTTTAATCAGAAATTGTATTACAATATAATGTAAAACATCTCAAATTTGGTATATAAGACTTACATATTAATATAAATAACATAATTAATTTTGGTTAAAATTTTCAAACCGGAAGGGGTACTTTACTTGAAGGCCATAATAGATTTTCATCAGAAATTATATTAAAATATAATGTAAAACATCTCAAATTTGGTAAATTAGACTTTTATACTTATATAAATAATATAATCGATTTTTAAATTGAAGAGCCGAAAGGAGTACTTTACTTGAAGGTCATAATAAACTTACATAAAAAATTATATTAAAATATAATAGAATACATATCAAACTTGATATATTCTGTAATAAAGGTTACAAACGCGATTTTTTTTTCCAATCTGATTAAACATTTTTATTACTTGTTTTAAGTGTGGAAATTGAGTGTAAAATACTTGCTTTCCTTCCCATTTGTGAGATGAACAAGTCTGCAGCAGGAGAATAAGATATAAGTTAAGCGGGTTCTTCGGCTTAAAACGTCGAAACCGTCGATTTACAATGCTTTATCTAGTGAATTGACGGTTCTAATGTTGTCACCGAACTCGAAGAAATTTCTTGGGAACAGTTACCTACTGAAAGAAAACGACATATAACGGAATGAGACCTCCAGAAACAAGAGTGTGTGTGTGTGTGTGTCAATAGATGGATGTCGCGATGCCGAGTGTTTTTGAGATGATCCAATCTTCGGAAACTATTAACCAAATCTAGGATCACTTTTTCAACCACCGATTTATAGTTTAACAGGCGTATAAGGAAGTTGTGTGTTGTCCACATCAAATATTTAAAAAAAATATTATTCTGCTATGCGACCTTTACCAAACTTAGAAATTTTTATGTAGTAAGGACCATAGACAATTGAATAAAACGGGCCAAGGATTGTACAATTATACAATTGAATAATTAAAGTTTCTTATATTATATATGAATGTATAACTAAAATTTTGCAAGATATTGATCATATATATTTCAGAAAATCAATGGGAACCAGATAAATTTAACTGTAGACGTATCTATATCTATGACACTATTTACAGGTCATGTACTATAAATAGTAATAGGGTAAGTAAAATTATATGATGTATAGTGACGCGTGTACTACGTAAAACCTTTTACCCAGAAGTTTCATAATATTCGGTTCCCAAAAGGTCAAAGAATCTTCTTTGTTTTCACTATTTTCCTCATTAGTTCAAAACTGTTTTTAATTTGTTTCAAACATGATATAACTGATATGATGTGATAGATAGAATGTTTTATTTACATATGTACACTTTAACAATATTTTCAAATATTTTAACATGATTTCGGATAACTTAATTTTTGAGAATAATAATGCTTGAGAATAAGTCGTATCTCATAAGTGAATTTATGATATTTTAATATAATTCCTTAAATGTTTGAGGAGTGCAATTTGACGTTTTCGTATTCATGCCGGAAATTGATTGAAAACTGCTAAATTGTGTTGTAAATAATATTAAAAATGTTACACAAATAATATTAATTAAATTACATAATGACATTAATTTTACCGAATTGTCTTCATGATTTTAGGTAAATTTAACAAAAAAGTCTTCCAACAGCTTATACACAATTAAATACTTCTCTACGTTTAGGTATGTCTTAACGTTTCCTCAGAACTTCAATTATAATTTGCATTAACTATTTAATATCTCGTAATCAACAACGTACCATGCATACCTTTTTTTAAATTTTATTGTACATAATGATTTGCCTTTTTGTACGTATCCATGTTGACCATCTCTGAATCCATTTTGACTAGTTTCCTTCTGACGTATGTACGTAACGTTCGTTTGTTCGTATCTCGCATAACTCAAAAACGGTTATCTATAGAATTTTGAAATTTTTATTTGGGATTGTAAAATCTAGTTGTGAACCTCATTTTTTGGTCACTATATGATCACCGGAAGTGGTACTTTAATTGAAATTATAGTAGTTTTTTATGAAAAAGTATGTTAAAATATAATTCAAAACATCTGAAATTTGATATATGAAACATATATATCAATGTAAATTATATATTAGATTTTGGTTAAAATTGACAAACCGGAAGTGATACTTTACTTGAAGGTCATAATATACTTACATCAAAAATTATATTAAAATATAATGTAAAACATCTGAAATTTGGTATATAAGACATTATTTATCATTATAAATAATATTCTAGATTTTGGTTAAAATTGGATAGCCTGTTTTTGTTTTTTACCTCCCGTCTTCTTAGAATCAAAATGGACGTTGTTAAAACGTAGGTTGGAATGTAATATTTAAACATGATCGTCTAAGGGATATTTTTATAAAAAGAACGAAAATATAGTTTCAAAAATAAAAATTTTACAGCCCTGTAATGTCGAACCTTGTAAACTTGCCCCATATTACCCTCTTTCAAATTGTTATTTAGAACCGTACATGAGTTTTTAAAAACATTAAATTGTTATTCGTAATCTTGAGACAAAATGATGGTCTTACTAGAATTTTATTTTATTTTCAAAATATATCTATGGTCACAACATCCTGAGCTTGTCAATATTCCAGTAAAAATAGAAAAAATAAACTGACTGAATCATCCCAAAAATTTCAGGAATGTACAGGGAGGGATATGTCAACCCTGCACAACTCCAATTCCAGGAAGGGTTGTGGGGAAGGTTTAAAGCTCCCTCTCTTTGATTTTTAGCTTATAACTTGAAAACGGTGTATCGCACTGAAAAAAATATGTTTCCGAAATATCTATCGGTAAAAATGGATAATCTTGGAAAAGCAGCTTTCAAATTTATTAATGAATGGTGCTCATTTTCATATATAATTCCTTTTCGAAGAACTGGTAACTTGCTTGTTATTTATACTTGAATATCTAAGAATGCAATTTTATATGGAGTGTTTTTTGCTTGACAATTTCTATTTGTTATGTTGAAAAACACGTGAAGATATGGCTGTAATTGCGATCAGAATACAATAAAATTAAGATGAATTTTGTATACTATAATATTTAAACAAAATTTTTATTTGATTTACTAATATATATATATATATATATATTTTATATATATATATTTTATTATATTTTTATATATTTTATTATATATATATTATATATATATATATATATATATATATATATATATATATATATATATATATATATATATATATATTATATTATATTATAGTTTAATTTTAATTGAATTAATGCTTTCTCTGAGAATTAAAAAAAATATACATAGCAGAGCGTGGTTTCGATCCACGGACCTCTGGGTTATGGGCCCAGCACGCTTCCACTGCGCCACTCTGCTCTTGTTAACTCGAAGGGGGGTAGGACTTTAAATCTGAGCAGGTAATAAACGTCTATTATGTAGTCCTTAAAATCAATTAAATTTCGAAGACAGCATATTCACGTTCATTTCTGCTTAAATATGTTTAGCAGATATATTAATATAGTGTAACAACTATATTTAATAATTATATTATTGTCATTATAAATATAGCGGTAATACATAATGCTATCCCCCACTCACTGCTGCCACGCCTTCATTCCCAAACTACGTCATTTTGTGTCCTTAGTGCTGATTGGTGAGATTCATATCCTGAAGTTCCCCCACCTCTCCTCGCTACTCCTATCTAACGGAATTATTCATTTCATTAAACAACGCAATTTATTTAAGGATTGATAAATTATTTGCCACTTCTATAAATCTGTTTTTATTGAAAACTAGTTTCAGATGTTATACATTCATCTACAGTTCTAAAAACACACAAAAATCAGTAATTTCAAATACAGTTTGGCATTATTATACATATTAAATTATATGTCGTCAAAATAAATAAACACCTATACTTATACATATTAAATTGAATGTAATGTAAATTCATTATTATTCATTATCAACCCCTGATTAGATTAATCCTTCTATACCTTCATGCGTACATCAACCGATTACGCAATTTATGCTCATCTATCCTCAAGAAGATTTTTGAAATTCATAACAAAATATTGTAAAAAGGGTTTTATTGCGAATGGACTAAGTCTAAGATTAGTATTGTAACAGTTCAAGAAATCGAAAAATTGTTAATATCTATTGGCATTTTAAATAACTACTGTCAATTTTAAATCAGATAAAATAAATCGTTACTGTTATTTGAAATTAAATTTTCCATAAAATAATTATTCAATGTATTTATAAAAGTTTATAGAAAATGGTAGATTGTATGTTATCCCATCATATATCAGAATGAAGAATGGTATCAAAATTGGAATATTAAATGTCCATCAAACAATTTTTATCCTTCGCCTTAGACCTTAAATGGGGCCATTGACGATCACTCCGCTCCTACTGCTCCAGGCCAAATGGAACGTGGATCGACGGTGAGTTCGAGATTCCATTTATCCTGTATGGATTTTTTTCTGAGCAGTAAAGATTAAATTATTCAATACTCTTATGGTTGTAGAGGCACTGTTTACATTCCATTAATTCTCAAGAGTTATATTAATCTGTATATTGAAATATTTTACTGCAATTGTTATAAAATTCGTCTTTACTTGATATAAGCGAGTAACAATTACTACTTATCAGTTAAAAATAGAACGTTGGAGTGGGGTATCGTCAGTGGGGCCCTCAAAATCTTCACACCAGTCGCTCCACACGATTGTTTCATTGTTCCATTTGGAGTGATTGACAGTGGTCGCCTACTCTCCTACAATATTCGTTTATAATATTCCGCATACCTACTGATGGAAAAAAAATAAAAATATAACATCGATACATCACTGCACAAAAAATCGATGTTACCGGTACGTCGTCATAAAAACATCCATGTTTTCCTTTATTCCCAATCAAATTAATTTAGAAAATTTTTATAATTAATTAAAAAAAATATATATAAACTTAATTTTCTTTTATTCCTGTTTTTTTTTTAAATAATAATTTTCCTATTATTACATAACCTTTGTTATATGATTTAAAAAAAAAAATAATATGCTTCAGTGATATCCACTAGCAAAAATGAATAATCTAATAATAATGAAAAGCATCTTTCAAATTTATTAATGAATCGTGCTCATTTTGATATATCATTCTATATATATATATATATATATATATATATATATATATATATATATATATATATATATATATATATATATATATATATTACAGAAACTGCTATATAATAAAAATCTTGTGTGCGTGCCTAGGTAAGTATCCGTAATTGTTGTTAAGACAGCTTCATGCCCGTGGGAGCAAGTTTACCACACAAACTTTCTTAGGTTAACATTAATATTTATTAATTCTTGCTACTTATTTCTCATTTTGAAGGATCGGGAAAAACGTTTTTTTTACAAACTTCTTTAATTATTATTTTTTTTATTTGACGAAGTTAATAACCTAAAAATACGAATTATTACTATCTATATTGTCGTATTTTTTTTTAAATTAGGGATTGATAAATTATTTGCCACTTCTATAAATTTGTTTTATTGAAAACTAGTTTTGAATGTTATACATTCATCCTCAGTTCTAAAAACACAACAAAATCAAAAATAAGCAATTCAAAATATAGTTTGGTATTATTAAACATATGAAATTAGATGTAATATAAATCAGTATTATAAAAAACAGTATGATATAAAAACATTTATGAATTATGAATTTAATTAAGACAAGAAATCAAATACATGTTGGTACACACCAAGATTTAAATGGATTATATCGAACAGAAAAGTTTGTACTGGTTTCTTCTCGCATTGAACTAACAATGAACTAAATGTAGGTAAGATGTTTATAGGTAACGGTTTAAGGGTCAGGGTTTTTCCAGTAATGCCGGTGAGTATTGGTTTTTCTGTTATAGATGGGAATTTTTATTTGTTCATCTATTGTTTGCTGCAACGTGGTTCTTTGTTTTTCACTGAAACGAAGTAGAATAAATTAATGTTTTGTACTTTTTTCTCAGTGATTAAAAATGTACTTTGGACTGGCGCTCCTACTCTTATTAAATAAAGTTAAAAGAAAAAAATACATAAAAAACATAACTTCGGATATTATTTTCTGCCTACTTTAGGTCCCTTAAAGGACATTTTTAAGGACGCGTTGCCCAATATTCTATTCGGTTGAAGAGAGACGCCATGCATGCATTAGACAGGCCCTATCAGGAACATGCTATTAGTACAGACATGAAAGGTCCCGAAGCCTTCAGTGTCTGCCAGCCAGCCCTCCGGTCAACACTCCTTCCAACACACAGCTTCTAAAATACCTGCCCATACAAGGTTTGTAAATAATAAATAATCTAGTAAAAGTTCGTAATAGTCCTTCAATCTTTTTACAAACAAAAATATACTCATAAATTCGACCAGAAAACAAAAATTTGTTGGTACTATATTCATAATATAATAACATATCGATATGAAATAAAAAATACTTGTATATACGAACGTTTTATATGGGTTAAACAGGTATTTAATTTTTCCTATTTTACCTGTGTTAACGATAACTTAGGTATTTTTTTTTTTTTTTTTTTTTTTTTTTTTTTTTTTTTTTTGAGTTCTGCTTGATGGTACTTTTCCATTGATAAATCTACTTTTTCTCTGCTATGTATATAGGTAGAGTTATTAGTACGATAAAAGGTGTTATATTTTACAAGCAAAAATGATCTTTATGGTGAAAATTCAGAAACATGTTAAAGATAAAAATAAATAAATCATTTGACATACACATGATACTTAGAAGGATCAGTCTAATTAGGGATTGATAAATTATTTGCCACTTCTATAATTTTGTTTTTATTGAAAACTAGTTTCAAATGTTATACATTCATCTTCAGTTCAAGGTTTAAGTATAGTAGATAAACTCAAACAGAAAAGGTTATACCGGTTTGTACTCGCACTGAATTAGTAATCTACAGTCATTTCCATTACTAGTTCAGTGCGAGTACAAACCAGTACAAACTTTTCTGTTCGATATGATCTACTTAAACCTTGAACTGAAGATGAATGTATAACATTCGAAACTAGTTTTCAATAAAACAGAATTATAGAAGTGGCAAATAATTTATCAATCCCTTATAAAAAAATTAAAACAATGTAGCGAATAATTTCAAGATTAACAGGATCTACTCTAAAGCAATTCGACATATTCTATAGACATGGTTACTAATTTCTCGGGACAGTTCAGAATTTCAGCTCTATGTCTGGTGTCGGGACGAAACTCATTTCGTTCACGAATTTTCACCAAATCAATTAATTTCCGACAAAAAATTAGTCTTAGCATATTTTTCTTAAACCCAACCTTAATTTTTATGTAAACTTGCTGATAGTTTCGCATAGAAATAAGAATACCTACAGCTTTTATTTAAATAAAAAAATATATATCGCTCCTTTGCCAAGATTCGTGTCTTAAACTAAAAATTTGCTGTTTCTGGGAAAACAACTTTAATGCTTTCAAGATCTCATTGTATTAGAATAAGAAGATTTTTTAGCTTGATTTTTAATTATTTTATTTCCTTGTACGAAGTGAAGGAAGTATTGTAATCGTGAAAATTATCAGTTTGCAGATTTCAATGGAAATATCCATTTTGATCATCCCTGAATCCATTTTGACTAGTTTCGCTATGACCTCTGTACGTACGTTCATACGAACGGTTAGCCGTAGAAAGTTAAAATTTTATATTTAGGATTGTTGTAAAATCTAGTTGTGAACCTCCCTTTTTGGTCACTGCATGATCATCGGGAGTGGTACTTTACTTGAAGGTCATAATTGATTTCCATAAAATATTATATCAAAATATAATGCAAAACTTCTCAAATTTAGTGTTTGTAATTTATATATTTATTTAAATAACATACTCGATTTTGGTCTTAATTGGGAAACCGAAAGCGGTACTTCACTTGAAGATCATTATAAACTTTCATCAAAAATTATATCAAAATATAATGTAAAACATCTCAAATTTAATAAATAGGACTTTTATATCAATATGAATAACATACTTAATTTTTTATTTATTTTTATTGTTAAAATTAATGAGCCGAAAGGGATACTTTACTTGAAGGTCGTAATAAACTTACATCAAAAATTACATTAAAATTAAATATAGAGATCATATGGTTCGGTAATAAAGGTTACAAACGCGATTTTTTTTCCACTCTAATTAAACATTTTTATTACTTGTTTTAAGTATTAAAATTTATTGTAAAATACTTTTCTTTCCTCCCCATTTGTGAGCTAAACAAGTCTGCAGCAGGAGAATAAGATATAAGTTAAGTTGGTTCTTCCGTTTAAAATATCAAAACCGTCGATTTCCAATGCTTTATCTAGTGAGTGACATTGACAGTTTTATTGTTGTCACAGAACACGAAGAAATATCTTGGAAACTAGTTACCTACTGAATGAAAACGACATATAATAACGGAATGAGACCTCCATAAACAAGAGTATGTTTGTCAATAGATGGATTACTTTTTGAGCCTCCGATTTATAATTTAATAGGCGTACAAGGAGTCATGTGCTGTCCACATCAGATATTTTTTAAAATAGGTTTTGTGTTTCAAGATGTAGATTCAGAAGATGCAGAAATGACTGAAATAAGTAATTAGTAATTCATCAGCACACTTACTTTTTGCTATTAACATGAAAATGCGAAATTAACACTAATCTTGCAAGAGTAATGATATGTAGTTTAAAGATAACATTGGTTTTACTGGTTTCTGGTTTTCACATTGAGGTTTCCCTTTAAAATAATAATAATATGATTATAATAATTAATAATAATAACGATTGATTGTACTCTATGTTTCTCAACAAGGCGATAATTTCATGTGTGTGGCCCATGATATTCTGAAAATTGATTATGCAGGTAAATCCAGCTTAATTTTTTTATAATTATAAATTTTAATTTGAAATACATTGTACAATACTGCAACTATGACCTCTCAGAAATTATTAAAAAAAAAAATGTATACTTAACTGTAAAAAAAAGTACTTTCTTCTAAAAAAAAATATTTAGTACCCTGTAATCCTTGAAATTTACTTATTCTCCTTCTCCCCCTCCCTATTAATGGATAATCTATCCCGAATTATAACTCAGGAAATATGGTTAGGTGCATTGCCTGATTATATGTTGTTCAATCCTGGTGATACCTGAATTGCCAAATCGTTGACTGATTCGTTATTTACTCCTTTTTGAGAGACTTGGCTTCTATTTTACTTGAAAATTGATTTGCCTTCTCATTTTATTTATTTTATCCACTATTAAGATTATTATTATATAGATATAATTTAAACGTTTACAAGAAGTATTATTGTGAAATAATCTGGAATCGCATAGTCTTTGATAAATAAAATCGATTTTAAAGGTCCTTATTATAGTAATTGGCTGTTCCAATTTCCTGACTTCCAATTACATCGATAAATCGATACAACAAAGAGATAAAACAGGCTAAAATGCTAATGATTAATTATTATAATTACAATATAACAGTTATTCATGAATAAACGTTATTTTCCATTAATGAGATATTTCTTTGCAGTCAAAATAGCCAGATTATGCTTATGCTACCGAATTTCATTTTATTTTTATAAGAAAAAAAAATATAACAAATAAATATAATAAAATTAAATTTAAATAAAATAAATATATATAAAATAAAATTAAACTAAAATAAATAGAAATAAAATTAAACTAAAATAAAAAAATATAAATAAAACAAGATAAAAATAAAATAAATAAATACTTTTTTATAAAATAAAAATAATATAAAATAAATTAACACTTTTTTAATGAAATTAAATAAATAGAAATAAAATAAAATCAAATAAATAGAAATAAAAGTAAATAAAAATAAAATAAAATCCGGATTTCATTTTGTTATTTTCTTAAACGAAACCTTAAGTTTCTTAAATCGTAGTAACTATTTAACGTTTCGGCAGTTCAGCCATCATCAGAACAGAAAAAGATAAGATCAAGTAATATCATTGCCTCCCTTTTCCTTGAGTATATCTTCATCTGGTTTGGAGTGATATAATATCATTATTAGGCCAGAGGAACTGCAGGACATAAGCGCGTTATGAAGGAAAGTGTTACAAAGGATCAAATTTTCGATGTGCTGTTTTCAGCGGTTGCAGAGCTCCTCTGAGAAATAAAAAACAACTTCTATTTTGAACTTCAATTAATTCTATTTTTTTACATACATGATTGATATTAAACTTTTAATTTGCTCATTTAATCTAATAAATATACTCAAATCAAGGAATAGCGTAGTATTGCCGGTCCAGCTAGTATAGCGTAGTATTTCCGGTCCAGCTAGTATAGCGTAGTATTTCCGGTCCAGCTAGTATAACGTAGTATTTCCGGTCCAGCTAGTATAACGTAGTATTGCCGGTCCAGCTAGTATAGCGTAGTATTTCCGGTCCAGCTAGTATAGCGTAGTATTTCCGGTCCAGCTAGTATAACGTAGTATTTCCGGTCCAGCTAGTATAACGTAGTATTGCCGGTCCAGCTAGTATAGCGTAGTATTTCCGGTCCAGCTAGTATAACGTAGTATTGCCGGTGCAGCTAGTATAGCGTAGTATTGCCGGTCCAGCTAGTATAGCGCAGTATTTCCGGTCCAGCTAGTATAGCGTAGTATTTCCGGTCCAGCTAGTATAACGTAGTATTTCCGGTCCAGCTAGTATAACGTAGTATTGCCGGTCCAGCTAGTATAGCGTAGTATTTCCGGTCCAGCTAGTATAACGTAGTATTGCCGGTCCAGCTAGTATAGCGTAGTATTGCCGGTCCAGCTAGTATAACGTAGTATTGCCGGTCCAGCTAGTATAGCGTAGTATTTCCGGTCCAGCTAGTATAACGTAGTATTGCCGGTCCAGCTAGTATAGCGTAGTATTGCCGGTCCAGCTAGTATAACGTAGTATTGCCGGTCCAGCTAGTATAGCGTAGTATTTCCGGTCCAGCTAGTATAGCGTAGTATTTCCGGTCCAGCTAGTATAACGTAGTATTTCCGGTCCAGCTAGTATAGCGTAGTATTGCCGGTCCAGCTAGTATAACGTAGTATTGCCGGTCCAGCTAGTATAGCGTAGTATTGCCGGTCCAGCTGGTATAGCGTAGTATTGCCGGTCCAGCTAGTATAACGTAGTATTGCCGGTCCAGCTAGTATATCGTAGTATTGCCGGTCCAGCTAGTATAGCGTAGTATTGCCGGTCCAGCTAGTATAACGTAGTATTGCCGGTCCAGCTAGTATAGCGTAGTATTGCCGGTCCAGCTAGTATAGCGTAGTATTGCCAGTCCAGCTAGTATAACGTAGTATTGCCGGTCCAGCTAGTATAGCGTAGTATTTCCGGTCCAGCTAGTATAGCGTAGTATTGCCGGTCCAGCTAGTATAGCGTAGTATTGCCGGTCCAGCTAGTATAACGTAGTATTGCCGGTCCAGCTAGTATAGCGTAGTATTGCCGGTCCAGCTAGTATAACGTAGTATTGCCGGTCCAGCTAGTATAGCGTAGTATTGCCGGTCCAGCTAGTATAGCGTAGTATTGCCGGTCCAGCTAGTATAACGTAGTATTGCCGGTCCAGCTAGTATAGCGTAGTATTTCCGGTCCAGCTAGTATAGCGTAGTATTTCCGGTCCAGCTAGTATAGCGTAGTATTGCCGGTCCAGCTAGTATAACGTAGTATTGCCGGTCCAGCTAGTATAGCGTAGTATTGCCGGTCCAGCTAGTATAGCGTAGTATTTCCGGTCCAGCTAGTATAACGTAGTATTGCCGGTCCAGCTAGTATAGCGTAGTATTTCCGGTCCAGCTAGTATAGCGTAGTATTTCCGGTCCAGCTAGTATAGCGTAGTATTGCCGGTCCAGCTAGTATAACGTAGTATTGCCGGTCCAGCTAGTATAGCGTAGTATTGCCGGTCCAGCTAGTATAGCGTAGTATTGCCGGTCCAGCTAGTATAACGTAGTATTGCCGGTCCAGCTAGTATATCGTAGTATTTCCGGTCCAGCTAGTATAACGTAGTATTTCCGGTCCAGCTAGTATAGCGTAGTATTGCCGGTCCAGCTAGTATAACGTAGTATTGCCGGTCCAGCTAGTATAGCGTAGTATTGCCGGTCCAGCTAGTATAGCGTAGTATTGCCGGTCCAGCTAGTATAACGTAGTATTGCCGGTCCAGCTAGTATATCGTAGTATTGCCGGTCCAGCTAGTATAGCGTAGTATTGCCGGTCCAGCTAGTATTCCGTAGTATTGCCGGTCCAGCTAGTATAGCGTAGTATTGCCGGTCCAGCTAGTATAGCGTAGTATTGCCGGTCCAGCTAGTATAACGTAGTATTGCCGGTCCAGCTAGTATAGCGTAGTATTTCCGGTCCAGCTAGTATAGCGTAGTATTTCCGGTCCAGCTAGTATAGCGTAGTATTGCCGGTCCAGCTAGTATAACGTAGTATTGCCGGTCCAGCTAGTATAGCGTAGTATTGCCGGTCCAGCTAGTATAACGTAGTATTGCCGGTCCAGCTAGTATATCGTAGTATTGCCGGTCCAGCTAGTATAACGTAGTATTGCCGGTCCAGCTAGTATAGCGTAGTATTGCCGGTCCAGCTAGTATAACGTAGTATTGCCGGTCCAGCTAGTATAGCGTAGTATTTCCGGTCCAGCTAGTATAGCGTAGTATTTCCGGTCCAGCTAGTATAGCGTAGTATTGCCGGTCCAGCTAGTATAACGTAGTATTGCCGGTCCAGCTAGTATAGCGTAGTATTGCCGGTCCAGCTAGTATAGCGTAGTATTTCCGGTCCAGCTAGTATAGCGTAGTATTTCCGGTCCAGCTAGTATAGCGTAGTATTGCCGGTCCAGCTAGTATAACGTAGTATTTCCGGTCCAGCTAGTATAGCGTAGTATTTCCGGTCCAGCTAGTATAGCGTAGTATTGCCGGTCCAGCTAGTATAACGTAGTATTGCCGGTCCAGCTAGTATAGCGTAGTATTGCCAGTCCAGCTAGTATAGCGTAGTATTGCCGGTCCAGCTAGTATAACGTAGTATTGCCGGTCCAGCTAGTATAACGTAGTATTGCCGGTCCAGCTAGTATAGCGTAGTATTGCCGGTCCAGCTAGTATAACGTAGTATTGACGGTCCAGCTAGTATAGCGTAGTATTTCCGGTCCAGCTAGTATAGCGTAGTATTTCCGGTCCAGCTAGTATAACGTAGTATTTCCGGTCCAGCTAGTATAACGTAGTATTGCCGGTCCAGCTAGTATAGCGTAGTATTTCCGGTCCAGCTAGTATAACGTAGTATTGCCGGTCCAGCTAGTATAGCGTAGTATTGCCGGTCCAGCTAGTATAACGTAGTATTGCCGGTCCAGCTAGTATAGCGTAGTATTTCCGGTCCAGCTAGTATAACGTAGTATTGCTGGTCCAGCTAGTATAGCGTAGTATTGCCGGTCCAGCTAGTATACAATAATGAAATATACAACATTATATTAAACAGAAAGAGAAATATTAAAGAAATAAACAAATATATTTAGATCAGTTGTGTGGCATTGATACATACTAGTATATTTTTATATCGTTTATTCATTTTGCATTTGTTTGATACCCCAAATAGTCGTTTGAAGTTGTGGCGTTGCTGTTCAATGTACTGTTGTATAGGGATCTTAAAAAAATATCGATATTTTTTTCCCAATATATCGTAATATCGATATTAAAATTTGATTACCGAAAACCGATAAACCGACAAACAATGAATCATAAAAACTTGAGTGAGATCGTATTACTATATATAGTGGCTGGGAAGTCGAAAGGAAAATATCGATATCAGTCAACAATATTTTTATAATATAACATATACATATATTTTGATAATATTGGCATAAAAATATCTGTATTATAAAAATAATATCTTAATTATATCGACATATTTTTTCGATATATAGAACTACCATTTCGATATATTCAAAAACTATCGATACAATATATTTTTTCGAAATCCAGATCCCTAGTGTTGTGTTATGGCAGTTGCTCTGATATTGGCGATCAGCTGCTTAAATTATAACCTTTCTCAGCAGAACTATTGTTCCCTTCCCTTTCCTTCAGGTTAGGCTGAGTTGTTTTGACGTGAGATCCTACCTCTAGTTGGTTAATCTCTTTTATAGACAGTTGTATTCATAAGTGTCGTTTTTTTTTGAATGGGCGACATTTTGATTGGTTAGCTATTTACCGCTGTTTTAGAGGCTTTATGATTTGTTTTGGAAATTCCGATAATATGCTAATGGTTTTTTTTGTCACTTTTTTTTTTTTTTTGAATTTTTGCTCTCATAAATTATTATTTTTAAATATCACTACTTCACTACTATATCACTACTTTATATGCTTCACTACTATATATATATATATATATATGCTATTACGGTACCGTAGATTCCTTTTCCGGCTCTCCGGAGTGATGGATTTTGAAGAGTCCAAAAAAGGGAATTTCACGGAGAAGACCCGAATCCTAATTTCAATTGTTAAATTCTTATTAGGGCTTAGATAAATATCTGATGTGGACAACACATGACTTCCTTATACGCCTATTAAACTATAAATCGGTGGCTCAAAAAGTGATCCTCAATTTGGTTACTAGTTTCCGAAGATTGCAATATCTCAAAAACGACACTCGGCTTCGCGACATCCATCCATTGACACATACACACACACTTGTTTCTGGAGGTCTCATTCCGTTATTATATGTCGTTTTCTTTCAGTAGGTAACAAGTTCCCTAGAGATTTCCTCGTATTCCGTGGCAATATTACTAGATAAATCATTGGAAATCGACAGTTTCGACATTTTAAGCGGAAGAATCTACTTAACTTGTATCTTATTCTCCAGCTGCACACTTGTTCATCTCACAAATGGGGAGGAAAACCAGTATTTTACACTAAATTTTAACACATAAACCAAGTAATAAAAATGTTTAATTGGAGTGGAAACAAACCGCGTTGGTGGTAACCTTTATTACCGAAACATATAATCTCTGTATTTAATTTTAATACATTTTTTTATGTAAGTTTATATGACCTTCAAGTAAAGTACTCTTTTCGGCTCACCAATTTTAATCAAAATCTAGTAAATACATTTATATCGATATAAAAGTCCTATTTACCAAATTTGAGATGTTTTACATTATATTTTAACATAATTTTTTATGAAAGGCTAATATGACCTTCAAGCAAAGTACTTCCGGCCAGCTAATGTAACTAAAATTTATTATATCATTTATATTAATATATAAGTCTTATATACCTAATTTGAGAAGTTTTGCATTATATTTTAATATAATTTTTGATGAAAATCAATAATGACCTTCAAGTAAAGTACCACTTCCGGTAATCATGTAGTGACCAGAAAGGGAGGTTCACAACTAGATCTTTCAGCAATCCTAAATTACAAAATTTTAACTTTCTACGGCTAACCGTTTTTGAGTTATGCGAGAATTAACGAACAAACAACAGTGAAGACTTTAAGATATACTTTTATTGTCTAAACAAAATGTTACAATGACATTTATAATGCTTCTTACAAACTAAGTTACAATATCTTAGTTATCTTACATCATAGCTTACTCTGATATGGAATGTTCAATATAGAATCTTAGAGAAGGCTTTATAGGGATGAAAATAGAGAGGGGATGAAGTTGCAAGGAGAAGAAAGAGGGGGATAATTTCCTCTACACCTAAATTCTGGGTTGCCTATTTGGGAACAATTCTTGGAAGCTCATGTGAAGTTCTTGTGAGGGCTGTTCTGACGGTTCAGTTAAAATATACAATTGACATCTGAACTAGAATATGGTAGCAATAAACTGTTGAATATAAGAGAGAGCTTGACAGGCTTTCCGGTAGGAGACAAAAGATCTTTGGGCAGTGGTCAGCCGACACTGGCAGTGACAAAGTGTTACCACATGCTAAGGATTCCCATATGTATGGTCTAAGACATTAGAGAGCCCTGAGAAGGCAGTTTACTGATATTAAACTAGTGTTTAAAATTATAGTTATAAAATTGTTAAACATAATAGTCGTCTGATAATTCGTCCCTCCCCTCAAAAGCAAGGTCCTCCGAAGCTATTAATAATATATTAAATCCCGAGACATTAATTCATCTTTGGATAGAGTTTCTTAAGCTCTACTATCAAAATGTGAGGAAATATGAATCAGGTTCCTGAGGTTAGGATCGGGTATGTAGATTACATTTTTGCCTATAACTATGCTTACATTGGTTATAAATTGTAACTTTTGTGATTTAGAATTCCTTAAAGATAGATTACAATAATGGTTACTCTTTACATTCATGAATCCTTTCTTTATAAGTTATAGTCATTAGTTTCTATTTTATGATACAAGTATAGTATTTTACTAATATACTGATGTTTTATATAATGTTATTATGTTTTATATGCTATACAAATAATATTTTACTTATATTTATAATTATTCTAGAGGATATTAATTGTTTAACTTTATCATCCTTTATAGTGGATAATTGTAACATCATGAACTTGAACTTGAACATCATTATAACATACGAGTGGTAAATAAACACAAATGAAATAGGATAACTTAATACAATAAATATATAAATACAATAAACAATTATACCTTCTTATTAACTTAGTATTCTAATATTTAACATATGTTTATACACTATTAATATATAATATATATTATATTAGTTTCATTTCTATGTTTATTGCTTTATCGGAAAAATAGTATCTAGTTCCCTTTTTTATTAATAATAGTGTTTTTTTTTTTTTGACTTTACGAAGCTTCTAGCATATTAAGATGATATAGTTTAATATTATAATCCCAAACAATTAGTCATAATTTTTATACCTAGAGAAGTACTATAAAGTTATAATCCTAGTTTATATTTTTAAGTAAGTTGCTTATTGCCTAATATAATATGAATAATAATGCCTTTTTTTGTTTTACACAAATTATTATTCAAATTGTACAAACTGTACACTCGTTTTGAAACGATATTCTATAATAAAATAACACTTTTATAGATTATTTAATAATTATTATCAATAAATAATTTAATCTAACTTTCTCATTTTTAATTTTCATTGTATTTAATAATAATAATACCTATACTTGGTACAAAGTTAAATAATATAGTTTAGTATCGATATTTCTATAAAGATACTTGTATTACTTATCAGAAAATAAACAATAATACATTATTTAATCAAACCTTACTTTTTTCCACTTATAATTTTGCTTTTTATTTATACATATAGTTAATATTTTTCTTTTATTAATATATATTTTTTTTTTAAATACAATAGTGATTAATCGCTAAATAATATTTTATTCTTTCTCATACATATTTCTCCTCAATCAATTAATCATATTACTAAATATATGTTGATATAATTTCTTAGCTAAACCAATCATATAATTATACAATTTATAAAGTATCAAACTATAATTGTTTCTTCATTTTCGAAAATAAAATCAATATTGATAAATTTTATATGCAATATTAATTTTTTCTAACACAATAAGAGAAAATACATTATATTCATATAACTATCGGAATCAGGAAGTAACAATGTTTTCCTTTTCTTTTTCAGTAATACAGCAATAAACGCAATTTTGAGCATTAAAATTTTATTCTGTCATAATATGACGTAATTGGCTAAATGTTGATGGAAAACATCAATAAAATAAAATAGTAGTTACTATTTACATATTGGTGTGAAATGTTGAAATACGTCATCATTCCTGTCATATTTAATGAATATACCTGAATAAATGATAAATGATAGGATCTATTAACGTTCTTTAATATAGAGAAAATTATTTTAGCACTTTAACCGATTTGATTCAGAATTTTGAGGCTATGGGCTACTTTGTTTTGTTTTTAAGGAGTTAAAACTTATAACAAACGGTTTTTCAAATTGAGAATTTAATTGTATCAACCACTCAAGTTTTGTTTATATATAATTCCTTGTGACACTTATAAACGTCAGATGTATCTTTTGGAAATAACTGGATATCTTGATACCAATGTTTGCGGTTTAGAAGTTAATATATTTATACATTTCCCTTTTTTTCTATTTGTGTAAAATGTACAATAAAGATTCTTGCTGAAAACGTATACATCATTAAAGTAGGATTGTTATATTGTTATATTAAACAATTATGATTTTATTCATATGTAGCTTTACTTTTATACTTTTTCATCAAGTGCAGTACTTTTTACAATTTTTTAGTTTAATTTTTGAAGTTAATTAATTCATACATTTATCTATTGACTATATGTACCATTTATTGTACCCTCTACTAAAAATTCTTGTTAAAATTATTCGCTGCTTATACCTTATTGCTAGGATCTAATTTTCAATAATTATTTTTTTTATTTACTCGTAAAACTGAGTTTATTATTTTTCATATGCTCTTTAGTAATATTTGTATATGTCATCATAATAACATAAAAATCTTATAACGCTTAACGGAAACTGAATAAAATAATATATGATTAAAACCAATTTTATTTCGGTATATATATAAAACTTTTTGTGTGTGTGTGTTAAATGTATTTTACTATTACTAATGTGTTTGTTTATTTTATTATTATTATTTTATTTTATTTTTATTAATTTATTTTGTTTTTGAATGATTTAATTTAAAAATTTCAAATGGTATTTGATTTTGAGAATTAGCATCAAAAATATTTTTTTAAATAAAACAACTTGTATTAAATAAAAAATGAATAAATAAATAAAATAAACTAAACAACGATTTTGAGAATTAGCATCAAAAATATTTTTTTAAATTAATCTTTATTTCGTTATATAATAGTGAACAATTAAAAGATACGGTTATGACTACTATTATGTATGACTAACAATTATGATAAGAGTGCTAAAGTTTTGATTTTTTAAAATATTAAAGTTTTATATAAGTATAAGCTTTTTCTAAAAGACTAAATGTTTTTATTTTTATTTTATTAAAGTTGAGTATTAAGGTTTTTTTTTTTATGTTAATTTACGGGCTAATATGGACTTTGAAATTGTATAATAATGGATATCTCAATACACAGCTCCTGTTATTAAGTTTTGGTCCGGTTTTAGCATCCACAGATAAATTTTATTCTTGCCAGTAGGCCATTTACTCAAATAGCAAATTTTATTTTTTATTCTTGTTTTTAATTTGTTTAATATATCTCCTACGCCAGCCTTATTTCCTATTCGTTTAATCATTTTATTAAATTTACAATAATCTGTTAACCGCTTTCTTTTAATTTCTGCATATTTTTTAGTTAACTTTGAGCTAAAAGTTAATAAATATTGAATGTTACCACCTTTTTTTATATCAACATTACCTCCAGTAATTGCTGCAGGATCTTGAGATATTATTTCATGAAACATTGAAAAATTATTTATTTCAAGGTTTTGTTTCGAGAAATTATGAATTATAGTAAAATTCTCATGTTTGATTTTACATTTTACTTGTAAATCTTTATTCGAAATTAAACATTCTTGATTTGTTTTTAACGGCTTCTTTAAATCTTTCTCATTTAAAGATTCAATAGACACCGCTTTCTTCAAACCATCTTCTATTTTAATTGATTTTAAAGTATTTAATTTAGTCGGCGGTTTTATTTCTTTATCTTTTAGATCTTTTTTCTTATTAAACGTTACGTCAAGTTTAGCCTGATTTATGTAATCAGTATGTTCATTTATTATACCCTTTTCCACGGTTTTTACAACTTTTCGGGAACATTTATGATCATTTATTAATGTTTTAAAATTTCGCGGTTTTATATCATTCTTTTTTATTAAAATTTCTTTAGAGTTTAATTCAATATTTTCGGCTTCTAACTCTTTGATTTGTTTGTTTTGTTCATTTATAAATAATTGACTATTTAAATGTTTATTTTGGATTGCTTCGGCTTTTACTATAAGTTTTATTGTTTCGGGTTCAATATCAACTTCCATATTTTTTTTTATATTTGTCTCCTCTTCATTAATTTCATTAGTAATTTTATCCGGTTCTTCTTCAAAATCTTCACCGAGAAAATGTTCTAATTGATAGAACCAATTTATTTTTTCCTCTAGTTCCCGAATTTTCCGATCTTTATCGTTATTTTGTATCCTTAGTACAGGTTTTGAAGAACTCAGATCATTTTCATATTTTAATACAATCCTCAAATCATCTAAACTTCTTAATTGATCAGCTTTTGACATCAATTTCATACTAATTTGCATTGGTATGTTTGAGAAAAAATGATAGAGCAATTGGCGATCTAATTTAGCTATCACCATTTCTCTATTAATTATTTTATCAAAATAATGTCGGGATATTAATAAATTGCGAATTTTATCCAACCGTTGAAGAAAACCTAAGGGGTGTTCATTATTTTTAATTTTTGTTTCAAATAATTCAAACTTCAATTGTTCGATTGACCGTTTATCTTTAAATGTATTTTCAAGACAATTTAATAAATCTTCGATTGTTTCGAAATTATATGTTGATTTTATAAATTTTGCTTTTGCAGTGAGACGATCTAAGACTTCTATTAATAATGTTTTTTCATTGATCTCTCTAAATATATTATTGTTTTCGCATACGATTTTTTTCTCTCGTCTTATTATATTTAAAAATCTTAAAAGTTTATCCGGATTACCATCATAGTTTGGTATATGATCTAAATCCATACTATTTAATTGGAATGATGCCATACTTAACAATTTTAATTCTTTCACTAAAAATTCCAATCAATAAATTAATAAATTTTACAAGATGTAATAATAAAATATATTATTAAAATATATTATAAAATAATCATAAATAAAAGTAAAATCTTAAGCTTACTGAAGTAGGTCGGTGTCTTCTTTGTTAGTACCTGGGATCAGTGGGCCAACAGAAGACGTCAGTTTAGAATACCTCGGATGAGTGATTTTCTAAAGCTGGATGTTGCTGAAGAATCTTGGTACCTCGGGTGAGTGGGCCAATCGATGACAAACAGATACCTCGTAAGAGTGGGTCTGCCAGCCAAAGTTCTTCAGATTTCGGTTCGGACAGTGAAGATTACACGAGAATACCTAGGATTAGTGAGTTCCCGATGCTTACTGTCCCTATTTGGGCGCCAATTAACGAACAAACAACAGTGAAGACTTTAAGATATACTTTTATTGTCTAAACAAAATGTTACAATGACATTTATAATGCTTCTTACAAACTAAGTTACAATATCTTAGTTATCTTACATCATAGCTTACTCTGATATGGAATGTTCAATATAGAATCTTAGAGAAGGCTTTATAGGGATGAAAATAGAGAGGGGATGAAGTTGCAAGGAGAAGAAAGAGGGGGATAATTTCCTCTACACCTAAATTCTGGGTTGCCTATTTGGGAACAATTCTTGGAAGCTCATGTGAAGTTCTTGTGAGGGCTGTTCTGACGGTTCAGTTAAAATATACAATTGACATCTGAACTAGAATATGGTAGCAATAAACTGTTGAATATAAGAGAGAGCTTGACAGGCTTTCCGGTAGGAGACAAAAGATCTTTGGGCAGTGGTCAGCCGACACTGGCAGTGACAAAGTGTTACCACATGCTAAGGATTCCCATATGTATGGTCTAAGACATTAGAGAGCCCTGAGAAGGCAGTTTACTGATATTAAACTAGTGTTTAAAATTATAGTTATAAAATTGTTAAACATAATAGTCGTCTGATAATTTGCGAGATACTTACAAACGTACGTACAGACGTCACGCTGAAACTGGTCAAAATGGATTCAGGGATAGTCAAAATGGATATTTCCGTTGAAATCTGAAAACCGAATATTTCCGCGATTACAATACTTCTTTTACTTCGTACAAGGAAGTCAAAAATATTAGAAAATGTTATAAATACCTTAAAAATGTCAGTAGGTATTGTGAAATGTTTTTATTCCTCTTCTGTTCGGGGGTCACAGGAAATGAATACTTGTAAGTTGTTAAGTCGAAAATTTTTCCAAATGAGTTATGTGTATTCTGTAAGTAAAATTATAGTTAATCTATAGAAATCTGGTGGGCTTAGATCAATATCAGAAACTTTACTAAGTTCGGTTCTTCGGATTTTACAGATTTTTTTCCCCCATAAATATGACCATGCAATAATGCTGTCCTAGTGTTTTTTACATTTGCAAAAAATGAATATAACAATAATTTGCAATGTATATATCAATTAAAAAATAAATAATTTATGGAACTCCAATTTCCACTATTGTTGAGAGTATAATTTTAACTTCACAAGATATTACGAGTGCATTACCTCGCTTTGAGATTGTACGTCTTTTGTTCCCGATATCCCCAACAATTGCATCAATTGATCACTGATTGCGTTACTGATTAAACAAACAATTGCCACTATTTTTATTTTAATTCTATTGTCAATAGGCCTTGAAAACAGCTGTCAAGGTTCCTTTCAGTTGAGTAACGATCGAACGTAACAAACGCATGACTGTCACCTGCAACCTGCATCAACCCAGTTTCCATATTCAGATGACTTTCGAAGTTGTAGAATTAAATATTTATAAAGATCTGTCGATAATGGACCGCATTATAAGCTCTTGTATTACTTTATTTGTCATAGGAAAAGCGGAGCCCCTTGCACTACGCCGGTACCAGCCCTGACGGTGAGTCTGTCTGGAAGCTGCTGACCACCTTCGGAGCGGACTCGAACGTCATCGACGCGGGCGGCTACACCCCGGCCTACTACATGCTGCACCCCAGGAGGGCGCGGCCCCCGCAGCCCAAGGGCGGTGCTGTCAAACAGGACAGGGGTCAGTGAGAATAATATACATTTAGTATATATTACTATATTGCTGTAAGTCGTTCTTGTAATAATAATAATCTTTTTCCCACTTTTATTTAATTTAACACTAGAATATGTCATCAGAAGGGCAACTTGTACCGAAAAAGATTTAGTTCTGGATGGTTAAATACTGCTCCTTGAGTTGACTGATGAATTTGTATAAATTTTGGATGAAATGTGGTAACTATTAAACGAATCAGGCCTCGAAATAAATACGGACAAAACTAAATATATGAAAAGGAGTACGACGAAGATTTTGATGATATGTGTAGGTCTAGCAGGTTGTTAAGGTAGTAGAGAGCAAAAAAAAAAATAATAAAAATTCGTTATTTATCAAATTTACTGAAAGAAAATCTAGAGCTTAATTAAGAATGAAAGATAAATGTTACTCAAAGATTATCTAATGTTTCATCACACTGAGTCAGCTCCTTTGTTTTAGGACATTCTAAACCCGATTAAACTGAAGAAACTAGCCCACTGGCGCAGCACAGTCGCTTCCCTCTCACCATCCCTACTACTTTTCCCCTTCATACGTCCTCTAACACAGCTGGATTTCCAAACTATTTAATCATATTTTTTGTTTTTAGTATCGTCTTCGTATGGATCGGACATAAAAATTGGGCATACAATTTGCATTTTTTTATTATTCCTAAGTACTGTAATAAACTTAACTTTTTAAGTATTGGTAATTATTTTTTATCACATCATTTTGTAATTTTTTGTTATGCCACAAAAAAAAAAATTATTCCTCTCGTGCACACATTTTTCTCTCGCCACGGTCTATAAATGTCAAGGGGGCGCACTTTTTGTGTCCTAGGAGCAAAAAATCCAGTTGCGCTACTGGCCTCGGCAATTTATGCTCAGTAAGGTACTGGACAGGTTAAGAAGAGCTTCGAGATAGAATGATCGGATGTGTCGAAGGGACAACTAACGAACCACAGGCGATCAGCGAGCTAAGGATGGATACCACAAACGGAGGAAGATTAGGGGTAGAAAGGACCTAGACATATCGCGTAGGCTGATTCAGGAGGCCTTGTCTTAGCAATGTATTGTTTCGCCGCTGATGGATAAATAAATAGACTATTTATGTAATTTTTAGTTTATTGGTTATATCACAACGTCAAAAAAAGTTTTGGTACAACTTTACAAGAGGGGCGCTTTATCACTGGTACTTCCGATCTTATCCTAAGGTCGCCGGACTAGTACACTCTAGCGCCATTTGTACTAACTGCTTTGCATTCAATTGTAACATTCGTGTTCATTGCAATTATTAAATCCATTACTGCTTTAACTACTTATTATTTAAAATTGTTAGTGCTGTCGACTTCCGGTGATCTCGGGAAGTTGTAGTACTAATTTAAAGGAGTGATAATTTAAATTACGGTAAGGACCCGACCTCAACTGAAAAGAAACTTTTGGGGTTTGTTTATCTCTAGAGCGAGCGTAGCGAGCGGTTGATCTATATAAGTTGTCAGCGGTGATCTATTTAAAGCAGTAATAATTGAAATTACGGTAGTAAGACCCCGACCTCAACTGAAAAGGATCCGTTGCTGTTTTGTTTATATCTTGGGTAAACGTAATGAGCGAAAATCGACAGCACAAATAATTTTAAATATTATATAATTAAAGCAGTAATAATTTTAATATATTATTAATATATATTTGATATATATATTATTATTAATAGTATTATTATAATATATATATATTATTTATTTTTTTTTTTGACATAAGAAGCATTTAAGATTTTGAATATTAAAAGCTATAAAAGCTAAATACTCCTTCAATGTTTACACTATTTCTGAAATCCCTAATAATCTGCGATCAATCAGTCATTCCGAATATTATAAATTTTATTTTTTGCAAAGCAATTTTACGATTCTCTAAAAATGTTAAAATAGACTTTACCAACGATTAATTAGTTAAACAATTAATAACTAGGAAAATAATCTCTAAAATAAGGTATATATAGATGGAAATACTATTCGATGAATCGACACAAAGGCTTGAATAGAAGATCGATACCGTTTAAAAATTGATTAAACGGTCCGAGTACTCGCAAACATTCCTTCACTTCGTCATTCATTATAAATTGTACCTAGGATCCGACCAACAGAAGGAACTTTTTTTTATGTATGTTTTTTTTTTTTTTTTTGGTGTTTTTACTAAGTATTTCACCAATATTGACAGTAAATATAAGCAATAAAAAATCTTGTAATATCGTTGTAAAGTAGGGATAGGAATAACCGGTCGGTGTAACAGAAAACCGGTTTTTATATTTCGGTTAACGGCTTTTTTTCGATTATTTTTTTGCCCCCTATTATAATCGATTCTTTGGTTATAATCTCGGTATTCAATAATCCAGTTACTGGGCAAAATAACTCGCTTTGGAATAGATAAAAAAAATTAAAATCATGTTATATTGTAAAAATATCTCATTTTAAATTGAATAGTTGTAACATTAATATTGTATTATTTTTTACAATAAATTACATTTTTTATATAACATTTAGGGGGATCCACTTTTTTCTAAAAAAAAAAAAAAAAATACCAGTTATTCCAATTTTGGCCTCAATATTCATGCGCATACACTTTACGAAAAAAAAATTAAATCAAACCGTTTTGTGCTAACGCAGTTGCACACCTTTGTCGACGATATCTCTTGTAAATACAGTTGAACTTCTGTATATGGAACTTCCAATTCAGAAATTACAATCCCTCGAAGAAAAAACAAAAACCGTTATTTCCATTATCGGCTATGTTATATACAGTTAAATTCGCTAGGTCAAATCGAAGGTGAAAAAAACGGAATGACCGATGACAGGTTATTTTCCAATAACCGACAACCCCAATATATAGAAACATACTTTTAAATACAGTCGAACTTCTATATATCGAACCTGAACGTTCCTTGAAAAAAATTCGATTTATGGAAATTTCGATATATAGAAAGATTGCAATTTTTCACCCTTTTCTGGCTAAAAACAATTACAGCTATTCTTTATCGTAAAACAAGTATGAAAGGCAATTTTTTGAGGTTAATGATTTAACAAGGGCTTTTTTTTACGATTAAAGAAAAACAAAACTGAATGATCAATAACACTTATTTGAAAAATTATATAAATTACATCTGTGATCATAGAATTTTTACAAATGTACATTTATAATGCAATAAGGGTATGTATTAAAAATATGCAAACATTCATAAAAAATTATTTTATTGCTGTGCAAAATAGCTTCTAATGTCTGTGTATAATTCATGATCCGAATCATGTTTAGGAACAATGTTCACAACAAGAAAGGCAAAGTTAAACTGAATTCAAAATGAAAATTTGACTCTGTATTAGAAATAAAATTCAGAGAATTTAGTTACTCCTTTGCTTCTTCTGATACAAGATCTTCCCTGAATTCCCATTGCTTCGCAAATCAGTGAAACATTTTTCTTTTCTTATTTAATTATTACCCATTCTCATGTCCATGAACTAATTTTTTGAGGACAATCACATTTTATATATTTTTAAATGGAAATTTTTTGTTCATTATATCGAAATTTTATTCGGTTGACATCCACATGCTGGTGTAGAAGGATCAATCTTATTAGAGATTGATAAATTATTTGCCTCTTCTATAATTTTGTTTTTATTGAAAACTAGTTTCGATGTTATGCATTCATCTTCAGTTCTAAAAACACAAAAAATAAGCATAAACATTCAAAAATAAGCAATTCGCAATACAGTTTTGAATTTCTTATTTTTGAATGTTTGTGTGTTTTAAGAATTGAAGATGAATGTATAACATTTGAAACTAGTTTTCAATAAAAACAAAATTATAGAAGTGGCAAAAAGTTTATCAATCCCTAATTAGAAATTTTATCCGATATACAGAATATTATTTCATATAAAAATTCGAGATTAGAGATTTTCGATATACAGAAGTTCGATTGTGTAAATACGGGAAATATTGTCGACAAAGGTGTACAACTGTGTTATTACAAAACGCTTTGATTTATTTATTTATTTTTTTCGTAAAGTTTATGCGCATCAATTAACTGTTAATTTTGTTTTCTACCCGATAGTATATCCTGGCTAGTACATGCTATTTATAAAAACGAAAACACCTAAAGATGGCGATTATCCATTTGATCCATGGATTCAAATCTATCAAAGTTACATAGAAAGGAAGCCATTTGTGATATAATTATAAATGCAGTGAATACATTCATCCCGATGTTTCTACTTCCTCCTGCTCTCAGGACTACACCTGATCATATTTTACAATTAATGGCTCTCAGAAATACCTGTACAATCTTTATCGTAATTTATTAAGCACTTTGCTCGCTCAGAGCTCGATAAAGGTACATGCATAAAAATAAACACAACCTTAAATCTTCATGCATATATTATACATTATATTATAGAAATTAAAAAATAAATATATATGTATGGATTAACTATTTACAACCTGCATACACCAACAAAAACTTGTAAAACTAAAAATATTTTCTTCCAGTATATTACAATAAGATGTCTTTCTTTCTCTACATACATATATCCATCACGAAATCTTAATTCTGAAGTCCAAATTTTGAAGACCATAAATGGAAGACCGCTTCCTATAAAACGCAATAAAAAGTAATAAACCGTTTCCAGAGAAGGGTTCTACCTAATTTTATAAAGATTTATATAAGGAAAATAGTCCTTATTGTCTGGAGTGCATTCTTCGAATTTCCTCTTACTAAATATCTGCTAAAGAGCACCAGCAAAAAAAAAGGACGAGAACAAACCTTTCCTTGCAGAACTAACCAGACCTCTGACAAGTCGCAAGCTCTTATCACCCTTTCTCAACTTTTGTCAAATACCGTCAGAGCGCAGCACTCCTCAGAGCCGTTCTCTCGCAGTACCATTAATCACTATCACTACTATATATTATTACGGTGCTATAGATCCCTTTTCCGGCTCTCAGGAGCGATGGATTTTGACGAGTGAGGTATCAAAAGAAAGAGAATTTCACCGAGATGTGAGGAATTCCAATTTTGTTTCTTAAATTCTTACTAGGGCTTAAAAAAAAGAGATGAAAAAACTGGGAGGTTTCAAAGCTTTGACGACTGAGAGTCGGCTGATCGAGACGGGATAAGTTGGGTTTTAAAGATTTTTGACGCGGGTACCAAGATCATTTACGTTCCGCAGGAACGTATTGGTCCAGCGTTTTAAAGCCAAAAAAACCTACCATTTTCATGATAACGCACGGCATAGGTCCGCACGAGCCTTATGCGTTATGCCTTATTTGAGTCTATTTACAAACACTTTTAATGAGTGGGAAATTATATATTGTTTCCCATGTCCAACCCTAAAGGGCACTGTTAAATATGAATACTACACATAGAAAATGGTATAGCTGAAGCTAATTGCCTAACTGCTAAATTGAAGAGATGTTTTCCAGTAGGTTTAGCTAATTACTTATTAAGTATGAGCTGTATCTTCAACACAGTCATTACAAACTATGTAGCTTCCCGAAATGTGTATATTAAATAAACTTTTTTGGTAATGTTATATTGTTTACAAGAATAAATATGTTTTCCTAATATCGCATATACTTATAATGTATTAGGGATTAGAAGAAGGATTGATATCTAATGCGAGAGTTCTCGCTCGGGTATAGTAGTTAATATACTTAACTTCACAAGCGCAACCCTATATATATATATATATATAATTTTTTTTCACGTTACAATACCTGTAATAATAGGTGGTACCATACCGAAACCCATGATTATAAAAGGATTGTTAACAGTCTGAAAACGCAGGTCAAAAATTTAATTAAAAGCTGGAAAACATCACTATGACAGGAAAAGGTCCACGCGACCCATCCAGACCAACAGAAATTCTCGAAGCTCCTTCAGACTACCGTAAAAAAAAGTTCAGACAGAATTAAAAATTCAGCGATAAAATAAAAAATTCAGACGAAATTACAGGTTAGTATATTAAACTTCTGACATTGCAAAACCGTATTGACCATATTAGACTACTTGAGACTAAAAAAAATTTCCTTAGAATAAAATATTATTATTACATAGATCAGATGTGATGAAAGGCATTAAACATTTTTTTTAGTTTTGAATAGTCTAATGTGATCTATGTTATTAAAGATTAAACCTTGAAAATAGTTGATAAAAAATTATTCTGTTTAAAGCAATTTTACGATTCTCTAAAAAATGTTAAAATAGACTTTATCAAAGGATAATTGCTTGAACAATTGCTATAGGAAAATCATCTCTAAAATACGATATACATAGATGGAAATAATATTCGATGAATCGACACAATGGCATGAATCAAAGATCGATACCGTTTAAAAATTGATTAAACGCTCCGAGTACTCGCAAACATTTCGTCACTTCCGTCATCCATTATAAATAGTAGCTAGGATTTTTTTAGGATGGCTTTTTCTAGATTTTTTTAGTGAGATAAAATCGATGTGCTTAGAAATGCCTATTTCTTTAGCTAGTTCATTTTCATTTGAAAGCAGTGCCAGTCGATCTGCTAATCGATCTTCACTCATCATTGATCTTTTATAACCTTTAATTATTTTCAATCAGAAAAAGATCGCTCTCCTTTTGCATTTTCTATCTAATAATACAGTACGAAAGCAAAAGAGCGTTAAATCACTATTACGAATCCGAATGAAATATTACGACTTCATTTTTTACCCTCAATCTTGGGAGCCCCCTTACCTTGGCGGCCCCAGAGAATTTTTACACCGGCTGCCCCGCCTAATTGCGATTCTGATAATAATATTATAATAACATATTATAAGTGCGCTTGAGCTTTCATGATAAACAAACAAAATAATTTTTCCCCAGCTGTTGTTAAGGTTTAATTTTTAATAGCATAGATCAGATGCGATGAAGGGCACACAGAGAAAAAGTTTAGTTTTCTGTGAAAAGTCATCGTTGAAATCCTACAATTAACTTCTTATTAGTGTCCATTGCTGCATAATCGATGAGCTACGGAGTCGATACCGACTGGACAAAACATTGGCCTCGTTCACGAATATCGAAGGCTTTCCCGGAATCGACTTGTCATTCAAAAAAATAATAATTACGATATTATACGACCGTCCTAATTTCGGAAATATGAATACATAGTTCTTAAAATCGAAGTTATTTTTTTAAAAAGGTTTAAGCGGCAAAAATTCTAAATTTATGTTTCAATCGATTATAGAGACGTAAACACCTCTATCGATTCCCTCTCACGATATATCGAGAAAAAAAATTGGAAATGGTCTAAAAATCGAATATGATGGCCTAAGTTTCAAATATTAACGACTCCCAGTCGTCATTCTGGCCTTAACCAGTGCTAGAATCCTTTAAAATATATTGTAATTATAAAGGTTTTGCCAGATTAATAAACTCCTACTATACACAATATAGAATAAAATTAAAAAAAAAAATGTTATTTGGGGAAAAATCGTTTCATGCGTTTGCTGTAAAGTTTGCTAAATGGCGCATACGCCTTATTAAAAAAAATAATGTCGATATGTAGAGTTATTTTATGCATATTTAGTGATTTTATCTGGAATTGTTATATCTAAAGTTACCTTTAGACATTTGCCAAACCTAGGCAAATCAAGTTTGTAAATGGGGTAGTTTTGCATGGCTTGGGTTGGTTGGTTTCTCTGTGTTTGGGTCCGATCGGGTTCTTGTTGGAAGCGCAACATCAGCGCTAGTGTCGCATCCATATACAGTGGAGCGTCGATTATCCGAACGTTCGATTATCGGAACGTTTTTTTTTGTGTGTTTTTTATGTGTGCAATTTTAATTAATTTGATCATGTAAATTACTTATTGGTATTGTTAAAATTATTGTTATTTTGAATAAAATTAAACGAAAAATAAAATTATTTTTCCCAGAACGTCAATAAAGGAAGCCATCCTTAATTATTTCTCAGAAACTGCTTCGTTAAATAGTATTTGTATCTGGTTCATAAGTGTGTGTGTGTTCAATGAACTTAGACGTTCAATAAGTATTTGTTTACTTAGAAGTGTATACCTAATTAGTTCATTGCATTTATTTCTGTGAAACCCTTTCCGTTCATTTGGCTGGTTGTAGATAGCTTACTTTCAGTTTTAAACCGTTCTTTGTGAGGTGTATACCCCGCATTAGTGTTCATTTTTTTTTAATTAAAAAATGTCAACAAAAAGAAAACGAGTGGTTCTTTCATTGAAAGATAAAATGGAAATTATTACGCGGCTGAAAAAAGGTGAATTGGGTCAGACATTAGCTATCGAGTTCGGTGTTGATAAATCAACGATAACCGGAATAAAAAATAATTCTGATTCATCCACCAGGTGCGCACATAGTCTTGGCAATGAGGCGGGCAGTTCAAACCGTAAAACTATGAAAAAAGCGGAAAGTGAATTGGTGGAAGATGCTGTTTACACTTGGTTTTTGCAAAAACGATCTTTTGGGCAGCCTATATATATATATATATATATATATATATATATATATATATATATATATATATATATATATATATAGGTGTGTGTGTGTGTGTGTGGGTGTGCGAGTACGTGAATTTCGATTATCCGAACCACCACTGACAACATTAGTTCGGATAATCGACGCTCTACTGTATTTCTATGTTTTTATTTTATATTTTTAATTGTTTCTGTACAAAATAAAACTGTCTTAAATTCGAAATTAACAGCCAGTAACAATGCAAAAGTTGGAATAGTAGCGTGTGGATAGGCTAGTTTGCTAAGCTTCTGCAAACCCCCATTACATGCTTGGCATTTGATTTGCCTAGGCTTGGCAAATGTGTAAAGGCACCTTAAAGGATATGTGGGTGATTATTCCAAAAATGGGTAACGTTCCTAGTGTGGCTCACATCAACATGTTTTTGGCCAGATCAATTTTCATGACTTAATATATGTCATAGGCTACTACTATATTAATTTTTTTTAATCTCATAATCGCTAAACGTCATAATTTTAATTGATCATAAATTACCCAATTCTCATTCCTTTGTCCTGTCCAAAATCAACTTTTTTACTTTCAACTGCTTGTGCAAGGATAATGGCACATCTAGGCTATATTTTGCATAATGGTAATTGTACCAGTTTTAAAAGCCTTTTAAAGTAAAAAAGAGAAAATCATCTAATGCTATATGCTTATTATCCACTTCTCGTTTGATCCCAGTTTCACAAACCGATTCTCATTGCTTTGTCAAAGTTTGAATTCCCAGCCAGAGTCTAACACTTGTTACGTTGCAAGCAAGGCATAGGTGGCTATTCCCCCCTAACCTGTTCCCAATATTTTTTTTGTTTTAATTAACAACCTAGAGCAACCTCAGAGCCGTATTACGGAAAATAATTTGTGGCGTTCATTCTCCTCATTTCTTTTTCGCCTAAAACATCATTTTGCAAATAGGTTTCAAATATTTTATTATTTTTTCTATTTATAATTTATAACATATAGACAACGCTTTTTTTTTTTTTTTTTTAAGTAAAAGACAACTGGGATTATCACCTACTGAAGCCGAAATCCTCATTCCTTTGCATCTAATTCCTTTTTCATTATTATTTTAATAGTTGACAAAAAAAATTAGATATCTGACAAAAAAATGGGATTTTCTACAAAAACCCAGGGCCATTGCAACCCCCACATAATAGAAGATCCCAGGCATGAGGGAGAGGGCTAACTTATTTTAAAAGTATTTGATTTGAAAAATAACTTTTAAGCAAATTATAGACAGACCAAGTGATACTAAATCTACTATTTAAAACAAATATCAAGACAAAATAATAGTTCTAAATACAAAAGTATATCTCTTTTATTTTTTATTTGAAGTAAAAAATTATATTATGTAGTAAAATCTCGATATTTGAGACTAGACAAAAAATCGAAAAAGTTCTATGAATGAAATTTGGTAGCAAAGTATTAGTGATTAAGACCCACCAAATTAGTAAAATTTTACTCAATGAAATTTCAACATTCAAAATGCCCAGTAATGGGAGAATCACCCATTTAGAAGATACCTAAAAGCTACTTCTGTCTTGTTTTGATAGAGGAAGGTTTGTTGCTTTTTGGTCCAGTCAGCATTCAACCTGCTAGTTCACTTTTCATTATTGTAATTTAAATTGTTTGATTTTTTGAAGAAAAGTTATGGCATGTACATTGGTCAAAATAAGTATTCACACACTTATTATTGTGATGTGTTTAATAATTTACTGAACATAAATTAACTGATATATGATTTAAAAAAAAACTACATTCTGCTGACGGAAATTAGAAACTATCTATTCAACAACAAAAATTAAACAATTCATCATGCAAAAAAGTGTTTATCAATAACAGTTGTCCTGAAAAAAAGCAATTGATCTTTTCAGATAGAACTTAATCGTTTAGTTTTACGACCCATTTTGAGGAAATTATCCTTCAATTCAGATCATTTGGCCCATTTTGGGTTTGTATTTGAATAAGAGATTTTGTATTAAGTGAAAACCATGAGCTGAGAACAAACTAACTAGTTATTTTCGCTATGACTGTCACTGTATGATGAATACTTTTTTGCATGATAAATTATCAATTTTTGTTGTTAATCAGTTAACAATCCAATCCCCCTAAATTGGGCCATAAATCGAAATGATCAAGTTCTACTAGAAAAGAAGAATTGTTTAATTTTTTTTTTAATTAGGTATACGGGTTTATAATTTTCTTCACTTGTAAAAATTAATGCGGATTGTTTTGTTTTTTATCATATCCCTCAGCTAATTTATGTTCAATTTTTTCAAAATCTTTCTTTTTAAATTAACCACCAATTTGAATTAACAGTTTTTCCGTATTTTTTCAACCATTTTCCCTCCGTTAAACACATAGGTAGTTTACACTTTTTTCATACAATGTTGTTAAAATATTAACATAACATCTGATATAATTGCAAACTACGTTTATAATCTCAGTTATCTTAGAGCTGGATAATTAAATACTGTCATGGCTTGAGAAAATATAAAAACTTTCTAGGTATGTAGCGAGGTTTTTATAAGAAATTAGAATGCTGGCTGTTGGAGGTTGTGACAAACCAGTGAGCTGTATAATATTACATTAATTATTCTTATTTGATTTTCCCACTGCTGCAAATCACAATTCCATATTGAATTAATTTGAAACTTCAAATCCCATAATTATAAGTCCCATAGACATGTTAGTGAACTTAATACTAATATATTTTCCCTTCCTACCAAGTTTTACTTCCCACTTTACCATTTTTTAAATGTAATGTGCTTTAATTAAATATATTTTTTGATTTTTTTCTTCCTTACGCTTCTTTCTCTACTCCCATTAGGTATGGAGTTTGGTATATGATTCAATAGATCAGAAATATTTATTAATATATCATTTAGTAATTGAACCGTCCACTGAAAAAATTAGTGATTAAAAAAAATTATAATCTTGTTAAGAATTATTAAGACTTGCGAACATTTTATTTCATTTATCTTCCCTTATAGGGAGCGGGGTAGCTCAGTGGGTTAGGCACTGCGCTACTAATCTCAAGGTCCTGGGTTCGAGACCGGCTGAGGCAGATAATTATTTATGCTGTATTCAGTCGCGGATCGACCCTGTGGGATCGGGGGACCCTCCTGGGGCTCACCCAGCCTCTATAAAGTGGGTACACTTAATTGGGGGAAAACCTGGCGGTTGAGCGTGATCCCGGCCAAATCACCTCCTTACACAACCGTTGGCTTTGAAACAGTACGGTCCTTACCCAAGTACTGAGCCCAAGACCCTTCACGGGTTGTAGTGGTACAGGTTTTATCTTCCCTTATAACCTTGTTTCATGAAGTAGATTAACAATTGAATATAAGAATATAATCAGATTAAAATACAATTTTGTGGTTTCTTCTTTATTTTTTAAATTTATATTTTGGAAATTTCTTGCAGGTTTAGTCGTAAAGCCTGCCAACATTAGGATATGGATTCACGACAGAGATCTCGGCAGACTGCAAAAAGTAGTCTGGGAAGGATATGGACAGAAATTACTGAAAGAGACAAGCTCACAGCCAAAAGTTCGACGTTTCCTACAAGCAGTGCCTTATATACTGGTCAGTAATATTTTTATTAATTTTATAATTAATTACATATTTGATCTTATAATTGGGCTATTGTCAAAATGATTTATTCTTAATAGTTTTTTTTTATTTATATACATTAATGAGATTTTATGCAGAATTGATAAATAAAGAACAAGATAACTTTCTTCTTTTCAGCAACTTCATGAGGGAGATGCTTTTCCACCTCCTCGGTTGCGGATCAATTTGTCAAAGTACAATTTGTTTATGAATTTAATTAAATCTTACCTGCGTTTGCTAAAGTCATGTTTAATCTTTCAGTATTACTGTCATTAACAATTCGGATCTCCGTCCATCATCAAATGTTTGCCACATATTTTGTAAAGGAATTTCTTTTCTTTTCCTCTATACCGATGTTTTGCTGTGATAAATTAAATCTTTTTAAATATGATTTTGTCGGGATATGATCTGTTTGTATTTGGAGCACAACACATTCCCAGTCCGGTACCATAAAATCATGTGGATACAGCATTTTCTCCTTTATTACATTTATATATATGTTTGAAACAAATCAAAATTTTATTATTTTATTATTAACTATTGAATTTTCTATTAAAACTCAAACTACATGAGGGCTATAATGTAGAACAATAAATATACAGCCTCTTTAGACAGTCCCTTTTTTTTTGTATTTTTGAAGTCAGTATGAAACATAATTCTAAAATAAAATAGATAGTACATAATAATGAAGTAATTATTTAGATTTTTCAGTTTTACTTGTAAGGTATTGCTTAAATAATTGGATATATTAGGAGCTGAATCCATCCTTAAAAAACAATAATAATAACAATTAATTTATGTTCATTTCTCCAAAATCCTCCAAAACTTCTTATCATGAAAAAAAAATCCTCCAAAACTACTACAATTCCTATTTAATCTCTAATTTATTTATCTATGGGAGGCGACCAAATCTAATTCTGACAATTTTCCTTATCTCTGATTCCATAGAAATACTGTATTACTTAAAATTCTAAAGTTAGTAAAAATATCCATTTTTATGAAGAAGAATTTTCTTTTGTTATTTATATATAAACATTCATACATAATGTACAATTTCATACATTTTTTACCTATTAAGTTATAAAAAAACAGTCAATATAATAGCTTTTAGAATATTATTATTTTTTTTTTAATAATAAATGACTCATTGACCACCTGAAAAGGTAACAAAGCAAAAAAAACAGTAAAGATGGGAAGACTTTTGCCATTTTTTGGTTCATCCTGTTTTACCTTACTAATACATCTGTAGAATATTTTCTCTTTAAATAGGACAGGCTTCTACTTTTCCAATGCACATTCTCATTTCTTTTACAACAGAGTATGCATGAGGATTTATGGATTTGAGTCATTAAAATGTGGTGTATGTAAATATGAAAAACTATTTCTTCTTTATTCGTTAGATGAATAGGGACACTGATGGTTTTCACCACTTTATCATAAACGATATCATTTTAATTTATTAACTATAACATAGATATCAGTTAGATCATTCATATACTTTAGGTAGATCCTTATTGATCAACTCAAAATAAAATATATTAAATTGAAGAAGGTAACCAAGTTGATCGGGGCATTTGGTAAATGAAAAACATATTAAAAAGTTTAACCTATTTATTGTATGCCAACATTTCGGCCAAAGTTTTGTGCCATCATCAGGACAGAGAGACGTGCAACCGAGCGCCTAAAAGTTAGGCCCAAACCTTGGCACAAATAAATAAGTTATACTTATGAGTGTGTTTTTCATTGACTGGATCTCTGACCTTTTTCTTAGTTACATCTATGGTCAACAAAACTTATTCCAAAATATATTAAATAATGAAAAAAATATGGGAATACTCGGAGCTATATTACTTACTGAATGGCACAAGATCAGAAGGAAACTAGTTGGGCATTGGCCTCATTTAGAATTCACAGCCATTGCTGTCTATCCTTCACTTTCCTTCGCCATCTTCTGATCCCCAGACCCGTCAGATCCTCCTCCACGCCATCCAACCATCTTAGCCTTGGTCTCTGACTCAATCTCTTTCTGTCTGACCTGCCATTCATTATCTTCTTTGGTAGCCTCTCATCCGAGATCCTTTTCACGTTGCCTAGCCAGCACAGTCTTCCTTCTTTGATGATGACCACAATATTAAGCTCGCCAATATTTTTTATATTTTAGCCGCTACTCTGGCTTTGATCTCTGCTCTTAAATAATTTTCTTCTGCTTTTACAGATCCTAGGTATCTGAAGCTCTTGCAGCGCCTGAAGTTATGCCTATTAAATTGTACTTTTCTCTTCTCTACCTATTTAAGCTCTTGGAATTCTCATGTATTCTGTTTTATTTTAATTTATTCTTAAGCCATTGCTCGCTGCTGCAGCTTCAAACTCTTCTACTGCTCCTGAAAGTGCTGGTAATGTGCTACATCATCTGCATATGCCATATGTTGGGTAATCCTGTTATAAATATTTCCTCTGGAGTTCTAATTACTCTTATCGCTTTTTTGAGGGCAAGGTTGAATACTGACCTGTAACCCTCTCAGCCCATCTTATCAACCTCTGGTTAAGTACCATGGAAAGTACCTTTACATAGTGGAAAGGAGCGATAGCATTAATTCTAGCATGTCATCCTATGGCCTTTCTTAAAGTCTGGGTAAGGATAGCTTTGCTCCAGTCTCTTGGTATTCTTTCTACATTCTTCATCATTTTTCCTTATCTGCTCTCTCTTCTCTAACACCTCAATTGCCACACTCTCTAATCCGCACACTAATTCCCTTCAATTGACTTTACTTTCAACGTCCTCTAACCTCTATTCAATTTTCCTCCTGAATCGATCACAAATCTCTTCAACCTGTAATTTTTCTCTATTAAAGCTCAATTTCTTCTCTGCTCGGGCTCTTGGGTACGATGCTATTTTCATTTTATATCTACATACCTACATTTTATACATAGCCTTAACCAGAAAGTGATTCGACTCAAAGCTAACACCTCTGAAACTACAGACATCCTGTACTCTGTCTCATTCATACTATCCACTAACACAGGATAAATTTCATTACGGGTCCTTCCATCTGGAGATACACATGTCTCCTTGTGAATATTCTTGTCAGCAAAAATTGTATCAATCACTCTCATTCCTCTGGATACTATCAGACATAAAACTATCAGGCGTATACCATGTTAGCACTGGAAACATCGTGCTTGCTTTGTTTAACTATTACTGGATGGAAAGAGTTCTCCTTTCCTATTTTCACGTTCCAGTCTCCCAGCAATAGCTTCACATCATATCTTGGGATTCCGTCCACAACCCTCTCTAATGTCCTGTAAAATTCATCTTTCTCTTCTGTTGGCTCATGCATGCTCACCAGAGATACATTGAGAATATCTTCATTTCAGGATAATCTTACAAATGCTGTCATTGACTGTCTCGTAATCAATCACTGCTATTATATTACATCAGTTGAATTTATAATAAAAGAAAGATTGGACTATAAATTATTATACTGAATGCCACAAATCATTAATTATTTGAGCATTATGAAAAATAGACTAGAACCAAATGATCTAACTAATATATGATGCTTTATCCCAGCATTTTTAAGTTTTTGAGTATATATTTTCATTTATAAAGCTCAAAGAAACGTCTTTCGTTTAGGTATATGTTGAAACAATAGTAATACATCTATAGCATGCGTAAACTCTTATCGATTTCTAATAAGCCGGTTTTATTGTGTTGTGGAGTCGTTGTTCAGTAGGTATTCCATTATTTTACATAATGGAAATATGTCCATATAGTTTTAACATTAATTCGATAATTTTAATCTATTCAATTATAAATCATGCAATTTAAAATGAACCAATAATCAAAACAATTCAAGTTTAAAATTTAGCAAAATGCAGTTCGTTTAATTCTGTAGATTAATATAATTAAACTTTTATAATATAATTATAATTTGATCTAGTAGATAAATTAAAAATTCTTTCCTATTGAGAACTATTCATTTTTATAGCAATTCTTCGCGAGATTGTTACAAGATTGTCAGGTTTGAAACGTATCTGGTTGCTGGAGAATAGACAGTTTTCAGAACTTGCTAGGCACGAAACAACGAAATAGACATGCACCTAAACTATTTATAAATTTTATATTCCTATACTTTTTAGTTGTTTTAAGCTGTTATTAAACTTTATAAAAGGATCATGCATAATTAAATTTAGAATATGTTCATTGGCGGCAATGTTTTTTGAAAAAGGCTTAAGCGCTAAAAGTTAGAAATTTAGTTTCAATTTATGGGACGTAAACAACACCTCTATAGATTCCCACTCACGATATATCGAGAAAAAAAATTATGACTGCTCTAAAAATGACGAAATGGCTCTCAGTAGTCACTCTGGCCTTAACCAGTGCTAGAAGTCTTAAAAATATATTTTAATTATAAAGATTTTGCCACCGTAATGAACTCCTCTGTATACAATAAAGAATAAAAAAAAAATGTTTAGTAAATTAATTAGTGGATAGTACACTTCCCATAAATATATAACTATAAATTTATGGGAAGTGTACTTTTCACTAATTAATTTATTATATATATATATTAACTTCCCTGTAGAGTAGAAATTGTTTAATAAAAAAAAAAAATTTATTTGAGGAAAAATCGTTTCATGTTTTTCCAGTGAAATTTACTAAATGGCGCTGCTTATGCCTTTTTCAAAAAACGTCATCGATATCTATATATATATATATATATATATATATATATATATATATATATATATATATATATATATATATATATATTTGAAAAAATAATTTCAGTTGTTTTAATAAAACATTACATTATATTAATATATAGCGGAGTATATAAAAGTATTTATAAGGGTAAGAGATAGAGAGATATTAGGACAAAGATAACTTCAATTTTCAAAGCAGCAATGTTGGTATTAAGACTTTGGACACATTTAATACTTTGAGCCTCAGTCAAATACGCCATTGACAATTTTAAAATTCATTGCTGCTCCAGATTCTCCAGTTTTGAAGGGTTATAATAAATTAACAGAATGAGACATTAAAAAAACTTAAATTTTCGCATTGTCTGAAGTTTTCCTAAGCGCGATGGTAAACTGAGATGGTACGGCTTGGATTTCTTCTCTAATTCTGTCTTTCATTTCAACTCTTCTATGGCGTGAGGGCTGCGCTTAAAAACTTTTTCCTTTAAGTGCCCCCTCCCCCTCCAATGGAAAAAATCGGTAATGCTGAGATGTGGTAAGCGTGGAGACCACCCAAGATCATTCTTAGGATCCTTTGTCTTTGAGATGTTCTTTATGGTCGTGTGCTTCCTGTTCAATTCAATTTTTTTTTCACATCAGAAACAGGACGCGTGCGAAGAATGTTGAAATGCCGATGAAAATCTCTCTGCGTAGCTTTCGCCGACCTGTTTTTTTCGTAATGCACCCGCACAACAATGTCATGGTGTAAACCTGATTCAATTTCATGAGTGACCGGACAGAGCGAGGTGGGAATCCACCTCTCTATCTTCACCACAGGCTGTCCAGTCCAGACAAGTCAATTTTCAAATTCTTGGAATCTGCAGAGCTCCTTCCTGAATCATGAAACAATCTAACGTTGTTCTTTAATCAATATTCTTAAAATGTATTAAAAACAGAAAAAAAGTGTATTTATCCTGAGACCAATGTCCCTTAAGAGAAATAATGTGGCCTCATCTAAGAATTAAAGTTTATAAAATAATGATAATTACAGATTATTACTGGAGGATTCCAAAACAAAGTCTTTAGTCTCTCCAATAGCAATAAATAAATAACCAGTCAAGGTTTTACCAATTCAGACATAGCACATCTCACCTTAACAACCTGAAAAAAAAAAGACTAACTAATTGAAGGAAGCAGTTGAACTGTTTTGGTGTAATATACTATCTATATTAAGTTAGTTTTTTTTAGGCTGCTGAGTGAGCTGTGCTGTCCCTGGTCTGCATTTCTTCAATATATTGTTTTTATATTTATATCATCATATTTATATTTATATATTATTACGGTAGTATAGATCCCTTTTCCGGCTCTCAGGAGCGATAGATTTTGACGAGTGAGGTATCAAAAGAAAAGGAATTTCGGAGATGTGACGAACTCTAATTTTATTTCTGAAATTCTTACTAGGGCTTAAAAAAAAGTGATTAAAAAACTGGAAGGTTTCAAAGCTTTGACGACTGAGAGTTGGCGGATCGAGACGGGATCAGTTGGGTTTTAAAGATTTTGACGCGTGTATCAATATCATATACGTTCCAATGGAACGTATTGGCCCAGCGTTTTAAAGGCTAAAAACTTACCTTTTTCAAGATAATGCACGATATAGGTCCGCACGGGCCCTATGCCATATTGCGTACGTGCCGTTGTCATGGCAATTTTATATCAATTTGAGTCTGTTTATTAAAAACTTTTAATGAGTGGGAAATTCTTTATTGTTTCCCATGTCCAACTCTAAAGGGCACTGTTAAATATGAATACTACACATAGAAAATGGTATAGCTGAATCTAATTGCCTATATCGATCTAAGTACTAAATTGAAGACATGTTTTCCAGTGGGGTAAGCTAATTACTTATTAAGTATGAACTGTAACTTCAACATAGTCATTACAAACTATGTAGCTTCACCAAATGTGTGTGTTAAATAAACTTTTTTGGTAATACTGTATTGTTTACACGAATAAATATATTTATACTTCTAATGTATTAGGGATTAGAAGGGTTGATATCTAATGCGAGAGTTCTCGCTCGGGTACACTAGTAATATTTTATTTAAATTTTTTTAAAAACAAGAAAATGGATATATCAACTACAATTACTTCAGTGGCCCTCTACACTTTATTAGGACAGCTGAAAACGTTATGTATATACACAAATGTCGGATTGAGAGACATCCACTTTTTTTTTTTTAAATGGCGCCTAATTTATAAGTAATTATTTGTAATATTAATGAAAGAGGTTCGTTGGATTCTGTTGATAATTTATAGTTTACTCCTCGTCAATAAAATAATTTAGCGGCCATGATTGTCGGCGATTAAATAATCGATAACTGAGAACAAGTTCGATTGATGCCGTGCCTTCCGGTAGTAAGCTGAGATAATGTAAACAATTAAACCAACCCTTACCGCACGTTTCTAACGAAGATAACACTTATGGTATGGCTACAATCTGTCGCTTGTTTTCTCATTAAATTGGCGCGGTTATAGCCAATTCTGGTCAAAAAGAAAATTGTGATGGTCTTCTTTCTAGAAATCATATCAGAATAATTCACTATGCAAGAGTGAATCTCTGTAGCTCTTTTTTTAGTCGTATTTTCCCCGAAAAAAATAGACTATTGCAGTGGGTCGAAGATCGGCGGTGAGCGGCGGGACTGCGTTTTCTATCCATTTCATAACCCCTAGAGCACGATTATGGAAGATTTGGAGATGTCTGATATATATATATTTTTTTTTTCCCCGTTACATTTGAGCACCTCCAACGGCCCCCTTTGGGTCAAATGAGCTGAAATTCGGTATTCAGGGCTTTCTTCCAGGCAGAACGATACCATTAAAGAATGGTTAAATTCCAGTCAAAGTTTCGGTATGTTTACCTGAAATTTCGGCGTTTTTTAAGTTTTGCGCATCGCTACAGCTCCACCATATTAGTTTATAGGGCTGATAATTTGTATGTGAATTGAGTTGGTGTTGGGGAAGTATTCTTTGGGGGTTTCTACTTGGTTCCCCCACCCCCTGGGTTTGCCGAATTTTTAAAACATTTGCGCATCTTTAAAACCCGTTTCATAACCCCTAGCTCCACCATATTAGTTTATAGGGCCGGAAATTTGTATCGAAGGTCAGCGGAGAGGCAGAACCATGTTAACTATGTTAGAGAACTGTCTTTTGTGGGCCTCAATTTTTTTCTTATTTCCCCATTTTTATATTTTTTTTTTAACGTGAAAATACGACCTTAGTGACGTAGTTCTACTGCTCACGGATTATTTTTTTTTATCGTTCATTGATCTTATAAAAGAAGTTACCTCGAGCTTAAAGCAGAAAAGGGAGGAAAATTTTCACTCTGTAGGATTTACGCACAAGCAGGTAGCCACTTGCCTGAGTCGGTAATTTTCTGAAAGCGGCAAAATATGAGTGAAATTATATTTCCAAACCAAAACGAATTTGTAAGTATAAAAATCATTTAGATTAAGCGTACATAAATATAAATAATGTGTATATCCACTTAGTATTTAACTATAAACAATAATTGGTGAGAGAATGGTTGACCGTGGAAAATATATGTAGAAGCTTGGTTGGGGGTGCGGTCAATGAATAAACACGCAAATAAGAAAAAACTTATAATATTGTGTGCCGACATTTCGGCCTAAGTTTTAGGGCTAAGAAAAAAAGAAGATAACAATAGAAGTAACAACAGTGACAGCACCATCAATAGTAAAAAAATATAACAAACAGTAAGATAAAACAGTATGATGAAAAAAATTAAATTTAAAGAAAAATATGCTAATCATAATGTGAATAATAAAAAATAAAGAAAAATATATTAAGAGATAATGAAAATAAATATATTACAAATATTGTGGAAATATAGAAAGAAAGTTAATGATATGAAAGATATAATAATATAATTTAAGATATAATAATATTATTTAAGATATAAAATAAAGTATAAAGAAAAATATATTAATAGATAATGGAAATAAATGTATTTAAAATACTGTGGAAATATAGAAAGAAAGTTAATGAAAGATATAATCATATATGGTAATTTAAGATATAATAATTATATCTTTCATATCATTCATTATCTTTCTTTCTATATTTTAAATATCTAAATTTTCATTATCTGTTAATATATTTTTCTTTATTTCTTTTTATTCACATTATGATCAGCATATTTTTCTTTGTACTTAATTTTTTATCTTTTTTACTTACCTACCGCAAATAACTTTTCAATAAAAACATATGATTACTTTTTCACTGTTTGCATACTCGCTAATAGCTATCGTTACGTAGTTATAACCTCATTTTCAAATAAAGAAATAAATAGGTACATGTTTTTTAACTAATAACAAATAAAACGTTTTTTTTTCACTCTGGAATATAGCAGATAATTACAAAAGATTTATTTATTTTTTTAGTATCTAAACACGCCAGGAGGTACACAAGAAATAACCCAATCGGTAACAGTTAAAAACAATTTAAAACAAAATCATATGTTTTTATTGAAAAGTTATTTCCGGTAGCTAAGTAAAAAAAAGACCCTTAATTGTTTTCATCATACTGTCTTATCTTACAGTTTGTTATTTTTTTTTTTTTCCGTTTATTACTGGTGCTGTCACTGTTGTTACTCGCAATACTGTCTTGTTTTTTTCTTAGCCCTGATAGCCTAAAACTTAGGCCAAAACGTCGGCTTATAAAGCCATGTTCGGTTTAACTTGAGTCTCGGATAGTTAGGAGGGTAGCTTGAAATGACGCGTTTCCCGGATATAAGATGATTCATGAAGGTTTTATCGCAATATAGATCTAACATTTTTACATACATGTTTCACCAATTAGATGAAAGCAAAAATATCTGATGTGGACAACACACGACTTCCTTGTACGCCTATTAAACTATAAATCGCTGGCTCAAAAAGTGATCCTGAATTTGGTTACTAGTTTCCGAAGATCGCAGTTTCTCAAAAACAACACTCGGCGTCGCGACATCCATCTATTGACACACACACACACAAATAGGGAGGAAAACCAGTATTTTAATTTCAATTTTAACACTCAAAACAATAAATAAAAATGTTTAATTGGATTGGAAACCAAATTGCGTTTGTAACCTTTATTACCGAAACATATAACTAGATTTTACAGTTATCCTAAATACAAAATTTTTATTTTCTATGGCTAACCGTTTTTGAGTTATACGAGATACACGCTTACGAACGTATGTACAGACGTCACGACGAAACTAGTCAAATTGGATTCAGGGATGGTCGAAATGGATTTCAGATCCATTGAAATCTGAAAATAGAAAATTTTCGGGATTACAATACTTCCTTTACTTCGTACAAGGAAGTAATAATACTTCCTTTTCTTCGTACAAGGAAGTAAAAACGATAGAGTATAACCCTGAATAAAGTTAAATAGGCCATTGATGAACGAATGCTCATCTTGGCGAGCGAAAGGTCAGGCGGAACACCATATAATGTCAGATCTAGTTGGACTGCCGCCATGGCGTCATCCCTAGAGCTCTCTCGTAGGCTTTGCCTCTCGGACTTCCTTCGCCACTGGTACATCGATCGCCCTCTACTGGTGAGCCCTATCGATATTATTAGTGATATTTGTATCAAACCAAATTTTTGACAAGCATAAAATTAAAAAAAAAACAACACATTCTCGAACGCTTACTATAACTAAAGCCTCGTTTTCTGTCGTGGTAATTTTGCCACAACAGTGGGGCAGGGAAGAAGTGTACTTGTCTTTACGCTGATAGTTAACCTGGGAACAGTCAGTTGGAAAAATGGCTGATATGAAACAGCTGACTGAACATTATGATAAAAAAACAGCTGTCTGAACATTATACTAAAAGAACAGCTGATGATTATACTAAAAGAACAGCTGATGCCACGATTATTTTAGCAGAGGCAACTCATGTGAATCTAGAAACTTAATTAATCAATAACTAATTTAATGTAAACTAAATTAATACAAATTAAACTAAATACAAAATTAAACAAATACAAAGAAATTTATTATATTAGCTTGTTACAAAAGTCCTTGTGCATTAGTATAGCTTTATTTCAGATTACATATTTTAAACATTATTGAATACTACTCTTCAAAATAAAGTCCATCGTTTTCAACTACTTTCACCCATCTTTCTGCAAGTAATTGGATTTGATGCCGGTACCACTCCTTCGGTTTTGAGGCAAAGAACTCTTCACATCCGATTTTTACATCCTCGTAATTATCAAAGATCCGACCTTTTAAAAAATTAGCCATTGATCTAAACAAACCATAATCTGAAGGATATCTGGGCTTCACGCAGGATGAGACAAAACGTTTATACCTTGCATTTCCGATAATTTTTCCTTGGTCAAACGAGAACGATGTGCAGGGGCATTGTCGTGTTGCAAAATTGCTTGGTTCCTGTCGACCAAAGCGGGGTAACAATTTAGTAAATACTAAACAAATGAAATTATGCAGTTTTTATACCTCCTCCTAGAATGAAATAACATCAAAACGTTGGATAGAATCAATTGAAAGTTCAGAAATAATCCATACTTAGCAATCTTTACACGAAATACATGGAACGTTTTTTCACCAAATAACAATATATTTTTTTCTAAATTTTATTCTTCGTTGTGTACAGTAGGAGTTTATTAAGATGGTAAAACCTTTATAATTACAATATATTTTTAAGACTTCTAGCACTGGTTAAGGCCAGAGTGACGAATGAGAGTCGTCAGTATTTGGTGCTTACGTCCTCAATAGTAGGTTTTAGACCATTTAATTTAATTTTTTTTTTTAGATTTATCGTTAGCGGAAATCGATAGAGGCGGTGTTTACTTTCCATAATAAATTGAAACCTAAATTTCGAATTTTCGGCGCTTAAGCATTTTTCAAAAAATGTCGTATATATGAGAACAATGTTTCCCCGCCAAATTGCTATAAGGCAGATATGGTGCGATAGTTCACTGTCAAGAGGTATACATGTGGTAGTTAACGTGACAGTAGCTTTAACTTTCACGTCAGCTCCTGTCAACTATCACATCAGACCTGATAGTGCGACAGTACTGACACGAAAGCAAATGCTGTCAAGATGGCGACTGTCATATAGTTTACACGATGGCAGTGGCTGAGACAGTTTTCGTTATCAACTGGACCTGATAGTTGATAGTGCCTGTCCCGGCAGTGACTTTTCAACCCAACCTAACCTACTTATCACCTGCATTTTTCGTGATTTCTGAACTTGAAATTGTTCAAAAATCCATCGTTTTTAATCTTATTTAATTATTGGAGAAGGAATAAAAGCCATATGATTTAGTTTCTATGGTAACCTGCAAATTGCTAGAGCTCAGTCAGCTGTTCTACATTACCCATTTTTTGAACTGTCACAAGGTTTACTGTCAGCGTCTAGAGAAGGACGTAATAGCAATGCCACACTATCTTACTTTCGAGACAGTACTACCATGACAGAAAACTGTAAATGTGTAAACGATGCTCAAAACATCTAGGTCCTTTGGGAATTATCGATTTCCAAAAGTATTTTCTCGATTATCAGTAAGCTATACTCACCAATCAGCCTGTCGATATTTGACATGGAGATGAAGGCCTGTCGTAACAATCAACGATTTCCAAGTGTTTTCTGTTTGCTCAATGTTAAAGAAAACACACTCGCATAAATTGAACATGTCCTAGATAAACGAAAGTAACTATTTTTTCAAATATGTTCGATTTAATTTATACTCTGAAAATCGATGCTATTTTTTTTTTTTTTTTGAATCTAATTGCTTATAAACTATGTCTGTACGAGACAGCCTTTCACGGAATAATTACAATAAGAAAATGTCGATAATTTGGGTCATTCTCCTAAAAAAGGCGAATCTTTGCCCCCTAGCTGTAATGCCTTCTCTGGAAATGAATGACCCTGTCACATTTTTTCGAGCTATAGGTCCGTAAATTATAATTTTTAATTCAAGAAACATTTATATAATTATTTTTTAAAAACTAGAGTTTTTTCATTTCCTCACTTCTTAAACATGAGCCGCCTCAGAAATACAATAATGAAGGCAGTTCAAACGGACGTATTTTTGAGAGGACGACAACTCAAGGTGCTATCCAGGGAAAAAATAATGCATAGTTAAAAAAGTGAGATAAAACAAAAACGAATGCTTCTTACTGATATTACCGATTTTTGGTTTATTATTTTCAATAATAGATCTTTGGGATCGACCAAAGAAAAAGTTTTTGTAACCCCCCCTCTCCCCTCCCCCCTCAAAATTTGAGGATTTACGTTTCAAGATACGTAGAATCCAAATATCGAATAAAAAAAAAAATCTGTCCGCATTTTTATTGCTTTTAAACGAAAACTGGTGAAATTCCTCACAAAAGGAAAAAAGAATCATTTAAATCGGACCAGTATTAGCTGAGATATAGCGTAATGAACTTCGTAGACTAATTTTCCGGCGCTGCTGGTCATCGTGGCCCAAGGCCTTCTGACTTATCTATTGTACTTACGACTTCTTCGTATCTCTCTGCTTTATCCTTCATTGGATTATTTCTGCACTTCCTTTAGCATCCTTAGTCTTTCCTTATTCTTTTCCTACTGAAGTGCATATCAAATATTTCCTCTGTATCATTTTTCCCTCTGATTACATGTCCTAACCATCACAGCCTACTTGCTTTGACACAGTTTTTTTTAACACTCCTAGTTCGGTACTCTCACGGCGATCATCTTGGGACAAGCTCCAAATTTCTTTTCTTTAGTGCCTACTGCTTATTTTTTGTACTTGGATATAGTAGATATATTTGAAATATTACTAAGTGGAAATAATAAACCATTGTGTAATAATTTGCAGCGTTTTTAAAAAGTGTTCCTTATAAGAATTCCAGTCTTTCTACAGCCTCAAATTGTTTTGGGTAATGCACCCAAAAGATTGGAAGATAGACAGTTCTCAATGCCATTCCATAAAAAATTCCATTACTTATTATAGGCACTTCTCATTCTCATTCTCATTCCATTACTTATTATAGGCAAATCTAATGCTCATTCTCTCATGGATGACATTTGTTCGAAAATTTCCAATTGATGTAATTACATGCAGCTGATTTGTGGGTATAGTATATTTACGTTTTGATATGCAAAGGAAATTTCTGAATGATTTTCGGAAGAAAAATTTTAAGATAATGTTTGCAAAATTTCAGAACTATAATTGGCCCTTTCCAGGAGAATGGCCGAATTTTTTATTGCTTTTAAACGAAAACTGGTGAAATTCCCCACAAAAGGAAAAAAGAATCATTGAAATCGGACCAGTATTAGCTGATACCCGACACTTATTTAGCCAGATGGCCTTTTATAATCCTTGTGAAGTTTTCTGGTGAACTTATTATACCAACAAGGGGAGGGCACAAATATTTAAGAATGTTCATAAGGAAGAAGTTGGTCGGGAGGTGTAGTCAAAGACTAACGCATTAATAAGTTTTACTTATTAATGTGTTAGTCTTTGACCGCACCCCATCCCCGACCAAATTCTTCCTTAAGTATATCTACAGTCAACCAAATTCACTCCAAGATAAAAATGTTGTTTTGACTTTCTTTTTCGTAAAATACTTTAAATACCCACATTATTTCCCCAGGAATTACCTAAATAGGAATACAATATATAGAAACTGACTAACAAGTAGGTACTATCTAAACATGGAATTTAGATCTCTCTCTACCCTCAACTGATTATCCTCTGAATGGTCTGAATAGAATCTGGCTTTATAATTATTATCCCGATTTACCATCACATCCAACCATTATCTACTGCTGAAATATTATTTGATCTTAATCTATATTAGACTTTATTTTGTTTCATCTCCACTTTATAAATGATATTTTTTTTTAAATATTTATTTTCTGTGATATATTTTTTGCAGGGCTCAATACGAGATGTGCATAAAGCAGCCATTGAAAATGATGTAGAAACACTAAAAAGAAGATCAGAAGACCCTATACCAATAGATATACTACTGAGCAAGGATGTGAATGGGCTCAGTCCACTACATAAGGTTTGTTCAATACTTATACAGCTCCTGGATTTTAGAATACTTAATTTGCTATCATAATCCTTAATAGGGATACAGGGACATAGTACTGGATGGGAATTCGGAACAAATGATCTCAACAAATGTTTGCTAGCCTTCCTCACTCTTTCTGCGCATCCTTAACTCATTCCATGTTTTTCAAGCAGTCAATGAATTTTTGTCCTGACTTTCAAATCTTCCGTGGGTGGCACACTATTAAAGTATCCTTCAGGGAGATATTGTTTTTTTCAAATCCAGAATCAAATCTTGATTCAGTTCCACTACCTTCTTCTAATAGTAAGACCAACTCTATTCTGATTGCTTCAATCCACGTAGTTTCTTATTAATTTTTTTTTTTTTTTTTTTAATGGTAACACCACAAAAGAACCCTTTATTAGATTTGTTTTTTATGCTTTTTGTACTTGCATACTACATATATACTTTGTTTTAATACCATATGCAGTATAAATATTACACTAATGAAATATAAAGACAAAAAAAATCTAAAATACCATTACTATATATTTTATAGGACATAAATTGAAAATTCCAAGCCATAGGAAAGAAAGAAAAAAAAAATATAAAGATCAAAATGCAACACAGCCCACATCTCACACCCATATTCAAAAAAGATACTAACCAGATACAACACGCCACACCAAGACACCCAGACACATACTAAGGGAAAACATACTTTTTTTTTTCTCTCTCCTACTGTCCTGATGAAGCCTGAATTGGCGAAATATCGACAGGTGATTTATTTTCTGTTATTTTTGAGACTCTTGGCTTCTTGTTTGGAATTTTCCATTTATGTCCTAACAATTTTTTATTCTCATTTTGAACTTTTGCTCTTGCATATTAATATATATTTTATATTATTATCATATTGGAATAGAATAGAAGAGAATAGAGAAAAACAAATGTCTACAATTTTGATTCAGATAAACGAGATTTTATTGTTGATATGAGATATGCTATCTTTGGTCTCCATAATGTGATATTATGTTTTTTAGTCCATGCTTTTTGATATTTTGTTTTGTATTTATAGGCAGCTGGTATAGGCCAGAAGGAAGCCGTAGAGGAGATACTAAAGAGAGCCCCAGAGGCCGCCAATGCTGAGGATAGCTTCGGCAGAACGCCACTCCATTACGCAGCAGGCCTTAGGAATCCAGAGATGTACCAGACCTTGGTAGAGGCTGGAGCCACCGACCATCTTCCGGATAAGGTAAGAAAAGTAGATCTTAATTCATGGGATAATATATTAGTTGGCTGGCGATTGGTCAGTTTCATTTGAAGTCTTGGGAAATAAAGTTGTATAGTACAGTACAGTCGACCCTGGAACTAATTGTAGAAGTTGGTTAGGCGTGTGATCAGTGAATAAAAATATTAATAAGAAAACTTATTTTAATGTGTGCCAACGTTTCGGCCTAAGTTTTATCCCTTTATCAGGGCAACCAGTATGAACTAGGATAAAAAAAAAACAGTATAACAAAAAAATAAGAAGATAACAGTAATAAACAGCTACAAAATAAGTTGAACAGTAATAAAAGATGGATGATCAATGAAAGTTGATAAATTGTTATAAAAGATGGTAACAAACAGTATTATAAGATGATAACCAGTATCGTATATGTCAAGATTATTATTATAAAACAAAGTTTTATATGCAAATAATGAAAATTAAAATAATGAGAATCGAATGATTATGATATGTATGATTTAATAAAATACATGGAAAAATGTAAGTAAAAATAACAAGATAAAGATATAAGATATAATGTTATGTAAGCCTAATGATAAAGTAATACAATCATAAGTTAATATCATATGCATGGAAAGTTAATTAAGATAGTGACGTAAGAAGAAAGAAGGGTATGGTGATAAGAGGAAGGAGAAAAATACTTAATAATATGAAAGAGATCTACAAACAAGTGTGGTGATTCAGAAATAGCTCACCTTTTACATCATTCAAACCCTCTACTGACTGGCCTTTATAGGATCTGAGGTTTGAGGTTTCAAAAAAGGTTTGAAGTATCAAATAAATACAAATATACGTTTATAATGAATATTTGTAGTTTTCTATACAAAGTGTTGTAAAAATAAAGTAAAACCCTTTTAAAAATGAATACATCTAAGTATATACCATAATCATGACTTTTAGTTTGTTTCATCAACACTTATAATTGATTGATCCTTCCTCTCGCTTCCCATTTATTTAGACTTACTGTTCTTATTTCTTTAATTTGTGCTATGATAATAAAACAAACCGTGTCTCAAATCTTGATTTTGGTTTCATTTTTTCGATTTACAGAAAGGCAACACACCTTCTCATTACAGAAGTAAGCCCTCAGAGCTAGAAGGTGCAAAGCTGCTTTCTGTGATTCCAGACGCACCCCGAACAGCGCACATCTTTCCTCCGAGCTGGGACTGGAAACTACTACACTCAGGAGGACCTAAACTTAAGTCACAGGTAAATCGTAATTCAATTTTAAGTATAAATATACGGTATCAATATTAATTACATAATTTACAGTTTGTATACAAAATTCTTCAAAGCATTTTAATCCAAGAGCTAGCGTGCAGTAAGTTGACTTACTATTATCAAGCTTCATAATACAAAGTCCAACAAATTTATACTTTAGTTCAACTTACCACCAGACTTAATCAACATATTAATAATTGTAAAAATATTAAAAATGTTGAAGTTACATCATTACCTCAACATAGCATAATATCTAACCATAAATTTGATTTTAAAGAACCTAAAATTTTATAGAATAAAATATAGAAAAATATAGATATAGAAAAAAATAATTTAAAAAATAAAAATAATAGAAGCCATTCAAAAAATATAAAAGCAATAAATTATAAAGCAGACACAAGATGTTTGAATATTACTTATTATTAGTTGCAATCACTTTTGCCTCTTGCCACATCTTGCCTGTCTAGCCCAGGTCCTTTTGTACAGATCTGTGCTACGTCTCTCTTGATCTTCCTCTTCTTCTTGCGCCCTGGTGATTCTATTGAAGATCTTCTTTCTCGATGGTACTATCTGGTTTCCTTGATGTGTGTCCTATCCACCTCCATTTCTTTTTTCTTATTTTCGAGGTGCACAGGAAGCTGCTGTCGTACTCCACAGCTCATCATTCGAAATCCTCTCTGCCCACCGAATCTCCGGGATTCTTCGCAAGCAGCGGTTGATGAAGGTCTGTAGGGGTCGGGTAACGATTTCGGTCACTTTCCATGTTTTCCAAAAACCAGCAGGAGTCGCCCAACTTCCCTGCATCCCTGGTATCTTGTTTCCATCGTCCTGATGTCCTGGTGAAACTTCTCTCTTTGTTCATAGCTTACTGTACCCAAATGTTCTGAGAAAAAATTCAAATGGGAGTATAAAAAGTGGATATTCAAGAACATGTGACACCTTAGTATTTCATAGGCCTTCAAGTGTTCATATATGAGTTTTTTTATAGCTTTAATCTTTCTTATTGCCCAGAAATCTTTTCAATCTACTTACAAAACACTTCCAAACTGACAATTCCTTTTCATTTAATTTTTCTTAAAAATCGAAATCATCTAAAAGCTTCCTTAATTTAGGTCCAATAAATATCCCCTTTTTTTTAGTTTTACTTCACTTATTTGAGCAATTATTTCTTTTAAGTACTTGCTTGAAACCACTACCTTCGTTGTCCAGAGCTTTGATAAAGTTTTTCATTAGTCCAAGCACTATACCCTTTATTGTAAAAATTACTGAATTTATAACTAGCCATAATTGTATTTTCTGTACAAAGCTCTACTGTTCAGTCCATATTTCTCTCACTATTTTAATGTAGATATCAAGGTATACATACCTGAAATTATCTGGCAATTATCAAGGAATAAAAAACGAAGAAGGTTTGTAGTTAATGTAGATAAATTTAGTTTTAACATTATGAATTATAAAATCAAGAAATGATTATAAGAAGGTTATATATTTTGTATTTACTGGGTTTTTTTTATGCATTATCTGATATTATATATCTAATAAACATAAAATGACAGATATTTAATTATCATTTTTTTTTTAACAGATGTCAACTGAAACTATCACATTGGATTCCACTGCAGACGACATAACAGACACTGCAAATGAAACAGAAGAAATATCTAGAGATGAAGTTGTCGAGGAATCGAGACCAGAGGTGTCAGAAGATGAAGGTATGGGATCCGAGAACGCTCAATCTGTCGAAGATTCTTTGAGTCCACAGAACGGTGAAAACATAGGCAAGTTAAATTATGTTCATTGAAAACTGTGTGTGATTTATGCACGGTATACGTAACGCAAATTTTTCCTGATAGAAGAGCACTGTTCCATAGTAGACATTAGACAGCATGAAGCGTTTTTATTTATGTTGAGTTTATCTGCAGCATAGTTTACCTTCTAGCTCTTGTCTTCGTTCTTCCAACAAACCACTCCTAGTGTGTGTCTCACTGTTTTTGTGTGAGTGGCGGAATCGGAGGAAATAATATAAATTGAAAGAAAGGTTCAACCAGAAGTTTTGTTGCCGCAACAGGCTGTCCAACCACTGTTTCTTCCAATTCCGCTCTGAACTTTATTGTTCTGAGATGGAAGTGATAGTGGGATTGCTCTTTTACAGATATGGAAGATGATCCGGGAGATAAGTTTGGACAGACAATCACTCTTTCCAACCCTGTGTTCCTCACCGGAATGCGAGTCGGGCCTGATGAGGAAGAAGTGAAACAAGCAGAAGAAGGGAACGAAGCTGAGATCTCTAACAATGAACAATCTGATGAAATCTCACAAAGGCAAGATGATGATCATCCTGAGGAGAACACAGATGATAAAGGTAAACAGCCTGATGTTCTAAATATTGATGTTGAACCTATAGTTGAAAATGAAAAACTTGATCATGATCTTCATCAAGATGATGAAACTGAAAATTTGAATGAAAATGAAGTTAATTCAAATTCTAATGAACAAACCAGCGACAACGCCATTCAAAATGTTAGCATCGCTGACGAGCCATCAAATAAAATAGACATTGCGTATTATAACCGAGAAAATGACAACAGAACTTCTCAAACACAAAGCGGTCGTCAAAGTTTAAAATCCAGAGTTCAGAAATTAATGTTGTTAGGAATGAGCCAGAGTTCATTACCAGGGAGAGATGATGATTTTGCCCAACAAGAAGAAAGCTTATCACCATCTAAACCGAGTAGTGCATTAACTAGAGATGTAGATGATACAAATGAAAACGTAGAGGAAGAAGTGAGAAATGCAAAATCTGAACCCAAGTTGGAAAGAAATGAAGAACAAATAGGTTCCAATGTACCAGAAGGGCAGAAAGCACTCCCAGAAGAGCATAAACCTGAAGAAAAAGAAGAACTGTTCCCCTCACATGAGACAGACATAGAAAATAGAAATCTTGAAGAAAACACCGAGCCAGAAACGAAAGAAAAGGAATTTCAAGATGACTCACTGAACGGAACAGAAGAGGAAATTGAACAACAGGAAGCAAGAACTGAAATATTAGCCAATGGCAATGCTGAGGAAGCCGGAGACCATGAAAACAACAATGAGTCTTCAGAAACAACTTCTAAATCCACAATTTCAGGTACAGATTGATCCATATCAATATCGTAGCAATGCCTAATCAGGTAATGATATAGCATTTAATGTTGGGGAACCTCGGCATCTCTGGGTTCTATGCAGTCTATCTTTTTAGACTATTTGTTGTGGTTTATGATTCTATTAGATAGAAAGGCTTATATTCTTGATTAAAACTTACCCTTTTTACTGTATAGGATTAAATTTTTATGAATAATAATTGGTTTTATTGATTTTATCATTTTTTTGTAACAAAAAAATCATTCCCTCTTTTTTTCTAAGTTATCTAATACAATGTTTTAAACTAAACTAGTCCTGTAATAAAACCTGTTTCATGTTTTGCTCATATAATTATTTTTCCTCAAGTTTGATGATTCAATTATTTTTTGTATATAATGGAATATGAACTTAGTTTCTATTATTTGATTAAATATTCAGGCTTAAATTACTTTAAAAGTTACATAAAAGTATACCTAATGTTAAGTTATTGTTACTAAGAGTGATAATCAGGAATAACTAGTGACATACTTAAAATATCCTGGCATTCCTAGTCGATACCAAAATTAATAAGAAAATCTTTTAAAAAAAAGCAAATATATTTATTATAAGTGATGAAGGGGATTTCAATAATATTCGTTGTAGAGGTCTTGCTGTAGATGAGTTCTTGATACTGGTAATTTCATATCTTTTAAATTATGGTTCAAGAAGGATGAATTGTCTCTATCCATTGTTCATCGCAGTCCACTTTGCCTAAGACTTCTCACAACTCTAAATCACATTGAATCATTTCATACCATCAGCATTTGCTCAGGTGAATGAATTAGGATTAATGATTTCTCAGAGTTTTGCTTGAGTTGAGAGTAATCAATTATAAGTTTTTCACCCATGAGTGATTCACTTATCACTTTTAATTATAGATTCACATATTGTGGTAGAACTAAAGAACTCTAATTCATTTAATAAATATTAACTCTGATTATTTGCCTTAGATTCTTAAGAAAGCAAAGAATTACAGTTACCTCCAAATTTCAGAGTTGAACTTTCAGTATAATAATTTTTTTAGATTAGTTGTCAAAAAGATTATAATTAGTGCATCCTTTTCTTGAGTACTTTAATTAATTTTAATAAATATTTTTAAAAAAATAATGGTAAATGGATAATCATAATAGAAATGTAGTAATACGATAATACTAAATACGCATCTTAATAAAGTGAAGTATAAAGGATGATTAAAATTTCACTGATTAATAATAATTATGTAAACATTTACCCCAATAATTCCCCCTTCGCTTTGCATAAATGACATGTCTAGAAAACTTTTAATTAACTCCTCTTGGAAGTTGGAAAGTATCAAGATTTACCAAAATGTTTAAGAATGGGAAGAGAAAATTATCTTTTTTCATGATTTTTTGGTGTATATAGCCACAATAGCTACATAAATTAATGTCTTTTGATTAATTATTTAATATTTACAGTTTATAGCTTAATATAAAGAACATAACTCATAAATTTAACAAAATAGCAACAACTACAGCTCAGATTGTGTATGAAAAGTTTTATTTATATATTTTACATTTTATCTATCGATATAGTATATATATATATATATATATATATATATATATATATATATATATATATATATATATATATACACATTAATGTTTTAAAATATATAATAAAAATTAGACAGCCTTTTTCTATAAAATCATATTTTATTATGAAAAAAATAAAATCAGTATTGGAATTAGTGATGGGGCAAAACTGTTAATTTTGAGTAGCAGTTACAACTGTTGCTGCTACTTTCAAGAAACAGTTTTAAAAAAACAGATAAAAATGATTCTCTCAAAACTGGACATTTTGTATGTTGAAATTTCATTGAATGAAATCTTACTGGTTTGGCGGTTTTTTACCTAAATCATTTCTTGGAATGTTCACTAATTCTCAGCTATCAAATTTCATTCATGAAAGTTTTTTGTTTTTTGTCTTGTTTCAAATATTGAGATTTTACTCAAAAATATATTTTTTACTCCAAATAAAAAGTAATGTATGTACTTTTTGTTTTTGGAACTATTATTTTTGCTTGATTTTGGGGATTTTCTCCTTTAAAACTCCTTAAATAGTAGATTTTGGGCCACTTGGTCTGTCTATAAGTTGTTTTATTTTTCAGATAAAATACTTTTGAAATAAGTAAGATAAGGAAGACCTCCTTCCCCACTAACCATCTACTGTTACCATAATACTGTTGTTTTCCGTTCCATAATTGTATCTGTTTAATCTTGATTGAAACAGTTAACTGTTTCTGTTTAATGAAAGAAACTGTTTTAAAATAAACAGATTGCTAATTAGGGATTTATAAATTATTTGTCATTTCTGTAATTTTGTTTTTATTGAAAACTAGTTTTGAATGTTATACATTCATCTTCAGTTCTAAAAACACACAAAAATTAAAAAATCAGCAATTCAAAATACAGTTTGGTATTATTATGCATATTAAATTAAGTGTAATATAAATTTATATTATATTGCACTTAATTTAATATGTTTAATAATATCAAACTGTATTTTGAATTGCTGATTTTTGAATTTTTGTTGTTTTTAGAACTGAGGATGAATGTATAGCATTTTGAAACTAGTTTTCAATTAAAACAAAATTATAAAAATGGCAAATAATTTATCAATCCTTAATTAGATTGATCCTTCTATACCATCATGCTGACATCAACTAAACAGATTGCTACTAAACACCCCACTACTTGTTTGAATTGCTTTGATAGACAGAGCACGCAGGCTTCACCATTTGTGTGGACTGGGTGAAGACATTCACATATTCACAGCTATTCACTAGCTATATATATATATATATATATGATCTATCAGAATGAAGGCTCATGATGGACCAATATCAGTGCTTTTTGATCTATGTGCACAACCCTGTAAATTTAATAAAAAATATTTCTTAAAATAAATATATTGCTGCTTAAGAGCTAAACTATCATGTCTACAAATTTGGCTTTTTCTCTTTTTTATCAGTTAACATAGTTTAGAATACTGCGGATTTGATGTATAACTAGCCTATATCTATAATGCTTAGTCCTAAACTTGGAAATATGTCACACTTTTTATGTTCTGCCAAGTTTAGGGCTAAGCTAGAAAGTCAAAAATTTGTTTTATACATTATTATCATGAAACTACAAAAAAAAAAAAAAAAAACTCTTGTAAAATTTAATTTTCACAGTTAAATTACTTCTGCTCTGAAGTGAGGATATGTAATAATTATACTACGTAATGTGGGTTGTTTGATTACTGGCTCATGTCATGAATTCCTGTTTCTGATTGTAAAGGTATTGTTTTAGTCAGGGATCTAAAAAGTAATTACTACCTTATGATTGGGCGTTTTGTCCCGGTGCATTATGGCTGCATTAGTAATACTATGTACGAGAAACGGAAACAATAAACATTAGTAACCTGTATAGCTTTATTTTCCTCATTCTACCACCCATCTACACAGAATGTATAACTACGTGACCTGCACTATATTCACAGTTTGCGAAAAATATATTTTTATGAGTTATTAGAAAGAAAAATGCCATTCAGTCACCATGCTTTTTATTTTACATTTAACGTTTCGCCCATCTTGGGCCATTCTCAAGTTTCTTTTAATTGTTTATATGTAAAAACAAAACGCCATCAATGTATTAATTCCTTTCATTTTTTGATATTATCTTCCATTCATGAGTCAATGTATCCATATAGTGTGCTGATTGGGAAGCATATTTTTATATGTCCTGACCACAATATGTTAATATGTTTGTCATTATTCAATGTTGAATTAATTGTTTTTGTTCAATGAATGTCTGCTATTATTTCTCTTTACACTAGCGATACTCAAGGAATTAATGTGGAATTTAGAATGTCAGAATGTATTTATGAATTGTTGCCTCCTATCATAAAAAAAAAAAAAAATTATAAATAAAAAATACGAATAACTCTAAAAGAATACATGTCAAGTGGGCACTTGAATACAAATTAAAAAAATTTCTTTTTTATTGCTTTTTTTTATGCGAATAGGCCATCTGAGGACCACGTTCCAGTTTCAATTCCTAATTCTTTGTTCCTTTCTCTTCTTCCAGTATGTTTTCATCTGTTCACTATGTTTCTTCTTTCTGTCGTCAGACCATTTTGAACCAATTTTCTTAGCTATTCTGCCTTGGAATCCTTCCATTTTCAACATGTTTTGCCGAAAGGCTTCTCTGTTGCATATATCTTCTGTTTGTATATTGTTTCTTTCTTAATAATTTTTTACTTTGTTGACCCAGCTTGTTGTGGACTTTTTACCCCATAGATGTTTGAATATCTTATTGGTTAATCTACTGTCTTGCATTTGAAATAAATGTCCGCAAAACGTGAGTCTTCTTTTTCTCATTACGTTTGAAATATTTTCTATATTTTTGCATACTTCAGCATTACTTCGTAATTTCCAACATTCTGATGTGTTTTGTGATTCTTTTTTATTTTATTTATTTATCTTTTTTTATTTTTTAAGACAAGCACTTAAGTAAAATCCAATAAGGCAATAGGAAATTAGAAAGGCTGAGAGGGACATTGAGGTAGAACACAAAAGAAGGTAGCTGGAATTGGCTTTGGTTTGAGTTCGCAATATTGATTCTTTAGGCAATTCCTAAAATTCATTAATATTGCCATCAGTTATTCTTGAATATGCTTCAAGAATAGTTCTGTTCATTAATAAAAAAATGTATACATAGATGTATATAATTTCTATTTACTGCTGTCACCGAGTTAAGCTGTATCATTATTACTTTCACATTTATTATTCACAATTTTTGTCTTGAAATTGTAATTAGTTTGAATTAATGCATAAAGCAAACTCTGACATCGAGAAAAATTTTTGAATGACTCACAATATTGATCTACTGAAGAAACGTATCGGGACTTGTGAGCTATTAATTATTAATATTTTCATAAATATCAGATATCATAATGGCAGTGAAATCGACCATGGGCTTATTCTGATTCTTTTGAATTATAGAAAATGTCAAGGAAGATTTCTAATTTCAGAAGTCATCTAGGTCATAAATAGAAATCGGATTCCTATAAATTCCTTTTAACAGACAGAAGTCGTCAGACGACTGTTGAGATTTTCATTGTACAATCATACTGTGCTAGTCATCACCAGGATCTGTGAGCTCTGAATTTAATTTGTAATTTTTTTTATTTTTATCATGGATCTATTATTATTAAATTGAATTAGGACAATACAATTTTTCTTTTATAGGATTATTCATTACCAATTAGTTTCTCTTGTATCAAGCTGAGATAAAAAATTGGAAACTTTTAAATTTATTTTTATAATTTTTATTATTATTTATTTGTTATTAATCGGAGTTGTTATAGGAAGATTCTAAAACAAAGCCTTTAGTTTCTCAAATAACATTTAATATCTTTCCAATCAACATTATGCCTATTCATACATCATCTGGACTTTTACACAAAGCTAAATTACAGTAATCAATCCAAGTTTTGAAAAGTGACTTGTCAGTGCTACATTCATTTTATTAGTAGCATAAATGCTTTTTGCAGACTGAACAAATAGAAATTTTGTTTTATTGAAAACTAGTTCCAAATGTTATACATTCATCTTCAGTTCTAAAAACACACAAAAATTCAAAAATAAGCAATTTAAAATACAGTTTGGTATTATTATACATATTAAATTAAATGTAATATGTATAATAATATCAAACTGTGTTTTAAATTGATTAGTTTAGAATTTTTGTGTGTTTTTAGAACTGAAGATGAATGTATAACATTTGAAACTAATTTTCAATAAAAACAAAATTATGGAATTGGGAAATAATTTATCAGTCCCTAATTATATTGACCCTTCTGTACTATCATGCATAGGTCAACTGACTACTCTAGGGAATTTCATCAAAAACAATTTTTCCAAGGAACACGTGATGTCTTTTGAAAGCAAAACTAAGTTCCTCTGACAGTCATAATAGAGCAGTGTTGTTTCAGATGTTTCAGAACTTGAAATATACCTTTTTTCTGGTTTTGTAGGTTGATTTAGTAGAAGGAAATTCGTAGGGAGCGAGAAAAAACTTTATGACAAACATGAAACCTATCAGAAGTGTAGCAAAACGATTTGATTTTCTACCCAGATATTGTCGTAGAAGGTTGTACCCTGAAGAAAACAATAATTTTGTCACTAATGAAAACATTAATTTAATGTTAAACAAAAATTCGAGAAGTTAGCAACCTGCCCTGTATTATATGAAAAGGGAGGGTGTGAGAGTTACGCCATAAACAATTTTCAAGTATGAACCTGGTCTACTTGTTATACTCAAATTATTGGATCCATTTGGGGACCATGTTGTTTAATCACTTCAAAAAATTTGAACTTCTAATGACAAATAGTTTAGGCACAGAAGCTGTGTGACACAAAATAACCGTTATTTTTTAAATGACCCAAATAACTTAGGTATAGACACGGGGTTGGTTATACAGTACCCGCAATACTGAACGATTGTGAAGGTTTAGCGCCATGAGTGAATGCCTTGTTGAAGGCGTATAGCAGGCCTGGGCAGGGTGTACAGCGTTCTTAACTTTTATTAAATACACCAATCTGAGAATAGAACTGAAAATATTTTTAATACCCGAACATATTATAATACTTTTGATAGTCAACAAAAACAGTTGAAATATTTAGAATATTATAAGTAAGCAGGTTGTACTTTAGTGGTTCCAATAGATCAATTCTAGTCTATGACCGATAATTGCAGAGATATGTTTCAAGCTCATGTAGACGTCGTTTTTTGAAAAACGCTTCAAGACGCCAAAAATTCGAAATTTAGGTTTCAAATAGTTATGGGGCCTAAACATCACCTCTATCGATTTTCGCTTACGATATATCGAGAAAAAAAATTGGAAACGGTCTAAAAATCATATATTGATGACGTAAGCACCAAATACTAACGACACTCAGTCGTCACTGTCATCTTAACCAGTGCTAGAAGCCTTTATACTGTAATTATAAAGGTGTTGCCAGGTTAATAAATTCTTACAATAATACAATTTAAAAAAATATATCATTTGGGGAAAAATCATTTCACGTGTTCCTGTAAAGTTTGCTAAATGGCGCTTACGCCTTTTTTAAAATACAAACGTCGATATCGAATTTGCGACCTCAGTTTAATAGTTTAGTAAAAATAAAATTTTCGACGTGATTTAGTCTGTATGTGCCTATGTATTTGACAAAGTAAACATGATAGAAGGATAACATTTAAAAAAAAATTATTATGAATTTATCAATTAGAAGATGAATAAACACTATCTACAATTAATAAAAATGATGTCTATTCTTTCCAAGGCCTATTTTTAGCATAGGGTATATGCACCGATATTGCTTCACCAGTATCAAACACAGCATCGTACAACTTACTGACACTCTAGTTTTTTTTTATTATGTTTTTTTATTTTTATTGTGTTTTTTTATTTTTATGTTGGTAGAATAGCACCGCAACCTAAACATCAATTGTGAATTAAAACAGGATTTTTTTTAATGTTCCATAAATTTCAAGATACTTGTTGGATTAATGAGCTCACGCTGCTATGGGTCTGCTATATGTTCTAAACCAAAAATCAAGAATCTCAAACTTGTAAACCTTTTTGCACAAGCAGATAATGTGATATGCTGTTTCATCTTGGGGGTGACAGAATCTACTTAGGGGTGATCCCGTCAACTTGAGTTTTAACATGTCACTGTTTAGTTTACAGTGTCCTTTGTAGATCGCTGTATTTTTTTTTAATGAGTCCTTGCCCATTTTAAGTAGTTGTCTTGCTTAAAAAGAATTTTATATCCCTCTTCATATATGCATTTATATATATATATATATATATATATATATATATATATATATATATATATATATATATATCTGTAGACCATGGAGATCTTTGGCCGCGCGATGTGGTAATCACACAGACATGTATTGCTTATGGGATAACAGAAAGCCTGAATGAGGTCACCCAACCTCATGTTGCTATGAACGAACCATGGTTTCCATGGTGCATCGGCAGGCTATCCATAGCTCCATAACCGTTCCCTTTGGGGCCAATTCCACCAATTCCAGTCCTTCCCACCGACTCACTCGGGTTCAAGTACAGTGACAAACCGGTCAAAATCCACGGATTATAGTGGTTCGGAGCAGAGTTAGGCGTAATGAATTACTTTGTAATTGAATTGCATAATTAATCACAATGTAATTAATTACAAAGTAGTTTCACAATTACTTTTCTACTTGTAATTCATTACAATGTAGTTCAGACATTGCAGTTAATTACAAAGGAATTTCACTACTTATTACTTTTCTACTTGTAATTTTACAATAAATTTCTACTTGTAATTATTACAATGTAATTCATTAAATTACAATAATTACAATTCGAGTATTTTTTTTTTATATACGTCTTCTTCATTTTATCAAATTGCAATGCAATTTCCAATTATGAATTATAATTAGATTACAAAGTAATTGGTAATTACGAATTACAATTACAAATTATAATGGTAATTACCAGTTTAATTACGAATTACAATGTAATTTAATTCATATAATTACAATTACAATGTATATATATATATATATATATATATATATATATATATATATATATATATATATATATATATATATATATATATATATATATATATATATATATATATATATATATATATATATATAGCGGCCTAAAAAAGCTAAACTTAAAAAAAAATAAATAAAAAATCCTTGTCGGATCAATATTAGCAGATAGTTTGATAGTGGACCTCGCACCCAAAGTGATAAGAAAAGTCTTGTAGTGGACAGACCAGTTTCCTGTTTTCTTTTAGTATTGAACCTGCAGATCCTGCCACCCGTTATCACTATTATAGTTTATTATATTTTTTTTTCTGATAGTAACAATTTAAGAGGTCTCCCTCCCACCTCCAATTATTATTAATATATTTTACTAAACTAACTTAATTCAAAAATAATAATATTACGTATATCACACCCTTAGATCATTTGAATTATATTTTGGTTAATCGTTTATGCAAACTTGATTGTTTATTTTTCTGTAGATTATGAGCTTGATACATCGGACCCTAAACATTGGGATGTAAATTAATATAAGACTCTATTTTAGAAGTTGTTAACAAAAAGTTTATTTTTATATTAAAAAGTAAATATTTTTCAAATTAGCTTCTGGGCTATCTGTTGTCTATAGGAAACGTCCTGACTACGAAATATTGCGTGACATGTCGTAAGTTGACTATCCGAAATGGATGGAGGTACTGTGATCATAACATTTTCCAATACTGGAAGGTTACATAATATCCAAATTCTCAGACTCAAGGACAATAGGTATTAGTGCTAAAGAATCCTTTCATACCAAGTATACAAAGTAAAAAAAAAAACACACGTAAACAAAATAGAAATAAAATAATAAAATATCGTATAAACAAAATGATAATATATATGTTACAAATAAATATTGAATGAATTAGAAATAAAGTAAAATAATAATAATTAAATATCATATAAAAAAAAACCAATAAATATATATGCAAATTATAAATAGCAATAAATTTATAAATAACTGTAGAACTTTGTTCATTGTCATGAGTCATGCATGTCTTCCAGTGTTGAAAAAAAACTTAAGGGAGATCCGAGCGCTTACCTTTTAACAGTGTCACTTGGATTGAAGTTATTGGAGGCTGAGTTTGTGCGCCGATGCATATTTCTAATTACAATAACTGAGCAATGAATATTTTGGACTTTTAGTCGGTTCTCTCTATTCCTAAGTGCCACCTTCCTCAGGTACCAGAAGATCAGAAGCCGAAAAAGTGGTAGCCGCTGGAGACATGGAGGCTATGGCTGAGATGGTACTTGCTGGAGAGGGAGAGGCACTTCTGGACCTGACCAGCGACAACCCTGACGTACAGCTCTTCATCAACAACGTACCTCAATACATGGTAAGCATATCTACTCTTATATCTAACAATAAAGGGCCAAAGTATACAATTTATGCAGTATAAATTTCAAAAATATGCAACAAAAATTGTTACGATATACAGTCTGTTAGGTGGTAATTGGCAAGTTTATTAATTTTTTTGTTTCCATAACACATTCAATCCTCTTTGAACCGCTTTTACAGTCTGAGGAAGAAGTTTATAAATCCCTCTTTAACTCTGTAAGTCTTTCATTACTTCGTCTTCCCATTTATTTCTAGGTCGTCCTTTTTCTCGCTCGCCTGTACTTTGACTCTATCGAGGGCTTCACTAAAAATTCTTCTCAGTTCCATTCGTAGAAGCTGTCCCAACTATCTCAGTCGATTTTACTCTATTTCATCATTGACCGGTTTTGAGATTCGACCTGATACAGGTGTAACGTACTCGTCCTTTTCGATCTTTCGGAGAAATCTCATTTCTGATGCTAGTATTCTTGATTAATGTTTCTTTCCCAGTTTCCATGATTCAGGATGGGAAGAAATGATGACTTAATTGCAGCCACTTTTCTATTCTTTTCTACATCTCGCCTGTTAATAAAACCTCTCTTAATCGCTCCAAACAACCGAATGTAACCATCTTCGTTCATGTACTCAACCAGATATTTGAAGTTTTCCAATTATTCCAGGATCAGGATTATAAAAAAATATATGTTTATTGTTTCTTCTTTTTCTGTTGCAGCGTTACATTTTAAGGAGTCTCTGTGTTGTTGTATTGTTTATATTATTCAACTCATAAATTGTCTTTGAAAACCTTATTGCTGCACTGTAAACTAAGCCATGTACTTAATTTTGAGGATTATTTGGGGTTCGTCAGTTGCTATGGATGGTGCTCAGTGTTTAAAATAGCCAAGTTAGTCATTTTAGTCCTTCAGTTCAAGTCTATTTACGTATTTATCCCATCATTGATCTGAGCTTTCTTCGTTGGCGTCAAGTTTTGAAAAGAGAGTTGGTCGTAGAGCGGACATTATCATAGACGTATCATACGTATCATGGGATACGTATGCTTGTGATGACGTCTTTAGTGAACACGTTCGAGTATAGTTTGTAATATATCATCGTTTTCATTCTCTATGGTGTAGAATATCTCAAAATCCGTCTCAGTACTCAGGCTTGAAACTATTGGAGTCTTTTTGTACTGCATAAAGTAGGGCCGGTCTCAGAATACATTTATACCGGATGGGGCAGGTATAACTGTCATATGTTAAAGAGCTATAAAAAACAATAGTTTTATTTCAGTAGGTTTTAGAAATTACATCTTTTAAATGCCGGCTGTTATTGAATAGGCATTGCCGAAGACGTTTCCGGAAATTTTCTATCACCCATCGAGTCATTACTTACACGTAAGATTTTATACGAATAACAGTGTGGGCGGCTTTAGGTGTTATCGGTCCGGACTGTTTTGAGAAGGGAGGTTTAACGGTAACTGTGAACTCCGACCGTTACGTGCACATATTGGAATCTATTCTACGCCCTGGAGACTATCCTATGTTGGATGAAATCGATGCGGGAGGATGTGTTGATTCCAACAAAATGGAATCACGCATCTCGATGTCCGCTTGAGAAAAATGTTCTGCCGCTTAAAGGGGCCTCAAAATCTTAAAAAATAAGTTTTATTAATTTATTTTTTATGCTCCGAAAAGAAAATTTATTTTATTGGATTTATTTTTATTTGGATTTAGTGTATCTAATAAGTAGATATGGATGTAGGATACCGATCGATAGAAGTAACGATATTTTCCTTTTGGTACTATTTACCTTTCCTATCGATACCACTAATTCAATATTCCGTTCGATACCTTATTGGTATCTAATATTTGATTGAAGTCTTTTAATGAGTGCCGGTATCGAGATTTAGTCGATATCGTATTTCCGTAGACGCAGATAACCTGGAATTATGGAAGGATGCAGCAGAATCGGTACTAAGTTTTTTACAGAGGAAAGGCACAAGCTTGATTTTTCCACCTCTTCTTTCATCCCCCCTCCAATTTAAGTCAACAATATTAAAACGGGAGCTTAGATAATATATTTCGAACTAAATATCATCTCATAACATTAAATCTTTTTTTGACTGAATTAAGGTCATAACTATAAAAAAGCAGAAACAAATATTATTTACTTAATCTAATAATAACTTTCTACTCAAAATTAAACGCTCTCTAAATTCTGCCGCATAGGGCAAATGCCCCCTTTGCCCCTTTAGTTCCGACCCCGGGGAGGGCAATCTTGAAGTTTGCCCCCAGCCCCAGTTGGCTTAGCTATCCCATTGGTTCTGAACTCCATCGCGCCACGATGTCCCTCAAAACCCAGTGTAATACCGAGTGTGTAAAACAAATCGATTGGAATGATGGATTGCACAGTTTTTAGGCAGCCCTATAATAATAATAATAATAAAAATTATTGGTCAGTAAATACAGAATAGTTAAAACTTACGATATTGATTGTATAAAATACCTTATAAGAATATTGATATAAATAACTAACAATTATGTTTAAAATGCCAATTACCGGAGATAGGGAGATTGTCAATTTTGAGATCTGTACTTGACCGAATTTAAAAATTTTAGTGCTAAATAGACGCAGAATTTGATCCTCTACAACTTTTAGTTTATGTGTTTTTTTTCTTAGAGGACTCATTTCCAAACTGCGGACTCATATAAAGTAATTTGTCTCTGTTTTAAAAAAAATCATCGTATATGACCGTGGTTTTCAACCATACTAGTTAATCAAATTATTATGTTATGGTAGAGATTAGACGGAAAATTGTATATACCTTTTTCGATAGAATATACCGTTTAGGAATTATAGATGAGAAACCAAAAATAGTCCTAAAATTGCGAGTTTTTTGTCCGCCATTTTTTCAGATCGCCATGATCCGACTGGCAGACTCTTATTTTTTTTAATTAAAAAATACCTATCAAAGTTTTCTTCAGATACCAATTTTTTTTTTGCACGGGCTCTCTGTCCAGGTTCACCATTTGGAGTGATCGTCAGTGGTCGCCTTTAAGGAAACAGTCTGGTACTAATCGATTGTAAATAAATCGATACTGTTTCTACTGTTGACAATTATAGAAGAGCCCTCTGGAGAAGTCGTTCCCGGTTGGTGAGGTCCAAGAGCCAAAGAGATTAATATATTATGCCGAGGAGAATCGATATGGCAAGGACAATAGCGACTAGTTTAACCTTTCCCGCCGTTCCTGACGCTTGTAGACAGCATTTCGAATCCTTTAGTAGTGAGTTTTATTTTATTGTTAAATATTTATTTATCAATAATAAGGTACTGTCTCAGTATGAGAATAATAATACTAATATGGAAAGAAGGCATCCTGTTTTGTCCTAATCGAGGTTTCTGTGACATAAAGCTATAATTTAAGAATTTTAGCTATGTTTAAAAAAAATATATATATAAAACGTATAATACTATACTGTCATTTTTAAATGTATGTTAAAAACGCTGCAAATTATTACACAATGGTTTATTATTTCCACTTATTTATTCCACAAAAATATCTATTCTGTCAAAGTAAAAAATATGAAGCAGTAGGTACCAAAGGAAAAGAAATTTGAAGCTTGTCACAAGATGTCCGCCGTGAGAGTGCCCAACTGTGTTAATTAAAAAAACTGCGTCTATGCAAGTAGGCTGTGATGTAAAATGATACAGAGGAAATATTTGATGTGCACTTCACTAGGAAAAAATAAAAACGAAGTTCATAAAGCTATATCTCAGCTAATAATGGTCCGATTTAGGTGATTTCTAGTTCGTATTGTAGGGATTTTCGTTAGCTTTCGTTTGGATTCTACGTATCTTGAAACGTAAAACCTCAAATTTTGAGGGGGGGTTACAAAAAAATTTTCTTTGGTCGATTCCAAAGGTCTATTATTGAAAATAATAAACCAAAAGCATTTACAGATAGAGATTTTTTTATTTTTCGTTTTTTTTCTTTTTTCTTTTTTGTTATTTTAATGCCTTGTTATGCTGATTCCAAAACACCTTACATTTCTCCTCTATGTTTATAAATGGCCAAGTTATGGGTATATAAGATCTTTAATCGGCAATTATTATAGATTTTTTGTTTTTCAATTTTTTTTTTTTTTTTTTTTTTTTTTTTTTTTTTTTTTTTTTTTTTTGGTTTCTCGTTATGCTGATTCCAAAACACCTTACATTTTCTCTCTATCTTTATAAATGACCGAGTTATGGGCTTATTAGATATTTAATCGGTAATTATACAGATTTTTTGTTTTTCAATTTTTTTTTTTTTTTTTTTTTTCATGTCTCGTTATGCTGATTCCAAAACACCTTACATTTTCTCTCTATCTTTATAAATGACCGAGTTATGGGCTTATTAGATATTTAATCGGTAATTATACAGATTTTTTGTTTTTCAATTTTTTTTTTTTTTTTTTTTCATGTCTCGTTATGCTGATTCCAAAACACCTTACAATTTCTCTCTATCTTTATAAATGACCGAGTTATGGGCTTATTAGATCTCTAATCGGCCGCCATTTTGAAACAAACAGACGGATTATGTCGAGTTCCGAGGATCATCCCGGGGTGACCTGTGACTTTGGTACCGAATCTCAAGAAAATCGGTCCAGTAGTCTCGAAGAAAAGCCGCGGACGGCGTACGGCGGACGGCGGACGGACGGATTTTTTTTTATTCGATATTTGGATTCTACGTATCTTGAAACGTAAAACCTCAAATTTTGAGGGGGAGTTACAAAAAAATTTTCTTTGGTCGATTCCAAAGGTCTATTATTGAAAATAATAAACCAAAATGGCTATAAAAACTTATAACTACTTGTCTGCATTATAACGATTAATTTTATTTATTTATTTTATTTCACTTACCTATCTATAAATGAAATATATATTGCGATCGTGAAAAATTTGATACCCGAGTTTTCATCGGAAATACATGTTTTGAGGTATCCTGAATCCAAATAACCAAGTCTCGCCTGTGGCAAATCCGATGTGATAAAATGTCGTATGTGAACAGTATTAATTAAAATCAAAAATTTGTTCGAAAATGAAATTACGTATTTAAGGTAGGTATATGCTTGGTATGTTACAACTTTTTCGCTAAAATCGACTTACCGAAGTACCACTTTATATCACAGGCTTTACAATTTTCTTGAAAATGGTTATAATGATTTTGAATAAACTTGTCTCAAGTCTCCCCATTAAAGCTCTTTAACTATCTGTATAAGCAGTACATCGTCGAGAATATGTAGGAAAAAAGTGATAACGAAAAGATTTGTGGAGAGGTAGGTTCAAACAGTAAGAATTTTATAGTAAATGATAATATAAAAAAAATCTAAATTTGACCAGTATTAGCAAAGATACAGTGTATTGGACTACATGAGAAGAATTAGCGCTTGATCCTAGATGGAATGCCGAGTGTGTCCGAAACGAGACGGATGCGATCGAACCTCCGGATCTTCCACCGTCCCTCCCTAATTACAATACGCTTTTCAATTATACGCTCCGTTCAAATCTGTCGTTTACTTTACGCTTATTATTTTTATAACACTCTTTATAAAATAAATATAAAATAATAATTGATAATTATTATCAAGTGATAAGTGAAAGTTGTGTGATGCACGCACCTCCGTACCAGATTTTTTTTAATTTCTTTTCTTTGTGAACAGTTACATTTGAAACTTTTTTTTTTTTTATTTCTTATATTCTTACTTCACTCAAAATGGCCTTATAGATTTTCACTTAATTCATTTCTTTGCTTTTAGGAAAAAAAGAAACGTTTTGAAACGATTTTTGTGTGACAAAACTTATAAACTGTTGCATCACAATACAGTAAAAGTTTTAAATAAATCATAAATTTAATTTGAATAATAATTTAATGGAACTTAATTATATCAATAACTGTATATTTTTTATCTAAGCTAGTATCGATACAGATGCATGCAGTAAATTACTAAAAGTATTTCATTCTGTTGTCTAGTGGTTATACCACTCGCCACTCAGCCCTCATACTGGCTTAAAATTTAGGCCGAAACGTCGGTACAAATTATAAGTTTTTTCTTATTCTGTGTTCATTTATTGAACGCACCCAAACCAAGATTATCCTTCATAAAAGTATTTTAATCTATAATGAATTATATCACGTACCGTAAACTGGGGTAACATAGGACATTTTAAAAAAAAACTTTTGTATCATCCTGATCAGAAAAGTTTTTAATTAGGGATTGATAAATTATTTGCCACTTCTGTAAATTTGTTTTATTGAAAACTAGTTTCGAATTTTATACATTCATCCTCAGTTCTATGTTTTATAATACTGATTTATATTAATCTAATTTAATATGTATAATAATACCAAACTATATTTTGAATTGCTTATTTTTTAATTTTTTTTTGTGTTTCTAGAACTGAAGATGAATGTATAACATTCCAAACTAGTTTTCAATAAAACAAATTTATAGAAGTGGCAAATAATTTATCAATCCCTAATTAAATTGATCCTTCTATACATACTCGTAAATAAATCCTTATATACATAAATTTATACATATATTGTAAGACTCTACAAATAATACTATTTTTGATGAGGATAGAGATCCTTCGAGAGGTCCTTATGAGTAAATATATTGTAACGCTCTACAAATAATACTATTTTGACGAGGAGAGAGGTGCTTATGTATACATATATTGTAACGCTCTAGAAATAATACTATTTTTAACGAGGATCGAGATCCTTCGAGAGGTCCTTATTTCAAAAATAGTCGGTTTTCACATTATTAAAGGCTTGACTAGATCCGGCCTTGTTATTAAATCGGAATGGATTATATATCATGCGGATGTCAACAGAAAAGTTTTTAGTTTTAGACCTTAGCGAAATGGAAACTACAATATTCAGTTAGATTGCAATAGCCATATTCTTCAGATATCTTTAACAGAGAGAGAGAAGGAGAGGTCTATCATAATTTTACCCCGCTATACGGGGTCGCATTAGGACTGACATTTTTCTCATTTTACAGGAAAACGATTGGTCAAAGAGAAAAATGCAACAAGAAAAAATTGTAGAGCGTAATGTTTGCTTCAAGAATACGACCATCCTTTGACACTTTGACGACGCGCACGCGCCTGACACCAATACGACTATCCTTTGACACTTTGACGACGCGTAGGCGCCTGACACCAATATAAGCATATTCTTAAAGGGATCATAGATAGAGGCGTATTACACTTAAAGTAATGACTCATTTGGACACACCAACCATGAAAAGAAAAATACATATTGTTTATTTGAATACAAGAGGGACGTTTAATCAACAGATCCTATCAGTTTAACATATAAGTATGCATTGCTGTTGTTATATCATCTCTATACACTAAGTTGTTACAAAAGTCCTTGTGCATGAACCTTAATTCCAACTCATCATAATTATTCCTATAAGAATGTTTTTGTGTCCTACTATTTATGGCAATGTTTACTTAAACGCACGTCTAATGTCAGAAGAATAAATCGTGATTCGCGGTCTTTTGAGACACTAGTGCCATAGAAGGAGAGTCAATTATCCATCGAAATACTGCCGCAAATTGGTTCAGGCGTTTCAACAATGGGAATATGAGCCTTTCAGATGAACCCAGATCAGGTCGTCCATCGGTCGTTGATGATGACGTTCTTCTTGAATGTGTGAACCAGGCCCATAATCAACTACCCGTGAGTTATCGGCCACAGTAGGCTTCTAATGCCACAATGGCTCTTCATCTTAAAAACCTGGGAATTTAAGACCAAGGTCCGACCCAAATGATTTGACAGAGGCCTAAGCGCAGTAGCGAGTTGATATGTGCAATCTTTTGCTTCAAAATCAAAAATGGAAAAAAATTATCACTAGTGGCGAAAAGAGGATATATAAAAAAAAAAAACCTAGAAAACTTAAGCCGTGGTACAGCATAAGCAAACCGGAGGTTCGCCTAGATCGGTTTGGAAAAAAAGTGATGATTTGTGTGGCGAATTGCACTTTGGGCTTGTTCCTGATGGTCGGGCAGTGGATTCAAACCTTTACTGTGAACAGCTAGGCAGAGTTTATGCAGTTTTGAGTGCAAAGTACACCGCTTTGGTCAACAGGAACCAAGCCATTTTGCAAAACGAAAATGCCCCTGGACATCGTTCTCGTTTGACCAAGGAAAAATTATCGGAAATGCAAGGAGTAAACGTTTTGCCTCATTCTGTCTATAGATTATGTTTTTTTTTTTTTTTATCAATGACTCAATTAATTAAAAGGTCTGATCTTTGATAATTAAGAGGACGTAAAAATTGGATGTGAAGAGTTCTTTGCCTCAAAATCAAAGGAGTGGTACCGGCATCAAATTGAATTATTGGCTGAAAGGTTTTTTTTTCTTTATTGTATATTAATCATGACGTGAGATAAGAAAAGCTCATAATTAAATTCCATATGCTGAATGGATCGCATGAAGATAAAAACTATTGGATTTTCACCACGTTAGTAATATTGGGAATTGACTATATACCGTCGCCAACACGCATCACTAACGAATGCGAAAAATTTCATTTTTTAAATTGTTTAGTTTTATTAATTTATCAGAAGCCTATTAAAATTTTTTGCAAAATAAAATTTTATTAACACAAATTTAGAGCTAGGAGCAGTAAAAAGGCCGAAATATATATAAAATATCCTCAATAGGGAAGTTAAAAGTAAAATGTAAAACACTTTTTTGTTCTCTTGAAAAATAGCTATTTTCACGTTCTTTAGTTATAACGAGTGGCGATAATATTCCTTATTGTTTATTCAGTATGAAATTAATTTAAAACTAAATGAAATTAATTTGCTTGAAAGTGATTCAAAGGTAGAATGCACTAAATATATATGTATATTAATATATATATATATATATATATATATATATATATATATATATATATATATATATATATATATATATGTATATAGTACATGGTAGACAGAAAGGGGAAGCGATACGGAAAAAAGAAGGATGTAGTATGAATTATGAAAAACTTCATAAATATCTTCTATGATAGATCAATACTAGCGGTGAAATGGAAATTATCTATTTTATATTTTTTTTATGGGACAGATATGATTATTATTCCAATGGAATTTACTAAACGGTGAATTATTGTTTATTCATCAATCAGTATTCAAAATATTTATAATTCGTTACCTATTTCATTTATTACCTATTTTATTCAATTCTTATTCGAAATTAATGATCGAAAATGAAAAATGTTAATGTGAAACAGTAATAATAGATGGATTCTTATCAAGAATGCCACTTGTGGCGGCAATTCCGAATAATTTTCGAAGATATGCCACGCTGGCTGTAGGTTTTCTAGCGCCCTAGGCGAAAAACATTTCTGCGTCCCATAACACAGGCCAACGATGAAAAAACTTTTTTTAGTGAAAATACCTTATTCCTATACTTTTTAGGGTGCTGAATCCAAATATGATATTAAAAAAACTGTATCACCCACAATTTAAGAATTGTGATTATAAAGAAAACTACGAAAACCTAGAAACAGTGTTAAATCGAATAGGCTATTTTGTTCATAGTTTGATCATATGTGGTGATTTAAAAATAACATGCATGCTTCTTGGTCAGCAAGGTGGTTTTACCAAATTTCCATGTTTCTTGTGTGAACGGGACAGTAGGGCTAGGGATCAACATTGGTGCAGAAAGAACTGGCCTGTGAGGGAGTCTTTAAGATCTGGTGAGAAGAACATTCTACGCAAAAACCTCGTAGATCCTGTAAATACAAACCATGCTTATGATGTAACATAGTGTTTCATTAATATCCCCGTATATCGTATAGGGGTTTAGATAGGGGTTATACTATATAATACAAAGCATATTGCTGGAAAACTATGGGTGATACAAAAAAAAAACTAAGGCCAGATTTAGATTCAGCGCATAAAAATCTATAACTGTCAAAGTTAAAAAATCATATCAACTGTTAAAGTTAAAAAAGTTTTCAAAAAAAATTTTTTTGTTGGCCTGTGTAATCTTTCTTTATCCTCTTCTCTCTCTACCAACCCTAAACCAAACTAAAAAAGGAAGGATCATTGTTATAAATATATAGTGTATATATATAGTTATAAATATAATATACTCTTATATAACAACTTCATTGAGAGCCTAAAACATGTTTTTTTTTTCATCTCAGATTTATTCACCATTTTGATTGTTCTGACATTCCCCCTCCTAGTCTCATCGAGATTGGATTAGCGAAGTTATGTTTGTGACCGCGAAACTCGAAAAGTCGCCCGTCGATTTTGATGCGGTTTCACCATCATTTAGAGAATTTGTTCAAGAAGGTTTATATGCATTAAAATTTTTGAAATCCCCCCTCCATTAATCCATCCCGTAAAAGGAGAAATGGGGAAAAACTATACAAAAAAAATAGGTAATTTTGTAATCGTTGTCTAGTCCCGGATGGCGGGGCTACTAGCGATTAGCTTTACTGTGAACAATCGAAAGATCAAACTGTGCACAAGTTTTAAAAGAGGAGCCCCTGCTTTGGTCAATCATATTAAAGTGATGTTTCAGCAAGGCAATGCTCCTATCCATCGCTCACTCTTAATCGAAGAAAGATTCTCAGAAATGGAGGCTGGAGGCACTTAAAAAATAACAGGAATATCAAATCAGAATGTGAGTTTTCCGCCTTGAAAACCAAATTCAACTTCTGGTAGAAAGATGAATTAAAGTAATTGACAATGAATCATTTTAATGTGTAGATTTTATACTGAAATTTATTCTATGCACAAAGACTTTTGTAACAACTTAGTATTTTTCTTAATGCACGAAACGTTTGAGGAGTTGAACTGCTGTTTTGAAAATAAATTTAAACCATTTTGTTCAACTGTATAAAGACTTTTGACAAATGCCGAACATTTACTGACTCATCAGTCAAAAATTCGCAATCGAACATGGCCGCCTTCAGCTGTCCTAGCTACCTTTTCCTTTTCTAAAACCCTTTATAAAGATCTTCATAAAATTTTAGCTTCATGTTGATAAATCTTCTTTTTAATATTAACATAAGTCTCCGGAACTATCCGAGGTACATATTTGAGTTATTGTTTATTCCTAGTCCAGGACTGAGGAATTTTCTTTTGGTGCGTAAACATGGATGAGAGAGACTTTTCCTATATTTAATTTTAGGTCAGCCTCTATTATTCCAGGGGATATTGGTTTCCAGTCTTCCAGCTTACGGAATATTTCAACTTACACCCTCTTTAGCGAACTCTTCCTTGGCCACTCCGGAAAGCATATACTCATTCTCCAACCTCATCTCCCCGTTTCCTTTCTTCTTAACCTCACTTATCCCGAGTACATCCAGCCTAAACTTCTTCATTTTCAATGCAAGTTGAACTTCTCTTTGTAGGGATCTTGATATTTACAAGAATTGCAAATCAACAACCACTAATAACCTCATCGTCAAATAGTATTTTTTTTTTCGATATGAAACCTCTGGTTCAACCCAACATCATTAGCCCAGAAATAAAATATAAGTACTCAACTGGAAAATAATATATTATATTATAGATACAGTATATTATACTGTGTATTTGATACGATAATGGATATGTTGGTTAGGCTAAGATCGAGCGGGTGCACAAGTCTTCGAGGGAGGGGGATCTTCGCGGAATCCGAACCTCTTTGGATCGCCGCAAGTACGCCGTGGCCAAAGACAACAGCACGAGCCTCAAGCCAACTCCACTCCACGTCGCGGTGCTCTTTGGCAGGACCAGTGTAAGTACCTTCACCTGTACCAGTACACACTTAGCTTGTTATAATAAATATATTTAATTTAATTTATTTGTATGATTAAATTAATTATAATTTATTTTTACTTTCCCTTAACTATATATGAAAAAATATTGCGATTCTTAAAATTTTCAAATTCGAGTTTTCAATGTAAATATACGTTTTAAGTTTCCTTCAGTGCTAATAACCAAGTCTCGCAAAATGTGTGTGTGAATAGCCTAGCTCAGAAACGAAACTGAAAATAGGTATTTAAGGCAGGTATATGCCTGTGATGTTACAGCAACTTTTTCGTCAAAATCGACTTACCGGAATTACCACTTTATAAAAATCGATTTTACACTTTTTTATCATTTTGTCTAAAACAGCTCTAAGGATTTTGATGAAACTTGCCTAAATTTTTCTCCTTGAAGCTCTTTAACTTCTATGTATTATATTGCCGTGAAAATAAGTTATGATCATAAGAATATTTTGTTACAATTCAAAAGATGTACATTTTATGGTCATTTATGTATACAATCATATGAAAGGTAATTAAATTATCTAAAAAACAAAAAAAAGATCATCGAAATCTGACCTATATTATTATAGATGCAGACTATCGGAATACACACGATTTATATAATCAATTTTATACTCTTTTTTTTTTTTTTTTACAATTGTCTCCTAAACGGTTCTAACGATTTAGATGTAACTTGCCTAATGTCTTCTCCTTAAAGCCCTTTGACTTTTCATATATTTAGTACATTACCCAGAAAATGTAGAGGAAGAAGTTATAGCCAAAGAAAAATCAAATGAAAGGTAATTAAATTATTTAAAAAAAAAAAAAGAAAAAAGAAATCATCGAAATCGGACGTATTAGCAAGATATATAATACGCTTCAGATAAAGCGTACCTATCTTATATGGAGTACAAGAACCTAGATAGAAAGCCGAGTGCGCCGGAAAGGAGACGGATGCGACCGAACCTCCTCTCATTGAGTCACCAACCTGTTGTCAACAATACACCGTAATAATGCAATGTAATAATTAAAAAAAAAATAATTATTACAGAAATTAATATTTAATAGAAATTAATTTAATAGTAATTAATTCAATTAATTACTTTAATGTAATTTAATAGAAATTAATATTTTTTTCTTTTTTATTATTTGATAGAAATAAAATGGAATTTCCATGGACACTAAATCGAAAATTTTAAAATATATTTTCAGATTGCCAAACCAAAAATATATAGTGTACAGAAGTGTCTTACTAAAATTGTTTAAAAACTTTACTTTTGTGAGAGCAGACGTGGAGGAAGTTGTTGCTGTGTTTATTTCAAGTAGAGTTTATGTGAACTGTTAATAAGTAATTAAAATAACTGTTAATAACATGTTAAAAAGATTATTATTATGGGGTGGTCAGGGAAAGTTGTGTGACGCGCACCGCACCAGATAAATTATCTATTAAATAAAAAAATTTATAATAAATTATAAATTATTTCTATCTTTATAAAGTATTAAACCGTGATTAAATCATTCTCATTCGTTAACGACAGGATATTTTTTTAAAATTCCGTTCATACATGTATCATTTAAACGTGACAAGCCTATGTGATTATTGAAAAAAATTACAAAATGACAGAACTATGTTCCCTAAATCCTGTAAATGGGCGCGATAATTATAATTATAAAAAAAAAAAAGTCTACGATGTCACAAATACCTTTGGATAAATAATAAATTAGTGGAATAATAAATTTGGTTTCTACACGGGCTGGATTGGTTTGGTTTATGTAGTTCAGAGAAGGTGGTATCACCTTGTGGTGATATGAACCTCGTGAGTCCCATTCAGTGCCTCCTGGATAATCGTGTTGGAGTGGAGTACCGAATTGTTTAACACCTCTGTTTCCTAAGACAATGATAGAGATTTTAAAAATGGTTTTAACCAGTTGTGCCAACATTTTTTTTTTTTTTTTATTCTTCCCTTCTCTCTTTCTGGTGTTGCGGCAATACGGGATTCGGGAGCAGTGATTCACTACGGTGACCATTCACTGCGGTGACCAAATAACTGAAGGTAGACAGAAGCTAATCATGAATTGCTTTTAAGTACCTCGAGACGGTTTCAAGTGTTTAAAAATATCGATATATCGATATTTCTCCCTCGATATATCATAATATCGATATTAAAATTTGAGTATCGAAAACCGATATTTAAAATATATATATTTTTTTATTATATAAATATAAAATAATAATAAAAATTCGGGTTCGACAAATGAAGAACCATAAAAACTAGTTGTGTGATGTGTTCGTGCTTATTATATATAGTGGCTGTGTTCTAAGGATGGGATGTCGAAAGCAACATATCGATATTGATATCGATTAACAATATCGATTTCTCGATTACATTAACATCAAATATTGATATTTAAATATATCATTAATATTTTTATAAAATAAAAAAAAAATAAGTCTTAACGAATTGGAAGAAGATTAGTAGATAACCTGCTACTTGATATTTAAATCCTGCTAGAAATGAACTTAATAAAACCATTATTTTAATTATATCGGCCCAGCAAAAATCGAAATTTCAAAAGATCGTTAACTCTCTTAACAAAATAAAAAAAAAAAAACATAAACAAATCGGAAGGAGATTAAGAGATAACCTGCTTCTTATAATTTTTAATCCTGCTGTAAATGAATATAATTAAACAATATCTTATTGACATCGGCAGGAAAAATTTGGATATTATATAATAAAAAAAAGTGTCTGCATTAGCACTCTATTGCGCCATTTTTGCTAACTGCTTTGTTTTCAATAGCAAGATTCGTATTCATTGGAGTTATTAAAATTATTAATGATTTAATTTGATATTATTTAACATTATTAGTGCTGTCGATTTCCGACTTATATTAGTTCCGACTTTTATTAGTGCTGTCTGGGAATGTTTTAGTAATAATTTACATTACGGTAAGGGCCCGACCTCAACTGAAAAGGATCTATTGGGGTTTTGTTTATCTCTTATCTCGAGCATAGTGAGTGCAAGTCGACAGTTCTAATAATTTTAAATAATATCTAATTAATTCGTTAATAATTGCAATGAATACGAATCTTACAATTAAACACAAAGCAGTTAGTTAGCACAAATGGTGCTTGAGAGTAATTGTGCGGCGACCTTCGGGCAAGTTCGGGCGCAGACACTGATAATGCGACCCGATTGTAAAGTTGTACTCTGATTTTGATTGGTTTAGATTCTTAACTTGGGGGTTTTAACGCATTTAACTCTGTTTGTTAATTCAATGCAGTTGGCATATAAAGGCAAAAAACTTAAGGGAGAATCTTTTGGGCGGAGCAAAGGTCGGGACGTTACGCTAATGGTGGAGAGAAGCCTTCTCCCTCTACATAATTTCACACTGCTGCCTTGTTAAATTTGTTTTATATTCTTTCAATCGCGTGCAATAATTGCTAAATTGATTGTTATTTTAATAACAAAGAATTGCATGCACACTAAAAGGTTCTTTCTTAAGTTGTTTCCTTATACCCTTTTTTAATCAATCTTGTATTTCTATATTGAACTGGTAATTATATCATCAAGTTATTTCTGTAATTATTTTCTGAAGTGAGCTTTGTCCTTTAGGTTCTGCGCTACCTAGCAGGAAGATTCCCAGAGACCATGCACGCTCAAGACAGCGGAGGAAGAACACCGCTTCACTACGCTGCAACTCTTCCAGACAATGGCCATTTCTATTCGCTTCTCATCACTCTAGGAGCAGACAAAGCGATCCTAGATAAGGTATTACTAATCAAGTGAGGATTCTTGTTATTGAAGCATCATGAAAAATGTGTAAAATTTCAAACTTTCAGTCGGGTAAAGCTGCTGAGTATTACCTGAAGAACAAAGAAGATTTGACCCGTGAGATGCTATTGGCCGAGTATCAAGACAGGCCTGTTCCAATCGACACCAGTGGCCTCAACTTCAACAGATACTCTGATAAAGGTGGATATGATTATTTGTAAAATATACATTTAATTGGTGTTGCATTGTACAATTTTAATTAAAATCACCAACACTAATACATGCATACATCTACACATATGCATACTCAGTTGCATGATTTAATTAAAACCTTTTATTGTTCTTTTTTATTTATAATTTTTGACTGCATGTGGTAGAATCTTTCTTTTATCACTGTGTTTCAGATAACATTAATATAAAGGTAAATATATGTTCGTACAAGGTTTTTATTGTCAAAATAAAATATAATATGTTAACTCTCTCAAACAGTAGGAAATAACTAGCCAGTCAACTTTTCGCCAAGTAAAATATCCTAAGGACTTTAAAACATAACATATCATAAATGCAGACCTTAGCAAAGCCTAAAAAAGACTAATCAAATAGAGGGCACGAGTTTAAACCGAATTTACATATTAATACAATGTGAAGGCTATTGGTCTGGTTCCATCTTTAGTACACAGGGGGATAAATGAAAATAAACAAATATTTCTTTAGGTTTCAAAGAATTAAATAGTTAGGCCATACACTACGAATGGAAGAACGATAAAGAAAATATTAGGAAGTTCTCCGAGCTGTTGAGCATATCAAGGACAACTTCATGAGCCTGTTATGCTACTAGAAGATGGATGTGTTGGTTTTGTAAATAACATGTGACATCGTTCAAGAAGAAACAAAAAATAACTGGAAGAAGGCTGACGAGAAACTGGATGTGGGAAGTGAAGTTGTTTGTCAATCTTGGGTGTTAAGCTCTTTGCCTAGCTTCATATCTTTCTACATTTATGAGAAAACTCATCGGCTGTGAAAGAGGTGTTTTCAGATACCAGCCCTTTCTAAATTAAAATAAAAAAGTTTAATAGAATAGTAGTGGATTATAAGTTTCATTAAATGTAAAGTGTAAAGTTTAACTTGTCTATGAACTGATAATGAAGCAAGATTTTTGGAATTATTTCAACTGTGTTCATTTAAATGTGCTGAACAATAATTAAATGAAAATTTTAGACTTCGATAAAATTTTTAGTTCCAATTAACAATGTGGAAGAAGATTAATACTCAGAACTGTATGTATTAGTATGTAAATTATATATCACTTCTTCTGCAGCTTATCTGATATCACTATCAAAAATAAATTTTTATTGTTACTAAGCACAGCAAGCCAGCTTGTTACAAATTGGACAAGAATTAGCACTGTGTGTTGCATGGACCCTGCTGAATGCGAGGTGATAATGGCCATCCTCCGTTTTGCAGTTGAAGACGATACGATCTCCGCACGGCACGATGTTGACGAAGAGGCTTTGCTGGAGCAGATGGAGAGGTGTTTCAAATTGCTGATCACGAGGGCTCCCGGAAGTATTCTTAGCCGCATTCTTAGTCGTGATCTCTTCGAAGAACTGCACCTCTATTATACCAAGCTGGACAACACCCTTCTCGATGTCATCAGGCCGATGGGTAAAGATCTCGCCTTGGGTAAAAACAGAATACTCACCGACCCGAACTTCAGTGGCATCATGATACCTGATCAACAAAGCTTCTTACTTTTTGGGAAGCTGTTAGAACCTCTGATCAAAGAAGTGAATGGGACGGCTGAATTCAATAACGAACAACCCAGTGATTATTTTGGAGGGGAGGATCAAAATTTTTTCACTTTGGATCTCGATCCAGGAGGTGTCATTGTGAAGTCTTGCGTTATAGAAATTATCCGGAATCTGGCTCCTGTGCCGTTTGCCAAAAATTTAAAATTATCTGAATTAGAAAAAGTGGAAGTAGCGCTGTCTACAGTGCTAACTGGTTACTACAGGAAAAACAAAGAAGCAGCTTTTATTGATGATGCTGGGGAAAATCATGGTTCATATTATTCACTCGGCGAAATATTGGAAAATAAGGAAGTCTTTCAAGACCTGAAAGAGGAGGGTCTCGTTATAAATGGTGTTGAAGATGGCGATTGGCCTTATGGTAGAGGAGTTTTCATAAGTCCATATGGAGATGTCACAGCTTGGATAAACATCAGAGAACATCTGCAGCTGTTATCAGTGACGCCAGCAGACAAGAGGGGTCTAATCGGACCAGCGTATAAGACCACTTATGAGATCGTTCAGTCTCTGGAAGAGAAAGTAGAGTGCTTGAGGGACCCAAGGTTAGGGCGACTGTCAACGGATCCAGGTTTCGTGGGCAACTGCCTGAGGATTCACGTGGTTGCTAGCCTTCCGCACATCGGGGAGGATCTGCCTTCGCTCAAGAGGTTGTGCAGTTCTAGAAATCTGCTGGTAGAAGAGAACAGTAGGCCTGGCATCTTCAAGTTGAGGAATAGGTCCTGCCAGAACATGAAGGAAATAGACCTTCTCAAGTCGTATATTTCAGCTATTACCGATATCATCGAAATGGAAAAAGCTTCAATGCGTGTTACAGTATCTCAGATCCCGAATCTCATTAAGAATTTCCTGAGGAAAAAGAGCAGCAAAGAAAACCTCAAGTGATCGGAGCCATTAACATGAAATTAGAATTAATTATTAACATTGCTATAAATTATTTAAGACTATGTGAGAGGGCAACATTATTCAAACAAATTAGGAAGTATCTACTGGTATTGATAGATTGGATATAAGTTTTTAATATAGACATGCTACTCAAGAATGATAGTAATGACTGTAAAATAAATTATCCTGTTTTAAAATTATATTTGATAGGAAGAACTATTTTTAGGTTTCTTAATATTGTTTGTCGATAAAAAATAGAATAGATGAATGTTAATTATTCTTTTGATAGGTTTTATTCATTTCAATCAAGATAAATAAAATGTTTAATAAATAGTCAACAGTGAGTTATGCACTATTGTTATACAGTCAATATGGTGTCAGCAAAAATTCTCATGCATTGGTCTCGAGTATATTATTTAAAGTTATCAAGAAATTTTTTTGGGCTGACAATGAGTGCATTTTAAAATTATCTCACATATACATCACACTAAAAGTAATTCTTAGTGAAACATATGACATTTTAGATAATTATATTTTAGATGTGTCTTCAGGTGAACTTAACTAGCCTTCGGAACGTACATTTGAACATTGATCCTTTGTCAATTTTTAATAATGTGTATTTGCATTTAGAAGATACTGTTTCTATTATTACCTGACTTAAATCTGTGTTCTGAGAAATCAATAAATGTTATATCTTTTATTTTTTATTTATATAGAAGTCTTCAGGAATTTATATATTTATTAGTGAATAGGACTTCCTAAAATTGGTTTATTTGTCACTCACTTACACATCATTTCAATTTTAACATTTTGGGGTCTTATCCTCATCATTAAAACATCAATTTGTCTTTAATCCTATTTTCCGTACAATTCAATCTTACAATATCGTCATTAATTAATAAATATAATTATATCGATCAATATAATTTTATTTATTAATTACTGATTACAGTGAAAGATTGAAATATTGATAGGAATTATTGAAATATTACGATAAATAGGACAAAAGAAAAATTGATGTTTTAATGATGGGGATAAGACCCCGAAACGTTGAAATTGAAATGATGTGTAACTAAGTGATAAATAAACCAATTTAAGGGTATCCTGTTCACTAATAAATATATAAATGTTATAAAATTATGTACTAATTTTCAATCGATATTATGCAAATGATATTTTCTAATCAATTACTAGAAGTTAACCTAACTATTTAGAACACTTTTTGCACAAAAGTTTTATGCATTTCTGAACTTCAGAGGTATAGGACACTTGTCATATTTCCCTGACTTTTCAGCTTTTGAACAGAAATTCTGAATGAAAGTGGACTTAGTGTTAGTATAAAAACATATAACTCCTCTTATAATTGGTATAGGAAATAGTTATCTATGTGTCTGGGTAAAAAAAAAAAAGTTAAATACAAATTTGTAATAATCCCAAATTCATAAAAAATGGAGTGTCCTAAAACTCTGAGATACAGAATTAGTTTTAAAAATAATTAATTATATCAGTCACATGTTTGATTACAATCCTATAAATTAGTCATTAAAATTAAACCTCATTAACTTTATATTTTTTTAAGTTAGTAAAAATCTAAATAATTATTCTGTATATATTTATACAGAGAGCTTATGTATTTGCAGTTAGCATCATTAAGTCCTGGCAGTTTCAAAATTGAGCATTTCTTGAATTTACTTATAAATTTATAGATCTATTTGGAATTTTCAAAGGATATTAAAAATATACATATATATTTAAAAATATATATTAATCAAAACTGTAACTTTTTTGCTTCATTCCCTCCTTTAATCTTCATTGATTTTTTTTATTGTGTTATTTTTCATATATATTCTTCTGACAATTTGATATTTGATTTTTAGAGTTTACGGGTTGTTTTCATACTTATCTGTGGAGTTTATATCCCATAATGGAACAATATGATTGCGGCTTTGCAAGGATTTCAATATAATGTCGATTGTGTTTAAGATTATTGGCCTGATGAAAATTAAATAAGTTAAATATTAATTCATTCCTGCTAAAGCAACATGAACTGTTTATAGCAGGTGGGTAGGTAGTAACACGAGACCCAAAACATATATTCTGTTGTTCCAAATTAACTTCTAGCAAGTCTTATAAACTTTCTATTTATTAATACAAGTTCATTTGCATGATAATAATCAGGACTATTTGGACATACGGAATTGATGTTTTGGGCGCCACAAAATAATCAAATTCCTTCTGTATAGAATTCTTACAATGTAAAGTCCTCAAAGCTACTTATCATGCCACAAATAAAATTATCCATTATAATCTGTTCCATATGTTTCTGATTTGGACCAAAATAGATATCTATATATCTTCCCACTATAAACTCCATAACCCCTAGTTTCTAGCCTAACTTCCCAATCAATTCCCGATATTATCCTGAGAGGAACTCGGGACCTTCTTGGAACTGCCATTGCACTACCAATTAATTATTAATTTCTTCACAAGTCACTATAATGCCATATTAATCAGACTAAACATTTATTTATAAACAGCAAAAATACATATATATGGCTGTTAATCTCAGTAAATAAATAAAAACACTTCATATTTATGAAAAAAAAAAAAAATTCTCTGCATTGATTTCCTCTCCCTTCCCCCTCCCGAATCGAGGAAATATGAACTTAGGTAAGCATCGTTTCCATAAAAATTCCTTATAAGAATTTAAAAATATGGTCCCAAAAGAATAAAATTTGTTAACTAATTTCTAGATGGCGAGCTGCTTAGGGAAGGTTATCCGATATTCAAAGCTGAAGAAGGACAGTACCTGGCTGCCTGTAAGAAATTTTCTTCTTAATTCAATCGATCTCCTTGTTATACCAGTATATCGCACTTATCTTAGAATAAAGACACAACTCTGAAAATTCGAACTTTGAGTTAACAATGGTATTGAATTTAGAAAATAGCCTGTTTTGTACTTAGAATATAAGGATGACTATAGTTGGCACCCCCTATACCAAGGTATAATGAATGTTCAATATGTTTTAATGAGAAGTTATTCAAATGTGTAGAGCAAAAATTTTAAATTTGATTTCCCAACTACTTCAATTTTTGAGTTTTACCTTTAATGTATGATGTTTGTGATATGTCAACTCCACTTAGAGACATCTTAGTGCTGACAATTTTGTCCCAGTAAAATAGGATTCTTATTAAATATTTTCTAATTCATTTCCCTCAAAAAGCATTTTTTACATTCCCATTTATTAACATTTAAGTATATTAACAGTAATTATATGTCCTTATCAACCGATGCTGTGATCTGATAAAGGGGTAAAACTTTGCATTGTGTATCCCATTTAATCCAAATATAGCAATTGTTTCAATTATCAATTGTTTAGATCAAGCAGAATCAGGTTTTGTACTTGCATAATTATATGACTATTAGCCTATTGACCAATAATATGATGTATGCTGTTATATATAATATGATGTTTTACTGTTATATAAAAATATTTTTTTAATATTTAGCTACATGTGTTGTGAAAAAACAAAACAGTAAGCACCACAACATTTTTGATTTTATGTCATCAAACTTTAGGAACTCTTGTTCTTAAAAAAACACATCCTCTGAAAATTTTCAGGATATTTATTCTTTTTGGAGGTCATGATGCCCAAGCCTGTTAAGGCGCCAGTTTACCAGTTACCAGTGTTCTCTACTCAGAAGCAGCATCGGCTTGAATCCAGATAGAAATTTATTTTATGGTGGACCCATGGAATAAACCTCGACTTTTTCACTCTGCATATAATAGGTTGGCAGCCTGTAATGCCATACTGTTTGCCGTATTCGGAGTAAATAGGGATGTTAAACCCCAAATAAACAAAATTTATTCTTTTTACTGTTCAATATATTAGAGTGTGCAATTGTACTTTCTTTAAATAAAAACATATATTAATTCCTTCTATTCAGTCACAGCTAAATATTGAGTTATGTTATGATATTATGTTAAATGAGTACCCACTAAAGAACAGTGAATAATATTTTAAATTGTGATTAATATATTAGATAGGGCATAATGGTAAATGTCAGAGGTAAACTGTCATAAGTAACATTTTCAAAGTTTTACAAGAGAAAAAAAGAAATTTCAAATCACACTGTATTGCTTGTTATGGATACAGGTCAATCGTAATATTTGAAGCGTTGGATTTTTTACTATCCTTTTAGTTTCATTAAATTGGAAAATATGGCAAGAATAATGCAAATATGATATTAAAATCAAAATAAGCAAAATTGGACTAACAACAGTTTACTTCTGCCGTAGAGAATGATGATACTTGATAACATGTTGTATGATATTAGCATTAGGAGAACCATTAATAAAAGGCCTCACAGAAGTGGCACAAGTGAGACCTCCAAACCCGATAATACACTTGGCAAACTTCCTTTTAGCTTTCAATAAATCTGAGGATCTCACCGAACCTTTTCAGGTAAGAATAATTAAATATGTTATTATTTTTGTTATATTTGCTGTGGTTTCCTCGGGAACATTAAAGAAATTCATTGGTGAAATAGACTTCCATTAATATGTTTATTATTGGTGAAATTAGTTGACATCCGCATGATGGTATACAAGGATCAATCTAATTAGGGATTGATAAATTATTTGCCACTTCTATAAATTTGTTTTATTGAAAACTAGTTTCGAATGTTATACATTCATCTTCAGTTCTAAAAACACACAAAAAATTCAAAAATAAGCAATTCAAAATATAGTTTGGTATTATTATACATATTAAGCTAGATATAATATAAATCAGTATTATAAAACATTTATGAATTATGAATTTAATTAAGACAAGAAATCAAATACATGTTGGTAGTCACCAAGGTTTAAATGGATTATATCAACCAGAAAAGTTTGCACTGCTTCCTTCTCACTTTGTACTAACACTGAAAGAAAGGTTGGTAGGATGTTTATAGGTATAAGGTTTACGGGTCGGGGCTTTTCCGGTGAGTAATTGGTTTTTCTGTTTAGTTTGCTGCTGAAATGAATGCTAACATACTGTTTCGTAATAATTTCTTTGCTGTGGGTAACAGCTTACATTATTAATTAGCTCAATTTATTCATTAGTTCCTAACGATGAAATGGTTGGTCAATTCTAATAAAACTTACCAAGTCTTTACTCTATCTTTCAATGCATTATCATGTATATACTAAACTTTCAGATGGGGATGAGAAGCATTGAGGGTACGCCAGAGAGTCGCGATCCAAAAGAGGATGAGAACGGAAATCAGATGGAAGAAGATGAAATCGAACCGCAATCAGAAGAAAATGAAGAAGAAACAGAAGATAATAATAATAAAAGAAAGGATGAAGATGAAGAAGGGATTGAAGGAGCCGACGAGGATGAGGAAATCTCCAGCTCCCCGGAGCCAGAGGAAAGTTCTTTTAAACAAGTGAATAGGGTAAGTCTAACAATAGTTTACCTTAGAGTAGAAATTCATATAGTACTGGGCGCCAAAATTTTTAATATTAAGTTAACCAGCAGAAGAACTGAACATAATTACACTTTTTTTTTTATTTATTAAGTAAGTGTTGTTAAGTAAGCAGCACTAAATTTTGTTTAGAAGGTTGAGCTAGTAAAAAACTGTAAATTTGGTTCTGTTCAAAACTATTTATCAGCTTTCTCAGTTGTATTTTGTAATTAACTATAGTTCATTTGGAAGAAAAGTATCATAATTAAAAAAAGTGGAATTTCTTTGAAGTTTGCCTATTTAGGTTTATCACAGTCCCTCAATTCCTGATAAAACATCAATTCTAACTTATACTTATTTCATACAACTTACCTTTTTTGTTTAAAAAAAAAAGTTAAATCTTCATTTTTTGATCATTTAATCATGAACTGAACTGTGGCAGTTTTTCATTAAAAACAATAAATTGAATTTTAAAATGAAAATCAAATATTTTCTTCTTCCTGTTAGAAGGTCATGCCCGGTAATAAAATAAGAAAATTGGCTTCCAGCGATCCCGGCTCAGGCCAAATCTTCCTTCTAGCCTCATCGACAAGGACACAACTCTGAAGAACATGCTCAGCCTTTTTATCTCCCTTGGACATAGGACTAATAACTATACTAAATTTTTTTGTAAAGATGAGCATTTAGTCTGTTGTTAGTCCTGAGTGTGAATATCATGTTGTTCTTTTCTATTTAGGTTGTGGTAGGGGTCTTGGGGGTTGCTATGAGGATGTTTGGTGCCCCATCTTTTCCTTATCACAGCTTTGTTTATGGTTTTACCTCATCCAATACAAGTTGGGCATCTATCTGCTGTTGAAGGAATCCAGCTTTTACTGGTTTGTCTGCTTTCTCATTACTCCTGATACCACAATGCATAGGAATCCATTGCAAAACCAGTCTATTGCTAATGTGGTTCAGCTTCTCTAATTGTGATGCCAGTTCATAAGACCTTTTATCCCAATTTGTTTCCAGGACACCGAGAACTGATGCTGCATCCGTCAGGAACACTATTTTTGTATTCTTCTGATTTTGTAGAGATAGGATTATCTGGAGGCCCACAATAGCCTCCTGCTCAGCCCAATAATTAGTTGAGATGTATTGAGGCCTCTAGTGATTGACTTTTCAATGGTACCTTTTTCTTTTTTCCTGTACCACTACAACCCGATGAGGGTCTTGGGTTCAGTACCGTACTGTTTCTAGGCCAACGGTTGTGCAAGGAGGTGATTTGGCCAAGATCACGCTCAACCGCCAGGTTTTTCCCCCAATTAAGGGTACCCACTTTATAGAGGCTGTGTGAGCCAGGAGGGTCTCCCGATCCCACAGGGTCGATCCACGGCTGAATACAGAATTAATAATTATCTGCCTCAGCCGGTCTCGAATCCAGGACCTTGAGATTAGTAGCGCAGTGCCTTACCCACTGAGTTACCCCGTTCCCTTTCAATGGTACTACCATCTGGAAATTCAAAATATATACCAGCACCATCATCCTTAATTGCTTCAGTAGCTGAGCCATCCGTATATATTCTGGTCCATTTATGGCTTGAATAGTTCGCATTAATCCTTGCTGGTTATTCCCGGTATATTTTTAACAATACTTTGAAGTGGAGTTTTCCTCCAGAGGGGCAAAAGAGTCATAGAATCCACACAAGCAGGTTCTTGGTTCTGTGGATAGTACATTGTCTCTTTAATCGCGATGAATAGCCTAGCTTGACTCTTTTTTGAAGAGGGTGATCTGCCACACACGCAGCTTTCGAATTCAAATTCAGAAATTTGAGTTTCCATTGCATTAATAGGGGTTGACTTCATTGTGCCTGTGATCATTCGGAGGCTATGATTTTGTACACAGCTGATCTTTTGAAGGTTTGAGGGAATAGCAGTGCCCCAACTGGTAATCCCATATTCCAGTCTAACTGGTGTAACATAATATGTGTATTAAGTTTCTAGTGTTTTTCCATCTGTTCCCCAATTCGAACTTGTGATTTTTTTTAGTAGATAGGACCTTTTGATACCTCTCTACACATCCTTCGATGTGCTTCTTCCACGTTAGAGGTGGATCTAATTTGATCCCAAGATAGGCTGGATTTCCATCTTTGGTTAGCATGTCTTCCCTTATTATTAGATTTATTACCTGCGGAATATTGGAAGATGAACTAAAAATTGTTCATTCTAATGCCCCTTCCTCATTTTTATTTACTGTATATTTAACATTTTACATTACATTTTTTATAATGTATATTTTTATTTAATTTATTTTAATAATACATTTTTATTTAATGTTTTAAAATACAAAATAATATTTTTAAAATAAATAATTATGTTCTTTATTATTCAAACAAAAGCAAATTGATACCTTTTGGTCACCTAAAAGAATAATATTATTACTAGAATATAAGAATAATATTGTTATTACATTAAAAATAATTTCTTATTATTTTTATCCAGAGAGTCTTTATAAAGTTACTCTCAAAACACAGTTTGAAGAAAGTCACCATGCTTGACTAGTATCCTAACTTTTTAAGTTATAATAGCTAAACTAACAATAATTTTTTATTGTGGAAAATATTGAAACTAAAAATGTGACATTTTTTTTTCTCTTAGAAATATACTGGAAATATATAATGGAAACGTCCTAAGCAAAAAAAACAACAGAAAAAACAAAAATTTTCCTATTGTGCTACTCTTCTTCCAAATGAATGATATATGCTATAAAAGTTTTATTTACAAAATGGCTACTTGAGAAGCTTGGATTTTTCTGTGATGAGGTTTACAGGATTATAAATATATTCTGGCGTGGAATCTGTATATATAGTGGAAATAAAATATATATTGGAATCTGATGTTCTAGTGTAGTTCCACCATATTTGAGGATAGATAGTGGTAGTACCGTTAGGTATACTCTAGTACTACAGTAGCTTAGCTTGACTATTTATAACTTTCTCGAGGGATCTGAGAATAAAACCTCCGTCTCTGAAACTACCAATTACATCCCAGACTCTTGGTGATTCTATAATTGATGAAATAACTCTGTCCCTTTTCATCAAGAGATAGGTTTCGGACAGGTATATAATTAAATTTTTACTTAATTAAAAATTAAGTTAATCATTTTTTATTTATCAGGATGAGCACGGACAAAGTATGCTCCATTTCGCTGCAGCTAGATCACAAGGAAGAAACGCTATGTTCCAATTACTTCAAGAAATGGATTGCAATCCTGGTCTCAGGGATTCACTTTATAGGACAGCGAGAGATATTGCCGAACAATCAGATATTCAGGAAAATATCCGTGGAATAGACAGATATGTTGTCGCTTTGGCTGCAAGAGGTAAATGCTAATGTTTTAAGATTAACAATTATCTGGATATTTGTTTAAAATGTGCTGCTGGTAGAATCAATGTTAATAATTAAAAACAGTATTTAAAAAGGCTTTTATTATTGATTATTAAAGAAACAATTCAGGTAAAATATACATATCAATGAAATGATAAATTAAATTAAACTTTTTAGATTCAAGGAGTTTTTGATAGCATACATTTTTGTATCCAAGTTTTTAAACCTCATTTAGGTTGTCTATATGGTTTGTATGTTACTGACTACAAACTTTTGTGGGATTGATTTTTAGAGTTTCTTTTTAAGACTTTAAGTCTGAGGATATGTAACTTAAAAATCAAAATTAAGGCATCAGGAATTATGAATGGCTAATGCGATAGTGCAATTCTTCAAAACCATTAGTATCTCTGTTTATATTAAGAAATATTATAGGTAGAAATATCATAGTTTTGAATGAGTACTAAAAGTATTTTTTACACTGAAAGTCTTAAGATGGGATGTTGCAGTCCCATAATGTTACTAATTAAAAAATAGCTATGGGTTGTATAACAAAACAAATTATTTTAATCCTTTATGGGATATAATTCCCCAATGAATTAAAAAAAAATCCATTGAATTAATTCAATTTTCTCCTTGAAAAATAACATGTTTTAATTGGTTGTAATGTAGTATTTCTTCCTCTAAATCTTATCTGTATTGGTAGCTATCCTTACTACTATTTACCCAATTGGAGACATTTTTGTTCTAATAATTATTTTTTTTATTTTATATGATTTTCACACTTTTATTTCTAAATTATGGTAAAATTCTATACCAAAAATCAAGAATAAAAATAGACTTACCAAAAGAAACTGGAAGAAATCTACTTTAGAAATAATGGACCGTATTTGACTGCTAATCATTGATGATTTTGACGATAGTATTTCAATGACAAAATGTTTCTTAAAGATTTTCTTCTTTTATCTTTGGAGAACCTTTTAGAGTACTACACCACAATTTTTATGGAGGAAAATATAAAGGTAAAATATAAAAATAAAAAATCGCAGAAAAAATGTTGAACAACTTGGATGTTAATGGATACTGGTAGAAAAATTAACTATTTAGGCAGGATTCACATTAGAGTAATAAGATATATATCTTCATACACCGCCCTGGGCCAATTAAAAATGCGAAGGAACGATAAAATGTGCTGCACACCATACGATAGCGATATCTATCATAAGATATTTGTATCAAGAGATATGGCCTTATCTCTTGCATTCGTGATGTATGACCTTTGAAGGATGGAGATGGCAAATCCAAAGGTTGAGGACTACAGAAAGGGGAAGGGTCACATTTTTTCTGAAATGGAGCTATACACATCAATATGCTCTTGTACAGTAAAATAAGATGGTAAAAAGAAACAGCCAGAAATGTGGATGGTCGGTTTGTTAGAAACCTTAGAATACCCATAGACTGACGAAAATAGAAGTTCCAAATTTAAAACTAGATTTTCTCAAAATGCATTAAGGATGGCTTAATTTTTTTAACATATATACTAAATTACTTAAATAATATTAAAGTATATTTTATTTTTTCAGGAGAACAAAACAGACTGAGAGAATTATTACTTGAAGGATACGACCATATTTTAGATGCCGAAGACAGCGGGAATATTTTAGAAATAACTGAAGGAAGGGAACAAACATCAGTTTTAAAATTCCTCAAAGGAATTACAGCATTTGAGGTGATATTTTAAAGTGATTTTATCGTTATTTTTCCATTTTGTTTGCAGTTGTTGATGATGTGCCTGATCTATTCTAATAAATGCAGTAAATTGCTAAACATCTACGGCCGGGTGCATTTTTTTTTAAAAATTAAACATGAAATTAAAAAGAAAGGAACGTTTTGTTCGATTTAAAGACAAAGTATACTGCTTAAAAGCAAGAAGCCTACTGAAACCAAGTGTCGCTACCTGGAATAGAAAAACAATCTTCACCAGGGATAGTGGGATAAAACTGAATGGATGACCAAGATCCGCACCGAGTGTGTATATATATATATATATATATATATATATGAAATAATAATTTTTTGGGATCTAATAATTGAAACAAAAATTGTTAATTAATCGAAAAATACTTATTACATCAGCTTCTAGGCAATTCCCTCCAATATATGCAAGAATCTTTTTAAATAAATCCTGAAAGATGGTAACACTATTATATAAAGGATTTGTTTTGTTAAAAAGTTCAAGCCATGAAGTTTTTAACACCAAGAGAAGCATTATTTAATTCACTGGAATTTAAAAATTTTATTCATTATAAAATACTAGTTAAAATCATATAATTTTTGTCAGTTTCTGTAAATTAAGGGAGCAAAACTTTAATAATATCGAACTTCTTCAATCTATGGGCCTAAGTCATAATCCTATGCAAATGTAGTTTTTTGGATTTGGAGTTCCTGGAGATTTTGAGGTAATAGTTTATCTAACCTTCAAAAGAGAGCAGCACTTCCCAATAGCTTTATTTGTAATTCTAATAGTGACCAAAAGGTGTCAGCACTATCACTTTCAACAGAGCTGCTATCTGTTTGAGATTATTTAAACTATCAACCTCGACTGTGTCTAATAGTGCTGCCATCTTTAGATCATTATTAGAACTGTTATTTAGCTTTGTTTTTATTTATTGTTTAATTCACAACTATCAATGAAAACTTACCTACAACCAGTGAATGCAATTTCAAAATACAGGGCATAACATCAAATAATAATAAAACAAAAACATACAGGTTACTTTCAAGTTTTTTATTTATTTCATAATTCTCTTTAAATTTTATTTATGAAGTTTATAATAAGGCAAGGATGTAAATAATTGAGCATGCCAATACATGATATGTAAATATATAAATATATTTCCTAAAAAAAAAAAAAAAAAATTAAAAATGATATTGAAAGAAGGTACTGTAAACTGATATATTTTTTTTTTTTACATTTAAACAATTTTCTTGTTTTATTTAGGAGAATAACTAGATGCCTTCCTGTGAGAAATGTTCCCTTTCTCACTCAGGAAGGCATCTTATAACATCAAAGCTATAATTGAAGGTTTTATTTAGTTTTTATGAGTTGTTCAGTAGTTTTTGTTGTTTGAGTTCTAATTATACCTACAAGTACCATTTTTGAAGTAACATTTGAAGAAATCCTTTGATGATACCTCTCATATTCAATGAAATTTGGTGTGAAACTGTCTTAATTCTAAATATTTAGAATTTTGAATATATACAATTTTTTTTCTCTTTAAAAACATGGTTGAGGTTCTTTCGGGATCCCCATGTTATCATATGTGACCTTTTTCCTTCTTTGTTTATAGTAAAAAATACTTTGTAATAAAATTAGAATTATTTTATATAAAAAAATATTTCCTTAATAATTTTTTACAAATTCTAGATAAATAAGGAAGCACACAAAGGATATATATATATATATAATTAGTTTTCTGAAATGTTTCTCATTAGAAGAATTTAATCTCGCTCAAAACAAAGGCCCTATTTCAGTAAATATTTTCTATTACTTCTTCTTATGGAGAATCGCGTCTTTTTACAAACTTGATTATTTATTAAGAACTCAATTCAATATTTTATTTGTTAATTTAAATTTATACCAAGGCCCTCTTTATTTACTAATAACTAATTTTAAGAAATATTGGATATTCGAATTTCAAATTAGAAATATGCTAAAAAAAATTAATTATTTTTATTAAATGGCTTATAACCTAAGAAGAAAATCAAGATGCAATTTTTGGGGGACAGAAAAAAAAAACTTAAATTCATTATCAGCATCCAAAAACATATGGAAGTAACAAGTTTTAAATTCCTATTCATTAATGCAGAGTTCAAAGCTTACAAAATAGTTTGGTGCCCTAAAAGCATTAGTTGTTATAAAACATTTATTCAGTAATGTTATTAAGTTTAAGCTTATACAAAGGTGAATTTGAATTAAAGCATTTTTATTGAGCTTGTACGAATTTTATTCATTCATCATATAAATTTAATATTGATGTAATTAATTGTAATTAGCTAATTCAGATTTTGCCAGTCAATTTGAATAAAGCACTGAAATCATTTGCTCTTAGGTTACAGAGTCACATGTCAAATTCATCTTTTCTGAAGCTCTTAACATAGATATGTTTTAAATTCCTGTTTCAGGAAAATCGTGAAAAATTACACAGAGCAATAAGATTCGGTTCGCTGGCCCAAGTGCAGGAAATATTCAAGAAGAGTGGTTCCAGAAAAATGCTAGCAATAGCGAAAAACAACCAGGGACGATGTTCTCTTCACGTGGCAGTTTTAGCTCAACATGAATCGACGGTCGAACATATAGCCAATAAGTATCCGGCCACGCTTCAGATTGGTGACAATGTATGATTCTATTTTTCATTAAACTAATAACATTTTTTTTTATTTATTATTATCTAATAAGTAATAACTAAAATCAATATTAGTGTACCGATTGGAGCTATCTTAAATTGTTAACTGGCGTAATATTGGTCGGCAGCTGGTACTTTTCTGTTTTTGATAAAATTTCGTATGGGATCGTTCGAGATTGTATTAATGTATGTAATACTATTATTACGTTATTTTGTTAATAAAATGTGAGGAGAAAAAAAAAGTGAAACTTTATTACCGTTTATAAATTCCTTCGTCGTTTTGAACCTTTTTTTTAAAAAATTCTGCTTTTTCTAAACTGAAGGGTCTTTAGATTTCTTTGAATAACAGAGATTATTTATCCTTTTCCTATGTCTAACCCAAACACCCTGTTAAATATGAAAGGTACATATAGAAAATAATATAGCTAAGTTTTATTGCTTAGCTGTTAAACTGAAGCTATAATTTCCAATGGGGCAAGCTAATTACTTATGAAGTAAACCGTTACTTCAACATAGTCATGCTATACTATTTAGCTTTATCAAACGTGTGTTAAATAAACTTTCTTTGTAATATTATATTTTTTTAAATGAAAAAACATTTTTCCCTAATATCGCTTATACTTCCAATGTATTAGGGAGAAGAAGGATAGTTATCTAATGCGAGAGTTCTCGCACGGGTATGCTTGTACGTACATATTTATTTATTATTTGTCTTTTAGTTAATAATTTAATTAAACTTCCATAAAGAAATCAGACAAATGCTGCTTAAGTTGTCTATTTTTGTTATTCTTAAGGGACTGAATGTCCCAGGATCAAGATTAATTTAATCATTTCAATTCAATTATTAATGTTTGCAGCTGATGAGAACTCCTCTACACTACGCTATGGCTTTAGAAAAGGTTGAATCATTGTCAAAAATACTCATTACTGCAGGAGCTCAAAGAGTACTAAAAGATCTGGTAATTTTTTTTTCTTATTTTAATGTCGTACATATTTATAAAAATTCCCTTACTATTCAATTTTATATTTTTAGAAAGGAAGACAGGCTAGTTACTACTTCATGAACAAAACCGACATAAAGCAACTTCAGGATGAAGAAGAAGCATTGAGAGTCTAGAGATTCAAATGGAGGGCAGGCGCACTAGAAGCTCTTAGAATCTATTAGCTTTATTTATCAATTTTTAAATGATAATTACAAAGACATAACTTTAAGTTTTGTACACTGAGATGTATATAGTTGTTTTTTTTAATTTGTTACTGTAGAAATATATTTTAAATGAAGAAGACTATTTTTCTTCCAGATTTAACCCTTTCAGTGCAGCGAATGCAATAATTGCGATCAGGTAAACTCTACACACTGTAGCTGGAATCACAACACTTGCTACCACTACTTTTTAGATAAAATCTTCTCCCACCATCACCTAAATTGTCTTTTACCCTCAATATTGAGGAAACGGTCCTGTATTCCTTGTATAGAAAAAGTGGTCCACGGGATAAGAAAAATATTAACCATCTTAATTAAGGCCTGTTTGAAGTCCATGCCTTTTTCCTATATCTATCTATGATAAATTTGCGTTGTAGATTTGAGAAAATTTACTGCATAGGATTTATAATTCCCCCCCCTTCAAAAACCTTGGTTGGGATACTTCTGGACCCCACTTGGTATTTTAAATCTGTAAATTTTTGGCAAGATTTTATTTATTTTTCTTACACTATTTACAGCAATTAAATCAAGACAAATAGCAAAAATCACCAACAAATTAGGTGAGGTTCTTTGACACCTGGTACTTCGTCTTTTCTCCATAAAAAAAAAAATATTGGGCAAAATAGAAAATAAATATTCTATCTTTTACCCACCTTCTTGATAAAGTCACCATTACTTAACATTGTTGAACTTTAGCCGCAGGACCGATGGGCGCATAAAAGCGGCGCTACAGTCAATGACAAATTTCATTCAACTATCATCTACCTCTTTACTATCCATCGTTAAGTGCAGCCCCAATGTATATATAGCGGTGTGGCTCCATTCGATAAATTAGAAAAGAGTTCAAAAATACCGCTGGATCTTGGTACCATTGGAAGATATACATCATTCGGTGTAGTGCACACGATCAATGAAGTTGACAATCCTTAATGCTCTTGGTACCATTGTATTCTCAGTCCAGAACTGATGCAAGCTAGGACCTCTTTACCACCTACCATTGAGTGTAGCCCCGTTGGATATAAAACAACGGGGCTCCTCTCAATGATAGATAGAAAAGGGTTCAAAGGTACCGCCGGATCCTGGTACCATTGGAAGATATACATCATTTGACGTAGTGGACATGATGAACGAAGTCAATGATTATTAATGCTCTTGAACACATGAGCTTGCTTCTACATACAGCTCCTAGAAAACACCATTTTTTCGCAGTCTTCATTTTTGATTAATGCAGATTAGAGGGTATATTCGGCATTCATTTTAAAACCTTATCCCGGACTTGAGTTGGTTCCTGGTTCAGCATTAGAGACCTCAGTTCTGCAAGGCCCGCTCTGAGCCATCCGTGAGTATGGGCTTTTTGGGACACAGATTTGAGGACCTATACATGAACTTACTCTTCGAATTCGAAAAAGTACGTATTAGTTGCCATTATTCTTAGTTATCTACCGGTGATACTTTTTGATTCTATTTTATTAGTAGACAACTTCTTCTCTTGTAAGAGAATGGAACAAAAAAACATTTAGGTAAGTGGTCTATATTAGGGAGGGAGGGCTGGTCCCACTGGAAAAAGCCGATTTTTTTAATAATCTCCAAGTTCATACCCATTGAAGCGAGTTGGCCCCAAAAGCCTATTAGGAATCACGCTCTGTAGGGCGAGTGGGCAAGAGAGGAGGAGAAAATTTATACATATATTGAAACTCTAAAAATAATACTAGCTTTGGTGAGGATAGGTCTTATAATTTCATATGATTGCCAATTACAAAAGTTGAATATTTTTTTGTTCTAAAAATTTATGCCAATAACAGTGGTTTTAGGAGTTATTATTATGTAAATAACCTTATGAATCTAAACTTTAAAGTTCACATTGGGAGTGGAACATATAAACGAACTAGCCGCTGCTATGGCTGACGCCCTCACAATTTAAGTTGGGGCTCGTCGTATCGACTGTAACAACGGTAATTGTGACATGGACGATTCAAGTGCTTGGGAACTGATTACTGGCTGTAGCAGTTCAAAACTGAACTTTTACCTAGACCAATCGCCTTCCTAGCGCTGATAATGTCAGCACCAAACACAAGATTGAAGACCACCAAGCTTTTGAATAAATACAAATAATTTTTGTCTACACATACAACTTAAGAAATAATATAAACATAATACAGAAACATAGAGAAATTACATGACTATTTTATACAAGATAGAAACATATAATTTTCGTCTACACATACAATTTATAAAGAAATAATATAAACATAATATAGAAACATAGAGAAATTACATGACCATTTTATACATGATAGAACCACATCAATTTGTTACTATAAATAATAAATTAACTTAAAAGTGTAGTTGAACAAAAAACAAGATACTGGGTTATAAAGATTACTAAATATCATTAAAGTTTATTTACAAACTCTTGGTCACGAACGCAACCCCTCTAATTCGACCACCTTGGGTATTTATTAGAGCATAAGGATCACTTCATTCATTGACATTCCGTTTTGTCCTGTGAATTAATATTGATGCATTAAGGCTTAAGCGAGTACTCACATGTAATTCTTAATTCAGATCCAGTCAGAGATTGTTTGTTGCGCAATGCTGTCCCAAATGTGGGCTACGTATTGGTCAAGCAGCAATTCAGATTTATTTCTTTTCTCGATTGGGCTAATGCCAAGAGCAAATTCCAAAGAGTAGCGTAGGTTACACATGTTTTTTTGTTTCACATGTTGGCACTAACTTTAATAATAATGATAAAAATTCTAAGAAAAATATAAAATTAAACATGATTATATTATAACTATAGGTATACGTATAATATATAAATATATCTATAAACCTAAAACGAGAAAATTGTTGGACACAACACCAGCTGAAAAAGGACTATCATCGCTGTCAGGGATCCTCGAAAACGGTGAAAAATTTGCTAACGACCAGGGATTGAAATTAACTCTTATTTTTCAATCTCAGTGAATAAAAGTCCAGATATGATTTTTATATTTGGCATCAGAAAATAAAAGTCATGATTTGATTTTTATATTTTAAATAAATTGTGACTAGGTAGTAATGGACCTCAATATCAATATCCGAAATGTTAAAATAAATCGATAGGTTAAGTAGCGATATTAAATTTTATTTTTTTTTTTATAATCAGCACCCTAAATTATCTGATAAAGGATCACATTATCAAGAATATTTGAAAAACCTTTATATTCATAACCAAATAAAAAAAAAATTTTAAATATAAAAATCAAATCATGACCTTTATTTTTAAAGGCCAAAAATAAAAGTTATGATATGACTTATTTTCTGATGCCAAATATAAAATTCATATCTTGACTTTTATTAACAGAGAGAAAAATAAAGAATTAATTTCCATCCCTGCTCACAACTAATTTTATTAAATTTTAAAGCGTTAGCGGTTGGAATAGAGCCAATATTCCACTATATCTCACTTGGGTAATGCTTAAAAAGAACATTTACAAAACATTAATTTTCTTAAAATTACAAAACTTGACTTACACTAATATATGTCATTCGTAATATTAGAGAAAATGTTCAAAATTGCATTTTACGTACATTGTGCATTCTTAGCGCATGCAAGGCTCATTATTAAATAACAAGTGAGGTATCGATTCTTCATGAACTTTAATGTAGATTATGGAATAAAAATAGGGATTCTAATTTAAAACGGAAGGTTGATAACGGAAGGGTAACATCTATTGTTACCCATATATATATATACAGTGGAACTTCTCCTAACGGACACTTCTCGCTAACGGACATCTCCCTGTTACGGACATTTTTTTATTCCCCGAGACGTTATCAGTGATTTTATTGTATTTTTAACTTCCGTCTAGCGGACTCTCTCTGTAACGGACGCGGACAGCTATTAAGCTCAATATTTCTGTATTTTATCTCTCTGTAATGGACAGTAGAGCCAAAACATGGCTCAGTTTCTAAGAACCTCTAATACCATTGTTGCCTATTTTTTGTCGTTATGTTTTTCTAAGAACGTCGCCTATAACACCAATTGTTTTCCAAAAAAAATTAGATTCGTGTGTTAACAATGAGCGGATTTCCAGTGTTGTTTTTATTTTCAGTTCAGTATTACGCCTGTAGTTGGTCAATCATGAAGTCCTCTCCTGTACATTTATCGTTAAAGGACAAAATAGAATTAATTAATGTCAGTGCGCGGGATAGGAGTAGTGTTCGAGTACTTTCTTCACAATTCAACATTGGAAAAACCCAAGTGAGTGAAATTTTGAAAAAGAAAAACGAATTGTTAGAAAAATGGTCCCAACACAGTAATATGCATTCACAAAAATCATTTCCAAATACAATTGGTCTCAGCACTGACAATGCCATGTACGAATGGTTTTGCCGAGCTCGTGCGGCAAAAATTCCCATTTCCGGACCTCTGATTAGGGAAAAAGCCTTAGAAGTTGCTAAGAGTTTGGGAGCTAATGATTTCAAAGCGTCTGTGGGATGGCTCGATATATCAAATCGAGGCATAATATTTCCTGGAAAAGTGTCAGTGGGGAAGGAGGGTCTATTGATAATGATGTAATGGAATGGACCAACAAATTAGAAGATTTTTGCGGTTCTTATGATCCGAAGAACATCTACAACTGTGATGAAACGGGTTTATTTATTAAAGCTCTTCCTGATAAAACAATGAGCCTTAAAAATGAGAGCTGCCAAGGTGGGAAAATTTCAAAAGAAAGACTTACCGTGCTGTTGTGTACAAATATGGTGGGCAAATTTGAACAGCCCCTTGTTATCGGAAAAGCACAAAAACCTCGCTATTTCAAAGGAGTTAACTTGAATCTCATGAATGTTGAATGGAAGTTTAACCAAAAAGCCTGGATGACACGAGAAATTATGAATGAATGGCTTTCTCATATGAATCAAAAAATGATTCGGCAAAACAGAAAAATTATCCTATTCATGGATAATGCGGCATCTCACCCACACCTTCAACTCTCCAATATTAAAATAATTTTTCTACCACCGAATACAACTGCAGCCTGTCAGCCCTTAGACCAGGGAATAATAAAAAATTTCAAGATGAACTACAGAAAACGTGTTTTAAGACATGTCTTAGCCAACATGGACGATGCAAAATGTGCAAGTGATCTAGCAAAGAAAATCACTGTATTGGATGCTGTTCAATGGATTTCCTCTTCAATACACGAAATCCGAGAAGACACAATCAAGAATTGTTTTGTCAAATCAGGATTTTCAAAGCCTTCCAACGCTGTTAAAAGTGACATGGGCCAAAGTGAAGAGTCCGAACTACTTAAACTATTGGAAATGTATAATCCTTTAAGTGATTTATCATATGCTGAGATAGATTCCAAAGCCACAACTGAAGATAATTCCCTGGATATCAGCAGCATTGTTCATGAAAATTACGTTTCTATCGAGAATGAACATGAAGAGATAGAGAGCCAGCCTGATGACGACGAACCACCTATGAAAATCCAAGAAGCGCTCAGGCAAATCAATAGACTTAAAAAATTCTTCAGTGATGCAGAGGATACCGAAGGGTTTTTCCACGTTTCTTCTCTCCAGGCCAACATTGAAAAGAAAATTGTCCAGCAAAAGAAGAATCAGAAGAAAATATCGCATTACTTTGTTTAATAATGTTTTCTTGGTTTTATGTTTTGTTTTTTTAATCTAAATTTATATGTATGTATACAGATATTATATTTTCTGTTATTATTTAAAATGAATAAGTAGGTAAGTAAATTTTTTATTGTATGTATGTATATTTTTTGTTGCATTATAATATCATTAAACATGCTAAATGATAATGTACTTGACTTGTTTGCTTAAAAATCTGTTTTTCCTTCAAAACTTCCCTTTAGTGGACACTTCTCTCTAATGGACAAAATATCATTCCCCTTGGGTGTCCGTTACAGGGAAGTTTCACTGTATATATATATATATATATATATATATATATATATATATATATATATATATATATATATATATATATATATATATAAAACCGTAATCCTGGGTTGATACAAAATTCACTGTCCTCCAGTTACCCAGCCGATTTCTCACCGCCTTTTTATTGTGGTTAAGAATGAAAGTGGTGTAATGGATTTGAGCCCATTGAAACAATTTATTAAATATACATTAAAACTCGCAAAATTTATTTATTCAAACTCTAAAGCATTAGAATTGAAACATATTCCATTTAATCTTGCTTCCGAAATTTACAAAATTCATTTTCTCAACAAAAAAAAATTCTCATCGGCTCATATAACTGATTTTGGTAAGCCACGTCATACTATCAAAGGTTTTCCTAATAATCAGTTATTTCCAGGATTTTAGCTGTTTACTTGTGTAAAGGTTTTTTTAGGACTATTTCTTGAAGATAAATATGTAATTTACTCGAATTAAAGATCTTGCCAATGACCAGTTATTTGTACAATCCCAGTAACTGTTTTTTGTGACATCAAAAAAATGTTTTGATGGGAAGTTATTTCATTTGAAATAACTTGTTTTTTTCTCCAAAACCGGTTAAAACCAGTCAGTTTTAATTGAAGGTAAAATAACCGGAATAACTGATATCCTTCTCCCCACAAAAAAAAAGGCATTACGGTTTTCTTTATAATTATAAATTTATGCTTATTGGTTTTTAAAGTTCCATGGAATAAGGAAAAAATGGAATGAAAGGAAGATTTAGAATTTAGTTAGTATCTTATTTGTCAAGAAAAAACAAAACAAATATATAAGAAGGAGAAATATGCAACTTTAATCAAACAATAAAAAAAAATCATTTAACTTTAAAGGAATCACCTTTTTTCAATTAGAAAAAACCAAAGCAGTTCAGGCTTTTAACCATTAGAAAATTCTCTTCATTAAAGTTAAGACTTCAGTTGACACACTTCTGCTTCGTAATACTCCTCAAACCGAGTGCTAGTTAACCTCTTTCCCCGTCAAATGTAAATAACTGTTCTTTTTCTTTTGACAACTTTTTTTCTTTCTTTTTTTTTTTTTTATGGTTTTCATTTTCACCCATTCCTCCTCACTAAACATTTCGAAAGAAAAAAAAAAGTTAACTTCAGTGCATAAAAATTTAAAAGGGGAAAAAATTAATACAACTGAATATAAAAAAAGTATAAAAATGATTTTATTATGCAAGTGAAAGTTGATTGAAAAATAGTAATGAAAGAGATGATAGTTGAATCAAGAAAATGCAGCAGAAGTTATAAAAAAAAAAATATTTTCTTAACAGGTATGATTGCCAACCTCAATTTTGAAGAAATCTATTCTAGACATTTTTTTTTTTTTTTAAATTAATTATATAGAGCTAAACAAACATATTAATTTAATTTTAAACAATCCTAATTAATCTTCAGTCTAGTCAAAGAAGAGAGAGAGTGTGTAGAGGACATGGAGGGGGAGGAGGAGGGGGGAGGTAAGAAAGCATTTGACTTCAGGAACTCGTTGATGGTACTTTGGAGGTAAACTGACTTAAAGCATCCTTTTTTCCAGCTTTTCACTTTTATTTCGAAAACGGAGCGCCCTATTGAAAAATTTGCTCTATACAAAATTATATATATATATTTTTTTTTCCCAAGATATTCGTTTTAAAAATCTGGAGATTTCCACAAAATTGATGTTCGCCTTACATTTTTTGTCAAACAAGTCTCTTTAACTCCTCACTCTTTCCTTTCGTTTCACAAAAAATCGACATAAAGTAAGTTTTAGAATATTGTATTCTAATATACTTCTAAAGTATATATTCATTTACTAATTTAACGGGTCAAAAGTTAAGGGAAATTTTCTGCTAAATTTTGTGATTTTCTGTATAGTATAAGAAAAATAAGCCCAAATAAACAAAAAAATGTGTACGTTTATGAAACTTTTAATTAATTTTGTCTTGGTGGTAGAAATTGAGATCTTCCGAGTCGACCCAAATTTTGTGTGGGAGAGCGGAGGAGAAACTTCCATGGATGGAGAGAGGTTATTCAAAAATGATTTACACAAAGTAATTCAAGCAAGGTATTGTTTCTAAATTCTTTTTTTTTTCCAGAAGCTATAAAGACAAAGTATGGCCAAAGTTTCAAGAGGGGTACAAATTTTGTTGTTTATTCGGTCGATTTGGATTTATTTTTCCTGTACTATACAGAAAATCACAAAATTTCAAATTGCCTTAACTTTAGGTCCGTTGAACATAAATTAGTAAACAAATATATACTTTTGAAGGAAATAAAATTTTCTACAACTTCCTTTCTGTCGATTTTTCTGTGAAACAAAAGGGTGAGGAGTTAAAAAGACAAGTTTGATAAAAAAAATGTGATGTGAATATTGTCGATTTTTTAAGAGGTAAATCTGGAAAACTAAACAGATATGAAAAAAGTGAATATAGATAATTCTTGTAGGATATTTTATTAGCTTTAATTTTGTAAAGAACAAAATTTCCTGTCTGACGCATTTTTTCGAGATATAAGCAAAAAACTGAAAAAAAAGGGACCTTTCCACCTTTTAGCATGTTTACCTCTTAAGTTACCCCAAACAAATTTCCAAAGCCAAATGCTTCCCCTTCCTTCCTTCCATTTTCTCTATACCCCTTTTTTGTACATTCGTTGACTGGACTACTAATTAAACAATCCTATTTAATTATAAACAAATTTTAATTTCATTACCCAGACAGCATAAGTTCTTCATACAAAAAACTGTCTACAAGGACCTACATCCTACCAAAAAACAATTTATTTACCATCTCAATGCGTAGAAATGTTTTAAAAAATCCTCTTTGCTGCTGTGAAACCTCTTATGCATAAAAAATTCTAAGAAATTTTATTAATATTCTAAAATGGGTAAACTGTGAAACCGTGCATGTGAAGAATGTCTTAGAAGTGCCTCATGGGCATTTCAAGTGGTAACTGTTGCGAATGCGATAAACACTAACATTACAATTTTTTAAAATTAATTTAAGATTACTTAACACAGGAGTGCTTTTCACAACAGCAGGTCAAAATCAAAATAGCTTAACTGGTTTCACGGTGTTAATGACGATATATTGATTACATTTTGCTCTTATTGGCTCAAATGAGTAATTACTTTTAATGAAAGTAGATACTTTTATAGTTCTAATACATCATCTTGTCCAAAAAAATTCCTTTAATGTCATCTCGTATGTAATTTACTTTTAACCAATGCATCTGTGCGCTTATAGAGTCTCTACTCAATGACTGAGTGTGCGCTCTCGTTACCACAACTCGATGACTTGGGGTACGCCAGTGCGTTCCCCTTCATTACTTATAATATCTCTGTGCTCTCCAGTAATTCAGAGAAGCCTTCCTTGCCATTTCAGTATGTCTAGAAAGGATTTGAAAACCAGGTGTAGTTGATCGTTTTAGAATACTTTTCACCTTTTAGAAGTTAAAAAACTACTAAATTTAATTTTAGTAAAAAAAATTCCAAAGGAATTTTTAACTTATATTTAACAAAAAAGGAAAGTAGTTTATGTTAAAACGGAATAACAGTCAAAGCCGAAAGGTTTTTTGTTATTGCATAATATGCTTGATAGGAATGGGCTAACAGATGCACATCACACTAAGCTCAATTGCTATTTACAATGCGTTACAACCCCATCGTGGACACCAATAACTTTAAGCCGTACCAAAGTGATCACTCATCATGAGTGGACATGTATCAGCAAACTATTTTGTTACTTCACGGTTGGCAATGAGCATGTTAATTTCTAATTAAAATGATAAAAACAATACCAAATATTATTCAATACTTCTTTATTTGTTTTGTTTTACAGAATACAAAGAGATAACAAAAAAAAAAAAAAGAAAAGAAACATTTAATACCAGACAAACACTGCAATGTGCTACTTAAACAGAATAAGTAAAAACTAAATTTAAAACAGAATAAGACAAAACTAATTTTACAACTATCCCACCTCCTTCCTCTGAAGAGATTGCCTATGAACTTATTTAAAAACTGTGCATTAATTTATTTACAGAATGAAAAACAAATACTGAGTTCAAAATTACGTAATGCCCTAAATCATGAATCCCTCACACATTACAAACTAACATCCTAATTAGCTTTAGTATTGTAAAGAAATAAAAATTATTTCCAATACCTTTAAATCTATATTTTTAGCATAAATCATAAAAATTTAGTATAATATTTCGACAAATACAATAAAATATGGTTCATAGACAACCTACAACAAATTATACTAAAATATGGAAAGGATGGCTTGCGGGAATCTAGAGAAAGAAAATGGCTAACCGTGAACTACAAGGGAAAAAAAATAATGTGACAAGGACATTAACACATAATAAATAATAAAAATACTTGAGAAAGCATTCTAAAAAAATTATAAATGCCGACAGGAATTACTTAATGCCGCTGGCAAACACGAGGCAAAGCATACATCCATTAGTCTGTCATTTAATTATATATAAAACAATAAAATTAACCAAAGAATAAGAGATATTATTTACAAATGTATTTATTTGTTTTAGTATATGGCATATCCTATTATACAAATCATTATTCTCTGGTAAATACAATTTTATTTTAACATGAGAAATTATTTGAAGATTGAATAAAAAAAAAAAATAATAAGTTTAACAAAACTGAAAGAAAATACAAAATTATTGTTCATAAGTGGATCCAACAACCCACTCAACTTAGCTCACTAAGAGAGAATTTTGTCATTGCTAGAAGTAAAAGATACATATTTACACAGACTAGGGTCTTCATCAGTCAGTAACAGTAATGTCCGTTGGTAATGCGTAGGACATGTTTGGCAGCTTCTTTTGCTCGCTTGGAATGTCCTGAGAATGAATCCCGAGACGCTTGCAGTAACTGAAGGAGGATGGGGATGTGTTCAGGTCAAATTAATAGTAATAGTCTGTAAACCTTAGCCTAGGTTTTATCTAGTATCGCCCTGGAAAAAAAAGAAAAAAAAAAGAAGAAATGTGCAAGAGGGATCAAATAAAATAATGAAACATAACAATTAAAACATAACATTAATCTAAATAATGAAACGTAACAGCCCCACAACCAGGCTGCCAAAGATACGACCATGTAGGAATTCTCATGCTGCAGTTCTTCTTGAACAGTAAGAAATCCTTCGCATCTCCATATTTTATTTGTGATACAAAACATGTCTTATGGCCAGGCCAGATTTAAGAAATAAACCCAAATTATCTGATGCCTCGATTTTTTAAGATTTCTAGCGGCACTCCTTCACTCAATCAGTTGGGATTTCATCAGTATTATTTGATTGATTGCACTTTCCGACCACATACGATTTTTATATTACAACTTGGCAATTCGACTAGCAAAGGCTAGCATGTTGAGTTTTCATAATTTTTAACTTTGATTCTAAGCACACTATAACCACTTCGCACTACGGCTTTAAACATATTATCGATAACTCTTGCAGAGAGCTGTTGATTGAAACTTGCACAGCCGTCGTAGCTTCTCTGAGTCTGAAAAAACGTGGCTACCATAAAAGTTGACAGAACAAACTTAAACCCCCTCTGCTGCGTGCGACGCTCCAGAGCATTAAATTTCGGATCTAGAAGATATATTCTGATTTGCAATGACAAACTATTTAACAGTCTAAATTAACTTAACCTAAGTCAATTCAAGCTGCTAAAACTATATTGTTAATTTAACTTAAAACGAGTTATATTTCCACATACACTTTACTTGAAATTTCGACCAAAATATAGTAATTTTCAAATATTATTTCTGTACCTTGGAACAAAATGAGCCAATGTCCAAATCTTAGAAATTAGAGTGACTGTACGAGAAAAATCATTGTAGGATTTACGTTAATTGTTAAAAAGGCTGTTGTCCCTCTTTAACAATTGAATCGCTTATTTCAGAAACCCGTTAACAGACATTTTTACTGAATTTATGTTTATTACGGAGTCAATATCTCTTATTGTAAAGGCATACTTTTATGCAAAAACCAGTCATCTACTCTTCGCTTTATATGTTATAATTTTTTAGTGAATATTACCTTTTAAGCTGAAACCCGACAAGTGAAATCACATAGCCTGGTTTTTCTTTGTTTTCAGAACACTTAAAAAAGTGCACTTAGCTGCTTTCTGAAATACACGATTCAATTAATGTAAATCCTAAACGGATTTTGCTCATGAGGCTACTCAAATTTCTAAGGTTTTGATATCAACCCCTTTTGTTCCAAGGTACAAATATAAACTTATGTATATTCTTAAAAAACAATAACAATTTCAGTATTTCACTCGCACATTAAAAAAAAATTCAACTTTCATAAATTCCAATGCAAGTGGCCAGTCTGTCATTAGTTAATGATATTTTACAAGCAAATCTTTCTTTTTAAAATTTTTGGTTACGATATAATGTAATTTTTCTGTGAGATAAGTTAAATTTGGTTTATTATTTTCAATAATGAACCTTTGTAATTGACTAAGGGGGAAAAAAATTTAACCCATTCCCCTCAAAATATGAGGTTTTACCTTTTTAAGGTACATAGAATCCCAGAATAAAACACATACATCAAAAAGTATGCATTGCATGGTAAAATATTTATAGAATCTATGTGTAAATTAATTAAATTCTCTAAAAAACAATCATCAAAATCGGACACAGTATCAGCAAAAATACAGCATACTGCATTAACTGGAAATGCCAATGGCATAATCGATTTTGCACTTTAATAATATTTAGTTAATAAAAAAATATTCAACCAATGGCTTACTGCAACTGGAATATATGCAAGATTGAATTGTTTTTTTATAGGAGAGAGGTTTTAATTTAATTTATATTGTTTTTTTCAGTATATATAATATTTTAAAATCATCTTCGAAAACAACCATATTTAAGGCCAAAATTTTACTTTAATCAAAAATACTCACTTGGAGAATATGAGCGAGACCGAGATCTCTCGTAACGACGCCTCGAAGATCTGTAATAAGGAGAGGGAGATCGATACCTGCCACCGCCTCTGTATCCACCACCACCACCGTAATAGTCACTAAAATCAGGAATAATTACCAGAATTATCATAGACAAAACTATATAAAAAAATTATTAATAAAATAAAAATGAAACTTACCCATAATCTCTGTCCCTTCGATAGCGGTTGTCAGAGCTGTAACAAAAGTAATAATACGAAATTAGACAGTTACCAGATGGATTATAAAAATGACAACTAAATATAAAATACTTACTAGGTCGGTTTGCCCATATAAATACCGGGTGTAGGAGTATGGGCTCTGTTAGTAATAGAGTAATCAACTCGGATTTTTCTACCATCTATCTCCATACCAGTACATTCCTCTTTAGCAATACGTGCATCCTCGTAATTCTCATAGTAAACAAAACAGAAGCCTCTTGATTGGCCAGTCTATATAAACAAGTAAAATAAAACAATAACTTTTAATTAAGATAACATACATTAAATAAAACAAATATAAAGCAAAACTACACAGGCTAGTTTCTAAGCATAACTTTATAAGAGCGAAAATGAGAGCACAAATAATTTATTTTAGAAAATAAGTGGGCAAGACCAATTAATTAATAGATGGGACAAGTGTACACATACGACACGACTCAATGTATTAAACGTAGAATATCTAGAGTGTTCTCATATTTGAAGAAGAAAAAAAATTCTCGGACTTACCCTCTTATTCCAATAAACAAATCAAATGCAACATAAATAAATGACAACTTTGTAAGTTTCACAATAGAATAAATTGATTTTTATCATCTCAGCATTACGTAAAATAGTTACAAAAATACAACAGTTTACAATAACCTTAAAACTTCATACAATTATGGTCTAGACCAGGGGTTGGCAACCTGCGGCTCTTTTAGAAAATTTTGTGACGCTCTGAATATTAAATATTTCAGTAAAAAACCATTCCAAATTTTAGATACGATTTTTTTAAGGCATTTGATCCCTCTACAGATAATATTCAAAGTGCCACAGAATAAGATAAAACAGGGACTTCTATGTTTTTCCATGTTTTTTTTTCTTTCAATATATATTTGGCTCTTTGTCAACAAAAGGTTGCCGACCCCTGGTCTAGACTATAACTAAGCACACAAGAAAATCTAATTTTGAACCATATTCATTGAGAAGTTGACCCACTACATGTAATGCATATATTTACTGATATTGCGTTGGCTTTGAGATAATTGTTTTTTTTTATCTTGGACCATAGTTGCGTAAAGTTACGGTGCTAATAAACTAAACAGACTTATTTAATCCGATAACTAATCAACAACAGATCAATCAAGCATCTCTTCCTTAAAAAATAATTACATATCAGTATATAAATATTAATTATTATCTAACTGATATTAAATAATAAACAGCGATAGCTTATTATACCTTAGCGTCAATGACAACTTGAACGCTTTCAACTGGACCATATTTGCTAAAGATGTGATGTATCTGCTGCTCTGTTGTGTAGATACTGAGGCCGAAGACGCCGAGGCACCTGTTTGGCTCGGGGTTGTCCTGTGTCCCAAAATATTTCTTCATTGTCTGACAATGGGGTTTATTTTCAAACATAGATTAAAACAAAAAAACAAAAAATGAACAGACTTAAAAACTTGAAACTGATTCGACTGTAGCTTGTGTAACTCACCTCGTGCATTACAGTAAATATTTTTAATACAACAATGTTTATAAGGAAATGAGCAATCCTCAATTCTGTTTATAATAGAAATGGTATCTATTTTTTTTTAAGGATAGATACCTAAAAAAAGATAATGATTGAACATGGCTATGTTAATTCTTGATAACACTTTCCAGCATCGTGGATAGTGTCTTCCTTGAGCAAGCCTTAAGAAGGCTGTAATTGAAAGAAGATAACAAACAGTACAATTCTTATTAAAGAAAAGTTTTTAATGGACCTACATGATAGGCCTCATACAAATTAAAATGTAAAAAAAAAAAACAATTTCAAGAATAAGCTTATTATTCCATATTGAATGGACAAATGATAGAATAATATAAATTTATTACCAAAACCAATAGCACATCACATAAATAGGAAACAAATTAGACACTCAATTTACTCATTAATAAAATACAAATCTCCAATTTGAAGATAATCTTGTCTGTAAAGTTGGAATACAATATTGGTGGCATAGGTATATATAAATGCAGAAAAACATTAAATGAATTTTCAGTTAAATTATAGACTATCAGAGAGGGAATAATATTCTCAACAAGCAGAACCTTAAAGAAACCCGGAATTCCATTATTCAATTAAAATATCTTTATAATTGATCTCCGGCAGCGACAGCAAGGAAATCAAATTCATAATAAATGATATTCACAGTTTAAGCAATCTCTGGAGGGGTAGATAATTTATCACTTCTGTCAACATCGAGTGGAACTGTCTATTCAACATAAACAAAATGGAGTATGCTCATTTTCAATACTTCTATAGAATCATTCAGGACTGAACAAAAAATAATTTAAATTAAAAAAAAAAGAAAAGAAAAGGGTGAGTGACAAAAGAAACAGTCAAAAACAATTTACATAATATCCACTAAATATAAAAATATATAAACAAAACATAACAATTCAATAAAAAATAAATAAAAATGTTTAGTAATTTTAATAGTTCAAAACAGCATTGCCAAGTATGTAACCTTTTCCAAAGCACTAAATACATTATTCATTCTCCATCTCACCTAAACTGCATTTAACTTCAATTTTAATAATTTTTAATTAATTGAAAACATAAGTAACTAAAAAACCTCTCAAACATTTCAACAATAATTTATTTCATATAGATTGGCTCCCTACATTTACCCTGGGTACATTAAAAATAGATAGCATCGAGAATGGAACAGGATATACTCACATGGTTTCAACCAATTTGGGTGATTGAAATAACAAACTAATTCCCGACTTCAAAAGTTTTTCAGAAATTTCAATCGATTCCTGACTCGGTATATTAAAATAAAACTTTAATTACGCACATAGAAAGAAGCTTAAAATTTAAAACTGCAAATTATTACAACATGGTTTATTATTTCAAAATAGGTAGCCCCATAATTAGCACGTTAGCCTGTTTCTTCTCTGTCCGTGCCAATACTTATACTTGTTATGCACTCTTATTGCCAGAAGCCTTCTTCAAATGAGATGAGCTGTATTCCTTTATTCTACAACACCCCGTTACGCCTCTTACTTTATGCTTCTCGCCATCTTCTCAATTGAAAATATTTACTTATATTTAATATTTATATTCTTTTCCCTTTGCATCTCTTATGATCATTTACTTCACGTCTTATTTTTCCCCCATAAAACTATCATTTCAATCATTTTATATGCCATTTGATTCTTATTAAAATCTCTATTCAATCCAATCAAACCCCAAGAATTATTAAAAACACGCATGGTCCTCTACTGTTAATTGATGATTACATCTATGGTGAAATAGTCCACCAACATTGAATGTGCACTTAAAGAATTTAAGATAGAAAGAAACAGTATGCTAATATAAGAAATAAATATAGTGTAATAAAAATATGCTATAACAAATTAATTTGTGAAAAGTAAACTTCCCATAAATATATAACTTATATTTTTAAATTCCCATAAATATATAACTTATATTTTTAAAAACACATTTATAACGACGTTTCGAAATCCTTCTTCGTCTTCAAGTTATTTGTTTTCTACAATACAACAACCATTAATTAAATCCAAATATTTATAACTTAATTTACGATATCTTTTGTTACTATATTCAAGATAGTTTACCTTTAATTTACATTATTCTCTCCCCCATGCCCTGCCATCAGTATAATTTTACTTTGTCAAATCCTAGCTGGTTATAATATATAAAAATATTTAATTAGGTAGTAATTTCCCTTACTGTCTCTGTCTCATATACTGCACCATCATTAAAATTGAGCCTTGTACTAATCCTTGTTGTCAAGATGCACCCCTGCCCATTCTCTTCACACTTGCTATTATTGTTGTTTTAAAATAATGTTACCATTATATTCTCTATACTAAAATCAATATGCCTTTTGTTTAATTTTTAGATCATAAATTATATTATATTTAGTTTATAAATTATGTCTACATAATGGCTTTTTAGATTGACTGCATCTGTTTTGAAATTAACTACCTTATTTATGTTTTTAGCAATGTGTATTGCTTCTAATAAATACACATAACTTGAAGACGAAGAAGGACTTCGAAACATCATAATAAATGTTTTTAAAAATATAATTTATATATTTATCGAAAGTGTACTTTTCACAAATTAATTTATTATATATATATCAGCTTCCCTATAATTTCTACTAATAGTAGAAATTGTTTAATATAGTAAATATGCTTTGGAAAGTGTTGCAAATACATGGAATTGCTAATAATCATATAAATTAATCACTAATCATAATCAATAGTCATATAAGTTAATTGTGACAGTTTAATTATCCAAACTTGAAATAAATAAAATAAAAACCTATAACTATGGAAGGAGAGGAGAGGGAAGGAAATAAGGAGAGAAGGAAATAGGACACTATGATTGCAGACGATAAAGTTACAAGTTGAGTAGAATAACTATTGATATAAGTAGAAAAGACCTATCAGAACAAATCTCTGAAACATCATTCCCTTAATAAAAACAGTGTAGCCTTTAGGAGCTATATCTATTAGAAACAATTTTAAGGCAAAATAACTTATCATATCAAGCCTAAATAGCTATTCCTTAGGTATAACAAGGCATAGCAACAGGATAGAAGAGTTAATATCAATATAATATAAATTAAGTGGTCTCATGCCTGCTAAACTAGATTTTTGAGAATCTTTTCTAGTAATTATTTGGCCGCATAGCCCGATGAATATAATTGAACAGCAAAACGGTGCAAAAAGTGAAATAAAAATCATGAAGAATTAAGTAAAAGCTGATTTTCCAACAATTTATAATTTTACATTGTACATTTATTCTACAGTAGGTGCAATATATTTACTTAAATATATTTTATGATATCTTGGAATAAAAAAATTTCTTTGTTCCTCCCTTAAGAGTTTTTGATTTTCGAAATGATCCTAAAAGGCAAAATTAAAGGTAAATAAACTAAAAAAAGAAAAAAAATCAAGATTATTTGAAATGAGAAAATCAATATTATAAATACACATATTTTTTTCTTTATTTAAATAAAATCACAATTGGTGTCAGCCATTAGTACATTTATATTATTTTGTTTGAAGAAGAAAAATAGAAGGACTTCAAGTGGAGCTGTAGGTGGAGGTGGCCAAATCAAATCAAATCTTACTATTATAGAACTTTGTTTGAACATTAACAAACGGTACTGTCCTGTTAGCTATGCTCACTCGCTCTACCTCTAGCCAACTATAATACCAACAGCAGCTGCCGCCTCTTACCTTACAATACACAACCAATCCCCTATTTTATTGATTAAATGCCACTAGTTATTTCTTCAGAAACTCGACTAAATAATAATAAACTAAAACTAAATTATTTGGAGAACTTGTTATAGCAAGTCCTACAGAGGCAGCCTAAGGAGGCAGCTGGGCAAGGGATAGTGGGTTTGGCCGGCTTTAGCCAATTGCTTGCATCCAAACTTACAATTTCTAATTTCAGCTGTCTCATTTGAGTCTTCGGGCAACTTCGCCAGGAGCCAGTGATAATGCATCCCGTTCGGGTTACATCATACATTACACTGACACATATGTGTACTGCCCTTGTAAATGAAGAAATGAACTTTATGAATTTTTACTTCCTTCTACGCAATAAAAAGTGTTGTAATCGTGAAAATTTTCGGTTTTCACATTTCAACTGAAATATCAATTTTGATAAGTTTTGTCGTGACGTCTCTTGTATGTATCTCGCATAACATAAAAAAGGTTAGCAATAGAAAGTTAAAATTTTGTATTTAGGATTATTGTAAAATCTAGTTGTGAACCTCTTTTTTTTTCTGTTACTGCATGATAACCGGAAGTAGTACTTTGCTTGAAGGTCATTATCGATTTGCATAAAAAATTATATTAAAATGTAACGCAAAACTTCTCAAAGTTATTATTTATAACTTATATAATGATTTAAATAATATATTAGATTTTGGTCTAAATTGGGAAACCAAAAGCGAAATTTTACTTGAAGGTCATAATAAACTTACATCAAAAATTATATTAAAATTCAATACAGAGATCATATGGTTCAAAGGTAACAAAAGCGATTTTTTTTTATTTTTTTTTTTTTATCCAAGATCACATTTTTTGCCACCGATTTATAGTTTAATAGGCGTACAAGGAATTCATGGGGTGACCACATCAGATTTATTTATTTTTTTGCAATTTTGGGCTTAGTGACTCACTCCAGAGCTAACAACATTTGGATAACTAAGAAATGACGACTTTGACTATAAAATAAACAATGATGAACCTAATAAAACTCATGAGTGAAAGAGTTTTTATCGATCTTTAGGAAATTTTAGATTTTGTTCTATCCAACAAATTGTAACAACATCACTTCCTAGCCTTCAATTCAATGTAAACCATTTTCCCATTCTTTTAATGGTTAAAAATAACTATATTTTTATTGATATATTGATGTTTAAAAATTCCTAAGCCCTCTTTAAAAGGCCCATGTAAGATAAAAAAATATCGTAGCCTGATATATCGAACTACTATTTCAAGACATTAAAAAGATATTTACCAATATATTTTTCGATATTCATATCCCTACTACAACACACACAATCAATAATCTTCAGACTTATTATGCAAGCTTGCTGGCAAGTTTCCAATACTGGCTTACACATGTCCTCTTTCAGCAAATATATACTGAGACTCACTACAATAAATTTCATAACAAATTGCACGGACATAAAAACCCACTTGGGGGGACATGAGACATTTTTTTTCTCTCATGCCTGACTTGTTGCTAAGGTAGCTAAAACAGAACAGTACCACTAAGAAATGAGGAAATCACTTTTCAATTAATGATCTAATGACTGATGTAAGACCATGAAAAAAATGTATAAAATTAATTCACAAAATGAAACGATTTGATTTGAGGAAGGATATTGAAGTGAAGAGGAAACAAGGAGAATGCATTGTGATAGGTACTCACCCTGCTACCGTTGTGTCTGCGGCGATTGGACATCGGGCTGCGAGAATGAGTTCTACCTCTTCCTCTTCTGTAATGAGGAGGTGAGTAACTGTCACTGCGAGACGCTGACCTGGAATATCTGCGATAAGATGAGCGGCGTGGAGACCGTGAGCGTGAGCGATATTTTGAACTTCGCCGTGATTTGTGATGTGAACGTGATCTTGATCTACATATCAACAAGGAATAAATGTTAGCGTAATTTTAAACACATACAAGACATTTCTAAAAATAAAATTAAAAATACAGTTACAAATTTCACTATATTTATAAACTACAAATCAAACTGATGTTTATGAATTTGAAGAAGAAAAAAAAAATTTACAGTAACTAATGTGTAATGTAAACTAAACATTAGTTTAAAATATGTTTAACTAACTGTTAAGACCATTACAGTTTGATTTGAAAATAAAGCTTTCAATAAAATAAAATACAAAAAAAAAGAAAAGATTTATCCTACTTACAATGCCGTCATTAATCGTTAGAATGAAGACCAACAATTTAACAATAAAGGCTTTGTCAAAGGAACTATTAATTTAAGATCAGATTCTTACCAGTTTTTTTTTTATTTATTATTCTTCCCATCCAAAAAATATAAAGCTAAGTTATGAAAACAATACCGCCCCCTGAACAGCGTCAATACCCCTCCCCAAACTTGTAAGAGGTCTTTTGATTATACTTCTTGATATACAGCATTTGTTCTTAAATGGGCAGGTTTACATTAAGGGAATCCTGGAATGTAAACATCGTTAATCTGAATAAAAGTAACCACATTTTAATAAGTTTTGATCAAAGAGAAACCACGGTAGGACAAGTCAGAAATTGAAATATACAATGAGTTTAAAATTAGATTATCAAACAAATAACATTAGAAGGAATAATTTCAATAACAAGCATAAAACAGATATAGGGGAAGTACTGTACTGGAAAGTTTATATTACGAGGGTAAGCTGAAAAGTAATGCAAACATGATTGTAGAACGTGAACGAAATAACTTTCAGAAGCGTGCCAGGTGGCATATAGCAGTAACATTCCCTATCTATAATTTTAAGTTCTCAACAGTTTGAAGGCCTTGTGTTCATCCAGTGTATTTTGAGTAGCGGAAGGATAGAGACATGTTCTAGTGCAATGTCAATGAGAGTTAAACAGTGTGCTCTTATCGAATTTTTAATTGCTGAAAAGGTGACTCCTACTGAGACTCATTGTCGTTTAAAGGCTGTTGATGGTGACGATGCTGTTAGTGCAGTAGGTCTACTGTTAATGGATGGGTACTAAAATTTTGTGGTTGCGAGCCTAGAAAAACCATAATTGTTCAAGAAACTGCGTTTTATTACGTTCTGTGCTGATGTACAATCACTGTCACAGATGATAAACATTGCAAACTCGTCGACGATTTGAATCAAAATGACCGGCGAATCGCTCAAAAGCGTGTCGCATACCATATTGGAATAGCCAAGGAATGTGTCGGTTTCATCATTTCTTCTTTGGAAGAGGCTATGCAAAACCTAAAGTTTGAACAGATTCCATACCCTCCTTGTGATTTTTATTTTTTCCTCTACTCAAGAGAGACATCAAGAGAGATCAATACACCTCGTACGATGAGGTGAAAGCAGCTATCAAGTCCTGGATCCAATAGAAGTCGGAAGAATTTTTCAGTGACCGAATAAAAAAACTTGTTACACCGGAGAAATGGGTTAGGTCTTAACGGTGACTATGTTGAAAAATAAATATATCATTTTGAATCTTAAGAATTGTGCTATAATGACTTTTTGCCCGATCTTGCTTATTTCTTTTAGTTTTTGTTCTACAAGAATGTGTGCATTGCTTTTCAATCTACCTTCGTACATAAATAATCAATAATAAAAAATGGCATGTTTTTACAATCATCGCATGTATTAGATATAAAGCCACACAGTAGACTCCCAATAATTTTCTGAAGTTTTTTCTTTATTTTATTATTATTAATATATTTTATAAAACAATAATTGTTAGTTTAATTTATTAAGGATCAATGATATTTCCTATAGAACTGTCAATGATACTCATCTGAACCACAACTGCTTATACAAGAGGCGATTGTTCAGAACTTTTTTCTTTTTTTATTATTATTTCGTTTGTGTAAGCTACAGTCAAATAAGAAAGCTCCCGTCTACACATCAAAAATCACTAACTGAATGAGTTTGACAGTTGATCTTCCTCAGATCCCTGTAAAGGTAGAATCTGAACTAAATAATATAAAAACCGGTTTCATTAAATTTATCTAATAAATGCTATGATGGCAGAAGATGTTTATAGTGGTATAAACAGAAACAGAAATGAAAAATTCCCTGCAAATAATATACATGAATCGCTAATAAAAATTAACTGTGAAGGATAACTGGCATAGGCTATTTGCACAAAACTGAAGTTATCCATTAAATAATAATTAATAAACTGTTATTTATACTTACTGATGTTTTACTAATGGCACTACCAAAACTGACATTTCATATAAAAAAACAAGAAATTTAAAAGATAAATAAATATTACTTTTCTGAAGTGATTTATAAAGACCTAGTATTTTTCACTTTTTGGTACCATATACCCAATTCTGCCATAAATACTGTTACAAAAGTTGAACTTTGTTTAACATCCTTGGTTATTATTTAGATAATCCTTAACTCTATCAGGTTATTTTCTTTACATGTCAGGATAATAATCCCAATTAGTTTGTATTTTTCTTTTAGTTAACATGGAGTGGGGTAATAAGGAAAACCGAATAGCTGTGATCATCTTACACAAAGTTGGAAAATGTAGGTAAGAGATTTTCAACAATCTGACACCTTTGGGTATCAGCCGTATGTTTGTGTACCGCACTATAAATAGATATAATGAGACCCTATCTGTATGTGACAGACCTCATCCCCGCACTGTGAGAACGGCAAATGCAGTGAGAGCAATGGCTGCTCGAATCAGAAGAAATCCCATTCGAAAACAACAAATCATGTCTCAGGAAATGGGAATCTCTGTCAGATCAATGTCTCACATAATAAAAAGTGACCTTAGGATGGGTGCATTTCGAAGAATGACAGGACAAAGGCTAACCACTTTCCTAAAAAAAATTAGAGAGGATAGATGCAAAGTGACCCTACAACACTAATGGTCTTCATCGTAAGATTTTGTTTAGCGATGAGAAAATTTTTACAATTGAAGAAAAATTTAATCGCAAAAATGATCGTGTGTACGCACACAGTTCTAAAGAAGCCCAGGAAGTCATTGGAAGAGTGGAAAGAGGCCATCACCCTTCCTCAGTGATAGTTTGGTGGGGAGTTTGCTTTGATGGCACCACAAAGCTCCATTTTTGTGAAAAAGGAGTTAAAACAGCCGCTAAAAACTATCAGGACGTTATTTTGGAACATGCTGTCAAGCCTCTAAATGATACTCTGTTTGCTGGAAGTCATTGGCTTTTCCAGCAGGATTCCACTCCAGCTCACAAGGCCAGGTCAACTCAGCAGTGGTTACAAAAGAACATTCCGAGTTCATCTCTGTCTCGGATTGGCCCTCAGGAAGCCCTGATTCTCAACCCACTAGATTACCGGCTTTGGTCTGAACTGGAGAGGATGGCATGCCACAGAACACACCCTAACTTGGAAAGCCTCAAACAATTTCTGGTCCGAGCAGTTGAGGGCTTTCCTCGAGAAGTGCTGCTATTGATGACTGACCACACAGATTAAATGCCGGTATCAAGGCAAAAGGGGGACCATTTTGTGTAATTTATTTTTTGTTCTACTCTCTATAGATATAAATTTTATTTTCCAATAAAATTAAAAAAAAAATTAATTTTTCCATTGAAATCTGTATAATTTCCTTGTAACAATATTTATGACAGGATTAGGTAATAGAAATTTTATTTAGCCACTAACTGGATCGTACTTCTTCTCTACTTCTTATGATAGTTGATAAAATATAATTAAAAAAATTGAGCACAAATTATTGAGAGTCTATTGTACTTATTTTTGCTGAATACTTAATTGAATGTTCCATGCATTAAAACACATTTTTAATTTAAGAATTAATAATAAAAGTGACAAACTATAACTCCATAAGTGAAATATAAGTGCAACAGTTTGTAAAAACTGAAATGAAACAAATGCAAACCAGAATAAACAAAAGTTACATTAACTGTCTAGAACAGAACAATTTTCTCATAATTATCTATTGGCTTTATAAAATTACCCTTTTTCCTTTTAGAAATCTTGGCAAATTTATTTATCTAATTTAATACAGGGAAAATCCATAAATGATTTTACTTATTTAAGAAACATTGCCCCCTAAATACCAATATTGATAAAAGAACGTTTCTTGAGGAAGAAGCCAGTATTTTATTAAATATAAAATTATGTTCAACATTTCTGACTGAGCAACTTACTTTAATTATTTAATGCTTACCAAATTAAGTTTGTTGGGTTTTTTATTTTTTTTTTTAAATTGTAAAGGAAGAAAAATAAAATAAATGAATAAAAAACTGCTAGGAGTTTTTTTGTAAGCTTTAACCGGCATCTTTGAAACAAAAACAAACAAATTTATTCATTTAGCAAGAAGATAGAAATTAACATGGTTGATTAACTTGGAACAGAGCCAAGGCAATAAATTACGATGTAAGCACATAATTGAACATCTATTTATGTAAATTTATGACCGTATCTAAACATTTTTTATTAGCCAAGAAGAATCATAAACTTTCATTACATCTCCAGACCTCATAATATAACTCATCAATCAGAACAAATCTATTTAAAAGATACCGTAGACATCTTGAGATGAGGGTTATATTAATACTAATAAAATTCAAACCGTTGAAGTAATCAGTTCACCTCATTTAGATTAATTCATTTATATCCCCGTAAAGATTAATGTGACTAAAAATTTAAGAAATATTATATCTCCAGGAAAGCAAGTATCTGGAATATAAATTTTATAAAACTTACTGAAATGGAGAAAAAAAAAAAAAAAAAAAAGACAATATTTAAAAAATAAAATAAACATAAGGTTTTTTTATAAAGAAGTAAACATTTGAAGATGTTTGTATGACCTTAAAGTGACCTCATCAAAAAATAAATGGCTTACTGAAGAAATATTTCTTTTCTTTTACAATGCAATTTTAAATAGATTCAGAAAAGGAGAGTAAAAATTTATGCCAAAAGGGAAATAACCGAAAGTGAAATTATACATAAAATTCGCTATTTTATTTTTATTTTGTCCACATAAATATGTGAAACAATGTGTAGATTTTTTTTTTCATTTTGATTTTCAAAAGTTGAGACCAGCCCCTGAAGCTTCAGAAAGTAATAAGTGGGTCTAATGAGAACGATTGTATCCGTTGTTATAACGAATAATAATGTCAAGTGAAATGAATTGTGTATATATTATGTAGAAAAGAGGAGCAAGAACCAAAACTTGAGATACCCCGGGGACCTTAATTAGCGCATAGAATAGATCAAGTATACAAATTAAAAAAATGATTTAATTAGAAGAAATAGACCATTATATCTAGTAAATAATTATTAACTACATGGAAAGAAAACTTATATCACTAAAAAAAAAAGTTATTCATAAAGCAGTAGCTAGAGATACTTCAATCAGAAATAACTTCACTAATGATTGAGGCCTTCAGACTAAATAGGATTGTACACACACATAACCTATCAATAAAATCATAATTTGCCAGAGATCAGTCAGATGCAAATATAATAAAAAAAAAGCTGTAATTTATTATATTTTCAAATGACTGATACCGGACAAATTATTATTTGAAATAACCATTGGAGTCAAGCATGCCTCACTTCCATGTATCGTCGGTGCAATACCAAAGTGGTACATCTGAAATTAGTCAAACTGGGAACATTGGAATTGAATTAAGTTTGCTTCTGCAGGTAGCTTAAATTAAATTGGTCATATTTTGCATTCTTAATTAGTGACGTCACATATTTATTTAGACATTTCTGGCATAGACAAGGGAATAGAAAACCATTAAAATGCAACAAAACCACGAAACTGCAAAATTTACAGATATGGCACCTTAGCACTGCACAGATATAAAATGATAAATGTCAATTCCATTGATTTATCATGGGACATCTATGTGCGTATACAATCGTCGTATAAGCATTTAAAATAAATGACAAATAGCATTTAGTTTGTGGCTGTATAAAACACAAAGTCCCAGGTACTCACATTCCAATAAGAATATAATGAGATAAATAAATTACACACGAAATATATTGTAACTAAAAGAGGTGAAAACTGCTTACATCAAAAGTTGAAGAATTAAAAAACCATAAGATCCAAATGTTTTAACCCGAACATGATTTTAAAATGAGAAACCGAAAAGACGAAATATTAAAATGATTTTTCAAGGCAAGGAAGGATAAAGCATAAGGATTAGGATCAGGCGAGGGAACTGGTTCCCTACCTTTAATACACAATTGACATATTTTCATTATGAAATTTCTTCCTTCTTGAAAAAATAGTTTTCAATTTGTTCAATTTCTAATCTTGTTCGATTCTCATTCCAGGCGAGATGAAAACGCTTGATAAATGGGGAACTATTAATCTTCTTATATCTTCATAGTTACTATAACATAACAATGTTTTTTGGTTTTTTGTGAGAAAAAAAATACTAAGGTTTTCATCCATTCAGTTAAAAAAAAATTTTAAAGAAATGAAACTTAACAATGAAAAAATAAAATAATGCATGTCCTAAAATTAAAAAAAAAAAAAACTAATATAATTTTAAATACATGAATGGGAAAATATTAATAATAATAATATAATAGAAAAAACAACCCTTTGTAAATAGAGAAAGCGATACATCATTTGTAATTTGAAGGAAGACTTGACAATATGATTTCATTAAAAAAAAAAAAATGTCTAAAAAGTAAAAAAAAATAAATGATTATTAACCTGTTTTAATTTAAATTCTTTCCTAAAATTTTATCACCTCGATCAATAATAGAATACGACGAAATGGAAACCATTACAGTTATCCCACACGATGTGTCAAACAACAGGAAAGAATAAACAACCAAATTCATACAATGTGGATATTCTAAATAGTAAAACTTAATTACACTGTATTTGATTCAAACAGTAGTAGTTCATTTTTTTATATTTATCAAAACAGCTCAATAGTGATTGAACAGTACAACTGAATTTCTATTTGTTTACGCCATACACCATAGAGAGCACGCACTAAGGCCTATATATGACTATTGTGCACCATTTGATTAAACTGCAAAGCAAGGGCAGTCCTTCAACCTAATCAAATCTTTATATATTCAATAAATCCAATGATTCAGTCTGAAAATCTGTCATTGCCAAAGTGCGTGTAACATAAGCAAGCAAACGCATAATGTGAGAAGCTTTGTAACAAATAGAGTTCTACCTTTGAAACTGTAGAAGAATCTGCTGATAGGGGATCATATACATGATTATGCTTATATTATCAATTTTAGAATTATTAGCACAATAATTTATGAAGTATTTATAAATAAATTATAAATCATTTTTAACATCGCATCGACAGTGGAACGAGAAAACTGTATTTCCTCTAACAGCCGTGGAAATAACTCTTATATCTATAACCTACCTTATCAGTAGCCTAGTTTTTCGAGACTCCAGTGAAACTGATGAAATAGACATATAAGTTTTTCTCGTACTACAGTCGATGTATTAAAACCTTTTTTATTAGTTCTTTTAGTTTTAGTTACCACGGGGAATGCTAAGTTCATTCAATTGTTCTAACAGAAAGGAACGTTGCTAGTCCTTAGTAACAGCCATGTCAGTAATAATCTGATACCTATTGTCTTCGTGTATAATTTGGAGTCAGTAGTTTTTTTCGCAAGATTCAATAACAACATGTATCAAATCTTTCAGAAATACAGACAAAGAAGTCAGTTTCAGTTAACTAATTGAAAATTGGATCAAAAATATTTTCATTGAAATTGTTTTTTGCAACAATTGTAATAGAGAAAAGACAATAATATTTCTTTAAAATATAGGACTAACTTTATTGCTGTATACAATTATAAAAAAGCCTTTTTAGGAGATGGAATGATATATTCATAATCTCAGTTCCAGAACAAACATAAGTAGTCAACATGGTTAAGAAACAAATACAACCAGATATCATAATAAGTGATCATTGGAAAGAATAAAGAACATTAAAAACAGTAGGTACAGACATCTAACTGTTAATTACTAGAACTATTTTGTTAACCTAAACACAATAATAGAAAACTAATGAATTTAAATCCTATAGGAGTTAGCAAAACGAGGAAGTAAAAGCAGGAGAGGAACAAGAAGGATACAGATAATATAATATAATATTGGAGTTTGGCTGAAAAATAAAGTGGAAGAAAGATATTAAAAAAGTTTAATAAGGTAAGAGTAAAGGTCAGGCCATGCATGACCGCAGTGACCAGTCGCAAGCCGGCCGAGTTTTGGCCAACACACAGTGTGGAATTGCCTCCTGCAACAGAATGAGAGTGCTAATACCATCGTACCGAGGGTAGTATGTCCACAATGAGGGCGCACTGAGCCCAATCAGATAGGTTCACTTTTTTGACGGTGCGGTCTCGAATTGCCTTCAAGATAGAAATGGAAAAACTAGTCAAGGAAGTCTATAAGTTTCCGGTCCTATATGACTAGAAAAATAAAGAAATGTTGACCATAAAGAACAAATTCGGAAGATTATGTCCACAAATTTGCAAATTAAAGTCTACATAAAATTTCGAAGTTTTTACTATTTAGTAGGTACTACACTACCTTTAGAAGAATTCTCAAAATGATTACAATTTAATTATAATATATTCAAATTTATTTAGATATTACATACAAATGTTTGCAAGTTTTTTTGTCTGAAGTAGTCGATTTATCAATGTTGCATAACAATAATTACTTTTACTGGAATTACTAATAGTACTTAAGTAATGGGTACTGAACTTTCTCAAAAAAATTTTGAGTGGTTCATACAAAAAAAAAATCTTGAAGGAGACACTTTTTTTTTTTTTTTTAAATTAATATAGTTTAAAACAGCTAACATCAGATACTACTAGATTACTGGCCAGCACACCAAGTCAATTGTGTAATCAAATTTTTTTTCAGAAATACTTAACTTCAAGGTTGGATGGATTTAAACTTTTAAGGTAATATTTAGAACGAAAAATAAATTAAAAGTTTTAAAGCTAAGGTTAGGTTAAACCAACGCATACACATGCTATGACCAAGTGTGATTTTATTTAGAATGAGGCGAGATATGGCCGGCTGCGGATCGGGCATGGTGCTGTCATGTGTGTCCCGACTTTAATCCAAATGAACTGCAGATAAATTGTTAAAATTAATAACTCTGTTTAATTAAAAAACATGTGTACTTATAGACATATCAAAAACTTATTGACTTACTCTGGTATAATATTAGTCTTCCGTAGTAACCACGGACAAGATATTAATGAATGAAAGAAAATGTAATGCTTAGGCTATGACTATTTCCTGATTATTATCAGATTTAATGGACATTTGATCTCTGAAATGCAACATGATCTATTTCATTAATGTATGCTGTGATTACAGATTGCATAATATTTCTGATTGACTTGAGCATATTACAATAACAGAAACTGTCACTGTAACAATATCATAGCTTAAGTCATGAATGTAAGATACAATGTTATTTGCACATAAAAATATGCATCCAACGATTAAACAAAGCTAATTGAGAAAAAAAAAACATGAGTCATGTTACATCTAAAGCAATGATTTATCACAAATAATGAATATAAGATTTTTGTTTAATAATATTCATAATTGGTCATTACTATCGATATAGTAAAAAAAATGTTAACAAAAAGGGTAATCATTATTAAAGCAAAATACAAGTTTTAAACTTTTAAAAATCATATCACTATTCGCTGAATTCAAGCTATCACCGTTGAAATAAAATAATGATAGAAAATAACATAAATACATTAAATTCTACTAAGAAGTAAAGAAAAATTAAACAAGTATCTTCAATCAGTACAAAGCTATTATATCTGATATTACAATCTGTAGAACTTACATAAAATTGCTAAACATATATTTGAAAGAAAAAAATTGAATCTTCTTAGAAGACTTCTACTACTAAAGGCTCAATGGGAAAGAATGTAACTAGAAATATAAGAAAGAAATTGATTAAAATTGTTGAATGAAATTCAAGATAACCCCCTTTCCCTCCAAAAATGATAATAAATAAAATAAACTTGATAACGTATTATCCATAAAATATAATAAGCTGTATTAAAATTTTAAACAGTAGTTGCTTTCTAATAGCGACGGAAATCTGTTTATAATTCTGTGGCGATCTGATAAAGGCCTATTCTTTTCTATTAAATTCTTTTTCACACTGAGTTCAGATCATATTGTGTTGGTTGATAATGAATTTTTAACCTTTGAGAAATAGGATATGAGTCAACGAAACAGTGTCCACATTCCATATGAATACTGTTTTATTGGCTTATATCCTTAATCTTAACGTTAAATTTCATTATAAACAAACAGAATATGATTTAAACCCAGCGGCCCTCCCCCAAAAAAAGAAGAAAAACTTTTGCCCCTTCATCCAAACACCAGAATATCGAAACATAGTGAAAACTATACACAACCAGACATAAAACAATATTGCAATACTAATATACAAGCCTCACATTTTTAAGCTATCTCTGAAGAAAAAATAAACAGCTAAACCAATACATACACTGACTCAGTTTATACCGGATACTTAAAATGGAACTAAAACATTTTTAAGCTAAGTTCAAATTAAAGAAAGCGTTGCCAATTTCGTAAACAAGGCTAAATAAAATATGGCATCCAGACTAATTTAGATTAATGAAGAAAATTAAATTCATCACATTAATCTTATCATAAATTATGTGGACCTGTTCAACCATATTTCTCTAAACAGTAACTAATCATTTAACTTTTCTTCTCCAGTGGGATGGGATAAACTAAATACAGGTAGCATAAAAATACTAAATTCTATAATATTCCTCTTGATTAAGATAAACAGAGAGAGGCATAAATTAAGGGTGTAAATTAATAATAATGATTATTAGCTTGAATGAGAAAACCTAAATAAACAAAAACAAATAAGTACACTGTCAAGGAATACAGCTTACAAAGAAGTAACCAATTACACTTTGTTGCTATGTACGTGGTTGTGTCAATAGAACATTTTATACAATGACTCATATCATAAAGGGTTATTGATATTAAAAATACAATGATTTGAATTCCTGTTATTGATGGAATGAATAAATTTGCAGAGACACAATCTATAATGTAAACAGATAAGAGTGTAGCAAACTCCGTAATGTAATAATTTAAATGGCGAACATTGCAATAACTAAACAAGCTTGAATATTCAAGCAGTTGGATATAATCTCATCTGAATATGATTAGCGTTGCTGAACATTTCAAGATGGATGCATCATTATTTAAAAAGGAAATCCAGGCACATATTAACAAGAATTTATTTATCTTTAGTAACAACTAAGTTTATTCAATATTTACTTTGCTGCCAAAATGAATGTTTCCAAAAATTAATTTTGAATTGTAGGAAATATCAATATTTCCATCAAATTAGAATAAGTTAACCATGGTGTATTTTATGAAACAACTGATATTGGTGATTAGAACATACAAAATTAACTTAAATTCAGTTGAGGGGTGCTTAAGTCATTAATTGTTAAATTACTGATATAAAAAAAAAAAAAACCTGTTACTAGAGGATTAATATCAAGTAAACAGTTTATCACAGATAACTATCAACAGGAAAATCACCTCCCCTACATTATAATAAAAATAAAACACAAACAATATAACCCAACATAAAATTAAATACAAGTTAAACATGTAGGCTTAAAATTAAGAAAAATAAATAATGAAATTTGGAAACAACTGTGCAATAAACATTGTATACATGCCCTAAGTGTAGACTACATATCGTGGTATAGATTTAAACACTTAATACAAAACAGGTTAACAATCATATCCATAACCTTAAATATTAAACAACTAAATAAGTTTACAAATCACAAAGGATAATAAAAAGTCATCACTTACCGGGACCGAGAGTATTTCCTTTTAGTTTTATGGACAGAGGGTGAGCGGGACTCGCTACGGTCTTTGGATCGTGACCTGTACGTCACAATTTTTTTCTCACCATCACTTCTATCTGACATACTGCCAACCGGACTCTATAAACAATTATAACATTAAACATAAATTAAAACATTTACTATACATGATACACAAAACACGATTATCACAAAATGAAAAGCATACATACAAGCACCAGGTGAACAAACAACTTAAAAACAGACTGGATCAAATTGATTAAACAACTGCCTATCCAAGTTACCATAAACATGAGCACATGTTGCTAGGAATGTTTGATCAATATGTGCATTTCAATTAAAATTAATACAAAAAACATATAAAATATAATTTCAAATAAAATTTTATAAATACAACAACCAAGCATTACAAACATTCTTTACATTACACAAAATAAAAATAAATAAAACCGGTAAATCTAAACAATAGGTAATTGTTCTTTTTATCACATCCTAACAATGTCAGAATTATATTTCAAAGCGTGCACTTTATAGAAATAAATTTAAACAATGCTCGGCTTTGTGTCTAACATTGGAATGTTCAATCAATGCAGCATAACAAGGCTCAATTATAACAACAAAATTAATCATTTAAAATATAATAGAACGAAACAAAATGACAATGCACTTACTTCCCGGTTATTTTCATCTTCTCTGTCACTCATTTTCATGGGTCTTAACGAAGTTCTATCTGAGCTTTACTAAGCCGAAAATGTGGGCTAGCAAGGCGCCTTGAGAACGCAGATTGCAAATGGCTACCTTGACTCTACTGATTGCCTAGAGGCGGTATTCAGCGTTCTTGCCTCCAAAAATAATTATCTTATTTATTCGTAAAATAACAATATAATCACCATAATAAAGTAGTATATTTTTTATTAGTTGAAATATATACGGATCTAGAATTGTTATACTTATTATTTCAGAAGGGATTGGATCAAATTGGATTATTTAACTGATACACTTTCCAACATGACGTTAATTTAACAATTTAAACATTTAAATCCGATTTTTATAATTGTATGAAAGAGTAAAAATTATGATTTAAAGGTATCTTTTAATTGAATAAAGAAAACTGTATATGACAGTATAAGAGTACAACATAGTTACAAGACGAAGTTGAAAGAACGTTTATTTATAATATTCTAATTATTAAATAATTTAAGAAAAAAATATTTTTTACATTCTTCCAATCATAAAATAATTATATCAAATCTTTAATGTTTATTTATATGTAGAAGGCATCCGGTTCTTTACTTTGTTTGTAACCTGTCAGGGCCTTCCATGATGAATCCTTTGTTGTGGTATTTTCTGTTCGAAATGCTAAAATAAGCCTGTTGATGAACTAATTTTATTCATTTTCTTAACGTCCGCTGAGGATATCAAAATGACTAGCGTGAGGTTGGAGGTTCAGTGGTCTCCAGTTCATTCTGATAGGTTTATCACTTGGGGTACAGAAATATTCCTTTATGAAACTTTGTTGAAACAAGAGAATACCCGGGAATCTTCTTGTGAGTTCTCAATCTAATTCTTAAAGAAAGTATATCCTGTCAATTAAAATATTATACCTATACTCATTATGTTATTCTTGCAGATATTGATATATCAGAAACGAGTGTTGCACATCTTCTGGCCACAAGTTCAAACCATTACTATGTCAAATGTGTTGATATTTACCCTAGAAAAGAACATGATATGCTTTTAGCAATAGGACAAGCTAATGGCAAAGTTATATTAACTACATTTAGTGCTGTCAAACTTGAATCTTTGAGTGGTTTCAATAATCTTGAATTTGGTAAGAGGTTTTAAATTTTGAATGCATATCATGCCTTTGTGATTAGCTATTGTAGGTGATGGACCCTTAGGGTCAATGATGACACTCCGGTACCTATAAGTTGATGGAATGCCATGGTCTAGGTTTTGGTTTATGTATGGTTAGGTTTTTCAAATATAATGTCACACTAGTGTTTTATTATGTTTGGAGAACACTTATCTTTATCCTTTCATTTCTCATTTTGTAAAGTATCAATTCTGCTTGCGCCTAGAAGTAGCATAATAATTTGAAAGAGCAAGGAGTATTAAAGAAACTGGTTAAGGTGAAAACGTCTGAATTGGTAATTTGTATTTCGAGTTTGAGGTCAGTAACGGTTAAAAACAGGACAAATTATTTTCCCCAGTTTTATTTAATTTAGCTCTGGAATATATCTGAATGACAATTCATACCTAATGAAGTTGTAGAGTAATTTACCGCGTTTGGCTTTACTAATGATTTGTGACGTTGCGGAAACTGTTAAATTAAAAATAATAGTACTGGTGGATCATGAGGTCTTGAAATAAAATGAAATATGTAGTAAGTAAAAAAAAAAAAAATTGGGTACTGCTTTACAGTCGGGAAACCTAATCACTTGCGTGGGCCGAGCTTACTCGAAGGTCGCCACATTACCATTCTCTACCGCCATTTGTTGTTACTAACTGCTTTGTATTCATCGGAATTATTAAATTTATTACTGGCTTAATTAGATATTATTTAAAATTATTAATGCTCCCGACTTCTGCTCACTACGTTCACCCAAGAGAGAAAAAAAAACACCAACAGATCCTTCAGTTGAGGTCAGGGTCTTACCATAATTTCAATTATTACTGCTTTAATTAGATCACAGCTGTCAACTTCCACTCAAACCCACAAAAGCTCCTTTTCAGTTGAAGTCGGGCCCATATCCTATTTTAAATTATTATTACAACCCACAAACCACTGGAAGTCAACAGCACTAATAATTTTAAATAATATCTAATTAAAGCAGTAATAATTCCAATGAATACGAATACAAATTGTCTTAGAGAGTGGTAGTTTGACGACCTTTGGGCAAGTTCGGCCCGAGCCAGTGATAACGCGTCCTTCATTGTAAAGCTGTACCAAAAATTACCATGATTTCATTTATTTTGTTTCCATAATACCCATATTTTTATCATGTCAAATTTTTTTCTTCAAGTGATTTATAGAAATATTGCATTTAAGTTGGATCAGTTTGATTTATTATTATTATTGCTTTAGACTGATTTTGATATAAGTTGTAAAACCGAATTCGAGACTAGGGCAGGGCTATAGCATTGCTGTAGAGTTTGAATGAATTAACTATCGCATGTATATAATTATATGGTTGCAGCGCACATGAGTCAATTGTTTTGGGACAAGGGTTGCAGGTTGAAGGTCGCAACTGTTTTGGGACAAAGGTTGTAGTTTGAAGGTCACAGGTACTGATCGGGAAGAAATACTCCATAATTCATGGTGATCCAACAAACATCTTCAAAATTATTATTAAGCCCACGCTTGCCTACTTTTTTTAAAAATGTTTATTAACTCATTAATTAATAGTTCGCAAGATATTTTCGCAGCTTCATGCTCTGCCTTAATTGAACGTGGTTGAGAAATTTACGGCCGGCAAGTGCACTTGCTCCGTGTGAACTGTAGGTCTTGAGCTCTCCTGTTGAATAAAAAAGTTGTGGCATATACAACTTTTTCTAAGAACAAAACATGTGATCTCGCCCGTTTAATGAATCCGTGTGAACCAAGCTATATTGTGCTCATATATAATTTCTTACAACTTGTGTCTTGTTCTTAGTAATTGTTGTTTATATTAATGTAAAAATTGTAAAAATGTTTTATATCACTATTTTATTTGTTCTATCGTAACTTTATAAAAAGTGTTTTTGTTTTTTTAAATTTTATGAACAATTACAATTTTTTTCAGTACCAAAACATGCAAGACAATGCAATGTCGTATCGTGGAATAAGACTGATTCTCAGCTCCTGGCTGCTGGACTTGATAGGTAAGGTTTCAAAATTTAATACATAATCTTTTTTTTTAAATATAAAATTTGAAGAAATACTGTCTTCTGATGTTTGATAATTTCTTCTTATTTTTTTCTAAGAAAGTAATCTGAGAAAACTTTATAAAAACTCTCTGTTTTTTACTTCTTTATTAAGATAAGATAAATAAAGTAATAAGAACTTGTTTTAAACATTTTAAAATAATCTGAGTAAAAAAAAAAAAAAGAATGTTCTGCTATCATCATCTCTTATTTCCAAAGAATTAATGTTCTGTTAAAATTATGTTAAATTTTCTGTAAAACTTCTTTAGAATTTTGAAGAACACAGAATTTATTTCCAACAATATCTTTATCAAACACACAATATCAATGATTAGTCAAGAAAATGGAAATCAAAATTTATTCTACAAAAAATCAATATAAACAATTACACTAAAAAGACATACTTGTTTAATTTCACTGGTTAATTTCTTTGTTACTTATTTTTAGAAAAAAAAATTCTCGAAATCATTAATTATTGTTCTAATCTTTATCCTTTAGGTATCGAAGTGACCACTGTGTGTTAGTTTGGGATATTCTCTCTGGAAGACAACATGCCACGGTAGCGGAATTGGGACTTTCTGATACCGCACATTCTTTGACGTGGCTTTATTCGCAGCCCAAAACTCTTGTAATAGGCATGAATAACAAACATCTAAGGATGGTCGATCTCAGAGGTTAGGAAACATAATTGATTTTAAACATTGAAATGTTGATTTTGTGTAGTAATTTACGCTTCATGGCTTTATGTTGTGAATCAGTTTAACGAAAAGTAGAAAATGACCATAATTTTATTCTCTGTTTGGAGCAGGAGAATGGACAATGCACAATTTGTTACAAAATATTTTGTAAATCAAAACTTATGCTGAGTAACTTTTGCAGACTTTTTTTAATTTTCATTTATTTTAAGTTTTACCACTAAATTTATAAAACAAAAAAATTTTTTTACCAAAACTACTTCACTAAATAATAAAACTGACAAATATCAAAATCAGAACATTACTGTACTGATGATACAAATATAGAAAATTCAAATAGTACTTGGAACATAAAAATTCTTAAATGACAAACTTACAACAAATTTATTTATATTCGTTTAAATACAAATTGAATTATTATAGTTGTTATCAAATAGTTGGATTATTTTTCCCATTTGTTTATTTCTTGTTTATTCTAATTAAGCATTTTATCTGTTACCCCATTCTCGTGGTCCTTATAACGAACAATGCTATATTTTATATATAGTAATTTCTAAAAAGACTTTAAAAGTTGTTGGCTAATTAAATGTTTACTTACAGGGTAATCACCGAAAATCTTTGTTATTAGCGCTTTGTTGATTACTAAAACATAGCCGTTGTTATGACTGGCACTCATTGTAAATTTCAAGTATAATTGCACTGATTGTAATTCCAAGATTAAAAAAAACACTATGAACATCTATGTTGAAACGTTTGTTGCAAAAAATTCCGTGCTACTGTCGCTCAGACGGAACTATTTGAACCCTTCAATTAAAACAGAGCTTTACAAAAAAATTAATGAAACAAAAAAATAAAATAATAACAGTATATATTATTTATTTAATTTTTTAACTGATTGAAATTTTAAAATAATATTTATTGGATGAATATGTTACTCTATCAGAAATCAATAGTGCCTATTGAATATATGTCTTTTTGTTCGCTTAGTAAAAAAATTATTGAGTTAAAACTAATAAAATCAGATTTCCCATATCAGGTGTAATTTTATTTATTTATTTTTCAATCGGATACTAAATAAATATTACATTATAAATAACAAGACAATGCCGCAACTAATAATAGTCCAAATTGCTTTTTTATTGTTTAGAGTTTGTTGCCGACTTAGGCTGACTGTTTTTTCTGAAATTAATATAATCCTAATCAGCCTTGAAAAAAAATATCAACTTAAAAAAGTACATTTTAATTATAAGTAATAATAGGCACAATAAGATCAATTTAAAGCCATGCCGGAGTTTCGAAAAAGGTTGCTATAAGACCACCTAATTTTTCAATTGTTTTAGTGTAATATTTCGACAGTATCCCTTCAACAGAATCAGAGGAAAACCTCTTAAGTGCTACGGAAATAATAGTGATTTTCAAATTTTTAAATTTGTCATTACAATTTTCCAGATCCTTCAAAAGCAGCTAATTCATCCCAGACCAAGGCAGTTTTTGGTATTACAGTTCCTTCTTACGAAAGCTCATTGTTGGCAAGTTACGTCGAGAACCAGGTCGTTATTTGGGACATTCGTGCTTTTGATAAACCAGTGTATACTGTGCCACAGGGGAAACCTGTTACCAAAATATTGTGGTGCCCTACAAGGTTAGAATTATTAAAATATCTATTACTAAGTATTTTATTGATTTTTTTTTCTTAATGCAATAAAATATTATTTGTAGTTTATTAGAAGTGATGAGTATTCGACTGTATTGAATTTAAGGATTATATATCTACAGGGTGAGTCGGGAGGAATGGGCCAAACTCCAGGAGTGGGTTGCACACAGGAAAATAATAAAAGAAAACTATATATTCTCATCCGATTTTCATTTGTTTAAATTGTATTAGCTAATTACAAATAAACAATATTTCATACATCTATTAGCATAATGATTTTGTTTACAACAGATTATAAACAAGTTACAATCAGATTAAAACATTTGTCAATTGTGTTAGTGATCATAACAGTGATTTCATTCTTATTTTCGTTTGTATTATTAAAGTCTTACAAAATGCCAAACACCTATTCACATAGTGAATATGCAAATATGTTGTTTGTTCAAGATTTTTGCAATGTGAGTGCTGCAGCTGCTACTGAGGAATATCGGCAATGGTCACCTCATCACAGACATCCTGATAAAAGGTATTTATCAGAGTTTTCAATAAACTGTGCGAGAACGGTCACACTTCTCAGTGCTACAACATCCGAACGAGCTACTCGCCAAGGTTTCAAAGAAGTAGAAAATATTCTTGATCTAGTAGAAGAAGATCAAACGTTCAGTTCACGAATAATAGCTGCTCAGTTGGGCATTCCACAAAAAAAGAGTAATAAATACATTCCAAGGCTTGTATCCATACCATGTGCAGAGAGTACAGCACCTGCAACCAGAAGATTATCCTAAATGTATGGAATTTTGTCAGTGGATAAGTGACAACCCTCATGTTATATCGCGCATACTATTCACGGATGAAGTAACATTTACCCGTGACGGCATTAATAACACTCACAACTTCCATGTGTGGGCTGACAAAAATCTCCCATGCATAAGGCTAGAGAAATTTTCAACATTAGTTGAAAAGCCTGTTTTCGGTAAATGTGTGGTGTGGTATTGTAAACGGTTATTTAATTGGCCTTTTCATTTGAGAGAATCGTCTCATAGGAGTTTATTACTTCGATTATTTAGAATTTGAATTACAAGGACTAATAGAGGATGTTCCTCTAAACATTAGAATGCAAATGCACTTTCAGTATGGCGGAGCTCCTGCTAATTTCGATTGTCAGGTGAGGCAACATTTGGACAAAAGATTTCCAGATCGTTGGATTGGTCGTGATGGTCCAATTAGTTGGTTTCTAAGATCTCCAGACCTCACAGTACTGGATTATTGTTTATGGGGCTGGTTCTAAGATGAAGTATACACAGAAAAAGTAGACACTCTGGATGGACTAATTCAGCATATTAAAAATTCTGCAGGCTTCATTAAAGGAAGATATAAAACAATCAGGAGAGCAACTGTCGTCCTTCGAAGATGAAGCTGAAAATGTTTAGAAGTCAATGGTGGTATTTTTGAACCTTTATTGAAATAAGACTTTGATAACCGAAATGCTAATACATATATGAAATCTTTTTTATTTGTAATTAGCCAATCAAATTTAAACAAATAAAAATTGGATTAGAACATTGAATAATTTTTATTATTTTCGTGTGTGCAACCCATTCCTGGAGTTTAGCCTGTTCCTCCTAACCCGTCTTTTATATTTATAATCTAGATGATATATATATATATATATATATATATATATATATATATATATATATATATATATATATATATATATATATATACTCATATACACTCCATATAATCCACTGTTTTTTTAATTTTAATATTTGATGTTTTCAAGTCAGTTGGACCCTAAATAACATAGAAATGAAGACATTTTTTTTTTTAAACTAAATTTTATTTTATAATTTTTTAGATAGTAAAAAAGGAAGGAAACAAAAATAATCACCCTGAGTGAGGGAAAAATTCCCAAAGTCAGAATATCAAATTTTGTACTGTGATAAGTTTAGGGTTAAATAAATATATATCAATAGCCTAACCTTAAAATTTTATAAAATCATTCTTGAAATTTTAAAGTTATAACCATTTTCATAAGGTAGTGTAACGGATATACACAAAATTTTTCTTGTAAACATTCAGGATCTTGATGTATTAATTAGTTTCATTATTAAATTTATTCTATTTTAAATAAATATTCAAATAGTTATAATCAGAGCAGATTCTATTGATTCATTCTTAATCCTTCGATTGCTTATACTTGATATTTTTTAGGCGAAGTCTTCTTGGATCATTACAGCGCGAGAGCAGGTCTATTCATCTACACAATGTTCAGCAGATGGACGATATGGAAACATCAGTTTTAGAACGAAGTGTTAAACCTGGCCTACAAAGTCAGATCACTTCGTTTTCTTGGCATTCAGAGCATGAGAATAGGCTTTTAGCTATCACTTTAAATGGTATGACATTTAGTTATTTTTTACTTTTACTAGCTGATCTGGTAATGCTTCTCTATTGCTAGATTTACATATAGATTAAATGAGCACAATTGAAAGTTTAATATCAATTATTGTATGTAGTTAAAATTAGATATTTACATACGCATTATTTTTTTGACTTTCCTCTTTACACTTCTCTTAGCAATTTATTAATAAATTTTTAATTACATTTAAATGAAAAATTGATAAATTTTATTATTGTTTAACATTCTGGGAACCATGTAGATGATGTAGTTAAAATTTGATAAAGATTGGTTAGTAGTTTTCAAGGTTAGCGGTTGCCAACGAAAAACTGTTCTTTTATATAATAGTCTGGTGATAAATTTAAAAAGATTGCCTTTGAACAGAACATTCAACACCAGTTGAAACCTTAGCCCGAAACTTATTTATTATTATAATTTCAACTTATTTCAAAACTTATTTATTTAAAATTATTATTATAATTTATTTTCATAATCTCATTTAAAATTGTGTTGAAACATCCGTTATCATGCATACATGATTCCCATAATTTTGGTCTGTCTTACTTCCTGAATTATCTAAGACAGAAATTTTCTTTTTAGAACCCTTGTTTAATTTACATTTTCTAGGGTTCTATAAAATTGGTGATTTTCATAAAAATGTATATAAACTTCAAATTAATGATAATAAGGTTCAAGAGGGTCACTAAAAGTTTTTTAGTGATTTTTTTTTTTTCTCAGATAAACAAAGGTAAGGTAATATGGAGTAAGTTTTCGGGGGTAGTGCGTAATCATCTCGTTAAATCCAAAAGCTGTACTAATAAGACCTGCCCTTTACAGTGAATAAAGTCAGCACTAATCTATCACAAGCCAGTTACGAGTGTTCGTTTAGGTGAAGTATAACAAGTTGCAGTATCAGTTCCAAATTGTTGATTAATTTGTATCTTTCAACTTCTGCTGTACAGCTGTGTCAGTGTTTATCCACCACTAGGAGGACTATTTTTTTATTTTAAATTTTTGCAATCAATGGAACCTTCAGAAGCTGTTCTTCAAAATAATTTGTGATTTACATTTCCCCTTGAGAGTTTTCTACCTAAGTCTGCAGTACCCCAACAAAACATGATAGTTGAGGAAAGTGCAGATCTCTGTTTTGGTACACTTACATGTGGGGTACAATTACCCCTACTATCATGTTTGGCAATTCCACATTTCAATAGAAGTTCATTTTTTCAATACAGTTATTCAATTATATTGTAAAATGTGAATCTCAGACAAGTTTTAACTTTTTTCAACGATTACATGAGTAAAATAATCTCTCCTGAAATGAACAGTTTTGCACTTGTCTCTCAACAGCTACTGCTTGGATAATGAGTCTTTTGCCTACAATGTACGCATTTGTCCCTTAAGGGGCATGGGCAAATTACTAAGTTGAAATATCAATCTTATAAAAATGGATGTGATAGAAGCTTAGACTTGAATGCAATATTTAAAGCATAATTATTTAAGGAGCATTTTTAAAAACAGAGGAAAAATCTAGGGTTGAAAGTGACGATTTTATAGTCATTAAAGGCTGTGGCACGTAGAGTGCGTTTGCGATCTCATATATCCTCATATATTCCGTAGCGAGCTCGTGATCTCATATATTACTATTTATTGCATTAAATATGTTACACAGAAGGCGATCTATTTATCTAGGCGAGCCAGTCTTGACCGATCCATTTCTATATAGCTAGAGCGATATAGAGAGATTGCAGATCGTCATGACAGATTGTGCTCTGTGTGCCAGAGCCTTTAAAGTCAAACTTTATAAAATTTAGTGCACACTTACCCCACATCGACTAATATTTTTCTCTGTTGCCATATAATTGAAATTTTGAATTTTTTTGGCACATTATATCTACTGAATAAAGGATTTTTTTATTAATACAAAAATATGTGCTAGGTTGTTGATTGAAATTTACATTTTTTGTTTGGTCTGATTTGTGTTGCTATTTGATTTGTAAATCATATAGTAGCTCCACAGGGGTGCCATCTACATTAAGAAAAAATTTCAAGCTGATAAATAAAGTAGATTTGAAGAAAGAGGTACCTAATGATAAAAAAAAATCCCACAACTGGAATGTACTTAATACAAACCAAGGTTTTCCTGCTTTCTGATAATTCGGTTCCATCCTCCGTTAGCTCTTTTGAAATCGAGTTTATTTATTTTCTTTTTATATCATAAATGTAAAAATAAATTTATAATAATTGTGTTTCAAAATGTTCAAATACAATGCTTGTTTCACATTATTTTTTTTTTTTTTTTTTTTTTAATAAATTGTAAAGTGCCGAATGAAGATTTGTGTCATCAGCATTGTTTATTTTTGTTTTTCTGCATTAATTTGTCAAAAAGGTAAAAACTAATTGAATTCTCATGTCCGAATCGTAAAGTTATCTTATCTGTAAATGATAAAATGGTTTTTTTGATGGCCAATCAGTTTTTAATCAACTTTTGTTTTTTTAAATACTAAATATTGAAGTTATTTTTTCCTGTTTATATTGATAGTGTTTTGAGATGGTTTCATTCATGTTTTTCTTACAGTTTTTATGAAAGAGGAATTTATAATTAAAGATTATTTAAAATTTTTTTTTTGTTTACTACTATTTAGGTTGGTTAATTAATCACTCATTTAAACAATGGTTTGTATTCACATTGTGCTGGCATTTTGTATATATGTATATATAATAATTGCAATTTTATAAATATATATATATATATATATATATATATATATATATATATATATATATATATATATATTTATAAAATTACAATTATATAAATATACATACATAATGCCTACCTCGAGGTCTAATGACTTATAGAGATATATCATAATGGTCATTTATCATATTTTATTTACAGGATCTATCATGGATTATACTGTTTTTGAGAGAATGACCCTGAACTGGTCATCGATGTCTAATGTAGTTTGGACTTGCGGACAGAGAACGTTAAAAATGGTGAGTGATGCAGATGATATTTACGAACAGTTGGGTGACATTTCGAGTGCCATGAAGAAAAGGGCTCTTCGAGGATATGGATTGAAGGTAATGTTTTTATTTAGTACCTAAATAGTGAGAAAATTATTTATTTTAAATTGGGATCATTTGCACTAAAATTACATGTTGATAAAAATGAATTTGTTACAGTGAATCAATTTGATCACATGTGTAATAATATTTAATTTAATAAAAAATAAAAATCCCGACTACAGAAATAACTTTTATATCCTACTACCCTATTCGTCCTAAGGGAGCGAATGCTTTATCCAGTTTTAAAATTTATTTATTCATTTTTTTTTTTTTTTTTTTTTATTTTTTTAGGGGGAATTGAGAGAAAACGGATTGCTGGTCGACGAAATCAGCATGAAAGAAATTTGGATTTGGTTAGATCACAGTAAATCTCTTGTCGACGATGGTACTTTACAAACTGTATTTAGCAATAATCATCCAGGAATTAGGTTTGCAATCTATTTATTTGCTTAATCAATTACATTTAATATAAAAAAGTCACTTTTTATCTATAATCAATTTTAATTTTATATCGTGAATGTTATTACCTTTTCTTATATCTGTACAATATCATTCAAAAGTTTCTTATGATTTGCTATCTTGTAATTTTTTTTATCTATTTATTTAAAACACATTTTAGAGATGAAAATGGTTTAACACTTTTTAACAGTTAACATTTTGTACTGTATTATAAAATTCTACGTATGGAACTAAGGGACCAGTATGAAATAATATGCATAAATTTATTCAAAGCAGAGATTTAGTCATTTTAATTGCTCAAAATATATAACAATTTCATAAAAGAAAAAAAGTTAAAATAAACAAAAGTTACTTACTATAAATATAACATTTGAATTTAAAAAAAAAAATGTATTCTGCATTGTAAGTTTTTTAATTAATATTCTACCTATTAGAAATTGTCAATTAATTAATAGTACCTCTGCTTTGAATTATAGTAATAACTTTTATTTGTGGAATGCTTTCATTATATCATTGAATCATTTTGTTTAATATTATGTTTTTCAGCCAATTATTTTTTCTGATCCTTGATTGATACTATTATATAAATTAATTTTTATATTTATTCCCTTATTTAGATATATATTGGGCATGGATGCTAGTACATCATCAAATAGTATAACTGCCAAGTCAGAGCTTACGTTTGTACCATGGACTGGAGTCGCAACATCTTCCTCGGCCAAAGTATACAAGTAAGGGATTTAGTGCCCATCATTCACTTATAAATTTTTATGTAAGCTATTTTTTTTTTTTTTTTTAATTTTGTAAATTTAATAGTTTTGAAATATATTTTGATTGATATTTTCATTTTTCAAATTTTATATTTCGTTGATTGTCATTAAGGTTCTTATTTTAGGAGCGAGGTTCGTGATAAGGCTTTATGTCTCTGCAACTGGCGGTTCATTCATGATCCTCTAATTTTGAATGATACAATTGGCATGTTACAACGGGATGGTATAATAATATTTTATCATTATTTTTAGTCTGTTGGTTTTAATTTTATTGTAAACTTTTATTGGGATATTTACATTATAAATTAATAACTATAGTTATACTCTATGCTTATTTATGTGGAACTTAAAGAAACATACACTTTATAATTATATAATTTTGTTGTATTTTTACTCCTCCTCGTATTGTTTTAATGCATTTTTGCAACATAATTTCAGGATTGATAACAAAAGCTGCTGCCTTAGCTGTTTTCTCACAGCAACTTAAGCTAGCTATAAAACTGCTCTATGAAACAGAATACAATACGGTCTCAATGGCACTTTCAGGTAGGAATAAAATTTCTTCCTTACTTCTTCTTTGTACAGGGTTTACCAGACAAAAACCTGAAAACTTCGGAGGTCGATACTACACCTCAATTGTGACAAAAAAATTCCTATTAGCCATCATCCAATTTTTAACAGTTTCTTAGGAAATTTAAATTTAATGTTTTTTTTTTTTATTTTTGTCTTTTTTCATTATAATCTTTCTTCTTCTCTTTGGCACTACGATCCGCGTGGGACCTTGGCTTCCTCAACAATTTTCCTCCACTTTTCTCGATCTACCGCAGTAGTCCTGGCACCAATCGGCCTCAGATCCACGTCCTCTAATCACCTAAGCTTCTCCAGGATGTCCTTCCATTATTTAGGACCTTTATTTCATCATCTGCATCTCCTATCATGTATACTGGTAAGAGAAATATTAAAAAAATTTCCTCTGAGCCTTAATATGCAAATATGCTTGTTGACTATTATTTTTTGAGTTATTGTAACAATATTTTTTTTCCAGGACCGGGTTATTAACTCAATGCTCAACTCCCAACCAATTGGACCGGGAGGATTGTGGTCTAGGTCCTCATCCTCCAGGCACATTCTTTCACCAGAACTGAAGAGCTATGTTCACGCTCGCAGTATATCTCCAGTTCCGCTTCTATGAGATGTCCTGAAGACAGTAATCCTCGCTGAACCTGGGCAGTAAATACAACACCTTCAGCCTCACTGATATACTAGGATTGCTGCTGTTCGATATAATCCCTCTATCTCTTCCAAAAATGATCTTTCACAAAATCTGATTATACAAGAAGAACTGATGAAACGCATCCACGCAAGTTGCGATGCGACGCATGAAAATCAAGCCGAACTGCATTTTGCTGTAGATACCATTCAAAGGATGCCTTATGCATCATAGAAGGAGGAAGACACTTTGAACATTTATTATTAATTACTTCTTCCATTTTTTTGTATACCTGTCCAATGGTATCAGATTTAGTAAAATTAAAATTTAATTTCTCACAAAAATGTTAAAAATCGGTTGATGGTTAATAGGAACTTTTTTTGTTGCAATTGAAGTGTAGAATCAGCCTCTTAAATTTCCTGATTTTTATCTGGATCATCCTGTTTATGTTTAATATGGTAGTTATTTATATATGTTTAATAAGAAGTTATATTTAATATTTAAAATTAAATAATATGCTTAGGATATACTGATGACAAGACAAGTGTTTGGAGGGAAGCTTGTATAGCTTCTCGAAAAAAACTTCAAGATCCGTATCTCCGAGCAATTTTCGCTTTTCTAACTGCTGATAGTGACAACTATGACTTAGTGATTGTAAGCCTATGATTTTTATTAATTTATTAAATGAAGTACAATATATATTTTATTATAATATCCATTATAATCTTCACACTTAAAAGACAGAAGATAATTTATTAATTTAGTTTTTAATATTTCTTCACATCCTAAAATAATTTACTTGAGATTATATTTAAGCTATTATACTTTTTTTTTTTTTTTTTTTTTAGAATGAGCAAGGTATGTCTGTAATAGATCGAGTGGGTTTCGCTTTAACATTTCTATCCGACTCAAGATTAGCCGAATTTATAAACTCTTTAACCGATGAATTAACGCAGGAAGGAGATCTGTGTGGGATTATTCTTACAGGTTTGTATATTGTATAGCTTTCAGAGCCTTTTAAAAAACTTCTAAATTGTGACTTTTTTTAATGCTTATTGTGAAAGCAGTGTACAGGTATTGTGTAAGCACTTGCTATAAGCAGTTTAGCATTAGCCATAATTATATTGAAGTAAATAAAAAATATTTTAAGATGTTTTTGCTATCAACATTTTAATTAAATTAAAATAATTTAATAAAAACTACATTGTTTTATATCTCATATTTAACTGAAATTGATAAATAACTTGAGCTGAGAGTTCCAAGAAAGCAGTAAGTTATGCCACAAAGTAAGCAACAAAATGTGAAAATTTAAGTTTTTTTATTTTAGTATAACGGCAAGGAATCAAGCAAAACCCTCCAAAAATTTTGACTGCTTAATGCTATCATTAATAAATGGGTTATTGCTATCAAATACTGACATTTCTTAGTGATGTGTTGTTAATTTACTTTAATTCAAAATGAGTAATTATCTTATATATTGGATTGGAATGGATGAAATGTCAGATTTGTTTATTTTGATGAAATCATTAACCCATCAGTGTCATTGTCGCAACAGTTGCGCCACGCTGATGTATCCTCGGTGGCCGTTACCCGATAGACCTTCAGCTACTCCCACCAACTCAATTCTCTCTCTCTTGCTCTGAAACTAACAGCAAACATCATTAAATGGCTATCCTTCATTATTATCCACCGTCCTTGATTTAACCAAATATTTATTTTAATTTAGTGGTTCTTTTCCCAGGTACCGTTTTTTCTTATGAGTTGGCTATTTATTTAAATAAAATTCAAAATAGTATATGTAATTCTGGTTTTTAAAAGTTCCTTTAGCTTGGTATAATCAAAAATGCAAGTAATATTTTATATTTTGTTGTCAAATATTCAAGTGTTTGTGTAATATCTTAGGAACTTAAATTTCCTATGTTCCAGCCCAATAGTTTCTGTTCTGTTTTATGTATTGTTTGTATATTTTTTAAATATGCTTTACTAGCATATTCTATTTAATTATTTCTAAAACTTATAATATTTGATTTAGGAATGAGCCCTGAGGTTATCCCATTACTTCAATGTTACTTGGACAACACAAGTGATGTTCAAGGTGTTAGTGTTTTAGCGATGAGGGCTTTTCCACCATATCTTCTCGAACATGAAGCTGCTCAATATTGGATCAATAGGTATCTTCTACTTCTATTTGTCTTTATTGCATAATTATTCCATTCAAATGTAGTTATTACCAGAAAATACAGGCTCTCAACAGCTTTTACACAATTTATCAGTTTTCAATCTCATCATAAAGAACTTTTTTTTTGTATATATGTTCCTTTAGTAATTATAATTACTTTATTTTCTTGAATCAGTTTAAAATATACATATAAATATTTTATTTTTATTGATGGTTGATTGTATGGTAAATTAAGAAGGAGGTAGGCAAAAAGTACTTTTAGTAACGAGTATCGGCTATTTTAATTGAATACTCTCACCAGACTAGGGATGGAAGGAGGCTAGCCTAGAGCATGGTTACTGTGGAATGACGCCCCCCTCGTTCCTCTCCCTGGGTACCCGAGTTCAGTGCGCAGCACAAATACACACAGAACACTACACTAAACATTTAAACTGACACAAGGGCACCTACGCTATATATCCTAGGAAGCCACTGGAGGAGGAGCAAGTCAAAGTACTCTGAGGAGGCAGCCCCTCCATCCAACTCGGGGGCAGCGGGCTAATAATCTGCTCCCCTTACATATATACTATAATGAGACCTCATAGAGAAAAAGCCGGACTGATTTATGGTAACAGACTTGGAAAACGCCAAACCTCAGACTTGGATATCTTTAAATAGACCAGGAGGACTTCAGGTTCCCCTAACAGAATTGGACAACTACAGAGTTGACATAGCCACTATCCAGGAAATTGGCTGGGCAGTGGGCTTATTGAGAAGAAATAACATAGCATTTATTATAGCTACCACCCCTACCGAAACATCAAGTGAAAAAGAGAAGGAGAATTTCTACAACACATTAGAAAGAGCCCATGATGTATGTCCTAGGAGTGATATAAAGATTTTGTTGGGGGACTTTAATGCTAAAATCGGGAAAGAAGAAGTGTACAGACTAACCATTGGCCTCCGCAGTATTCATGAAGAGAGTAATGACAAGGGGAAAAGAGTTTGATCCTTCGATACCATCATGTGGATGTCAACTGAAGGGGAAAAGGATCATCAATTTTGGTGCATCACAAAATATGATTATAGGAAGCACAGTATTCCCGGGACGACAAATCCATAAGGTTACGTGGAGATCACCTAAAAATGGCACTAACTTCAATCAGATAGACCATCTGCTGATTAGTGCGTGATACAGAGCTAATCTGTTAAGCATAGAGTATACAGGGGTGCAAACGTAGATTCTGACCATTATTTGATCATTGCTCGGAATAGGGCAAGAATTTCAAGTGCAAAGATTTGCAAATCAACTGCTGTTAAAAAATGGAATACAATGAAACTGAAAGAACCTGGCACACTCATTTCCTTTCAAAAACAAGTAGAGGAAGGAATGACATATACACTTCACACAGTCAATACGGAGAATATTCAGAATGTATGGAATGGTCTGGAAGCAGTCGCAACCAAGACAGCAGAGGCTATACCTGGAGTTAAAGATCCCAAAAGGAGATCCCTATAGTTCGACGAGGAATGTAGGAGGGTAACTGAAGAAAAAAACCTGTCATATTGGCTATTGGTACAGAAACGGTATACAAGGCAGGCATCCTAAAAATATAGAACGGAAAGACAAGTTGAGAAGAAACTCCATAGAAAGAAAAAGCGAGAATGGGAGACACTCAAAGATAGAAATAGGAATAGAATGTTTTTCCAATAAAAACAGAACCCCCTTTAGACCGAGACTTCAATCTTACAGAAAGGAGGATGGCTCACTTCTCACTAATAAGAAAGATGGGCAAGAGATTTTAATGACCTGCTGAATGAGGGAGTAGCTGATCCAGAGCAGGATTATGGGAATCCCAACATTAGGCACAATGATATAGAAATAGAACATTTGAACAAGCAAGAATATTTGTCAGTTGACATCCGCATGATGGTATAGAAGGATCAATCTAATTAGGGATTGATAAATTATTTGCCACTTCTATCAATTTGTGTTAGTTCAATGCGAGAAGAAACCAGTACAAACTTTTCTGTTTGATATAATCCAGTTAAACCTTGAACTGAGGATGCATGTATAACATTCGAAACTAGTTTTCAATAAAACAAATTTATAGAAGTGGCAAATAATTTATCAATCCCTAACAATATTTGTTTATTTGCTTCAGTAAAATTAAAAACATGTTATTTCGGGTTACTTCAACGGAGAAGTAGGAGAAAAAGATAAGAAAGAAGGTAACAAAAGGTGGACATAGGAAGGTACACTTCTTTTCTAACAAAAAGTATTAGAGAATAAAAACAAATTTGAATAATAAAAAGTTCTACCATCTTTCCACAGGCAGTGCCACTGTAGCTACCCTATATCTACCCTGGGTGCCTTAAATCCTGAATTTAGCGTACTTATCATTTAGCATGCTTAATTAAATTGTGGGTATCCTTAGTATTATTTATTGCATTCATTGGTTTAATTTTGGATCATTTTTTATTCATTATAATAATTATCATTTGGTTTATTTATACTTAATTTTGTTGTTCAGTTACAGGGAATTGTTAGATACTTGGCGGTTATGGACTGAACGTGCTGAATTTGATGTACTCCATAACAAACGAGCACCGTCTCAGCCCGAACAGCAAGTTTACGTTTCTTGTAACTTTTGTGGCAAAAGTGCCTCGGCTTTGAATCATTCAAGAGCAAAATATTCACCTTTTCCTCGAATGTCTAGCTCTGCTAACCAATACAAGGTGAGTAAATTTAAATTTGTATTCTTTTAAAATACCACTTTAGATAATTAAGCCATTTTTATTATTTTTTAAAAATTTGGATTGACTATTATACCAGACAATCCAATGATTTTCAATTTTTCTTCTGGCAGGTGTGGCTAAATAAATTAAGTTTAAAAAATATATATATAAAAATATATATGTATAATGTGAAGAAACTCAATAAATTTTCTTTTACCAAGCCATTTTCTTTTTCTTCAGACCAGTTGAGAGTCTGAAAATTGCATTTTTTAGGGGAAAATGAGATTATGTTTTTTCGTTTTTTTTTAACTACACATGAATTAATCCAAGGAAAGAATGCCAACAGCTAATTAAACATTAAGGCTTCTATTAAATATGCTAATAAAAATTCATTCAGAAGAGAAAGCAGCAAATATAGAAAATACTTTGCTATTTCTTCTTGTATTGTTTGCATACATTTAAAAAAGATGTATTTAACTTACAAAAATATAATTTTCTCCATGTTTTAAGTATTTACATCTCATAGGAATGAGATAATTTTATATGGCAAAAATTTATAATTATGTCTCCCCTGAAAACTTAATAAATTTAAATTCTCCTGAATTTTAGTGGACTTGGTCATAGTGTGAACTCTGTATAGACTTAACTATTATTATTATTATTGCAGATGTCTTGCTGCCCTAACTGTAGAAAGCCGCAACCTCGGTGTGCTATTTGCTTAGTTAACATGGGCACCGCTTCTTGCTATCTTCCATCTACTCCTGCGTCATCAGTTCTCGTCAACCCCTTTGATTCGTGGTACACGTGGTGTCAAACCTGTCGCCACGGAGGCCATGCTGCTCACATAACTCGTTGGTTCAAGTAAGTCCTGTTTTTTTAATCTGAAATTAATCACTGTTTTATCTTACTCTATTACTTTATCAAGGGCTATGGAAACTTTGAAAGCTCATATTTTAAATAAATTTTACATTTGATGAGTAAGGGAGAAAAAAAAAAGGTTTCACAATTTTTTTTCAATGTATCAAAATGAAAAGGTGGATTTTTCCAGAATATTAGAATGCGAAGGAAAATAAAATGAGAGTCAAAATAAATGTTAGTCATTGTAGTTTCATCCGTACATTAAAACTATAAAAATGTTTTGTTTTTTTCCCCGCCTTTTAACCTCTTGGAAAATGAACCTTTTCGTTATAGTAATAATTATCTGAACTAATTATGATCAAGTGAGTTCAAGTTCAGATTAATATAAATCTCCTAACAAGTTTGATAGCTCAGTGGAGAAGCCACTTTTCTAAGCTTCTGACAAAAGGTGGTCCGCACATCAATGATGTCGACGAAATATCTCCTGCAGTTGGAACATCAATGGAAGTTGAGGCAGAACCACCTGATGAAGAAGAAATAATAGTTGCCCTTGTAAGCTTAAGAATCATAAGGCCCCTGGCTATGATGGAATTCATGCAGAGCTCCTTAAATATGGAGGAAGTGAGGTGGTGAAGGCCCTTCAGAATCTACTCCAGACTATGTGGATAGAAGAAGTGATGCCCTATGGATGGAGTAGGTCTATAATTCGTCCGGTACATAAATAGGGTGACCACCTAGAATGCACCAACTACAGAGGAATATCCTTATTGCCCACTGGTTATAAAATCTTTTCAAAGATCTTGTTCCAGTGCCTCCTACCATATGCTGATAGAGTTATAGTATGGTCCACCAGAGCGGCTTCAGGCGTGGTAAATCCACTAATGACCAAATTTTCAGCCTGAGGACCATCTTGGAGAGAGTGCACGGATAAGCATCAAGACCTATCACCTCTAAGTTGGCATACAATAGTGTCAACTGGAAAGAACTCTTTCCAAGAGGTCTTTTCTGGAAAGACGCAGGCTTGAAGTAAACCAGGCGAAAACAAAATATCTTGTGACAGAGGAAGTGCCTGGTCCAAATGAGACTGTAGCCTTTGGAGAGTACAGCTTTGAAAAAGTTCAAGATTTTGTGTACCTGGACTCCTTGGTGACCCAAGATAATGATGGGAGAGCTGAGACAAAGAGGAGAATCGTCTCTGCCTACCGCTGTTACTTTGGGCTAAGAAAAAAGTTGATCGGCCACATTCTCTCTAGACAGACTAAACTCCATCTGTATAGAATCCTGATTCGTCCTGCTCTGCTGTATGGTTCGGAAACTTGGACTCTGATAAAAGCCAGTGAACAAGATCTCCTTATTTTCGAAAGAAAGATCTGGTGGAGTGTTCGTGGATGGGATTTGTAGAAGACGGACTTACCAGGAAGTATACCAAGCATTTATAGAACCCGATATCGTCCAGATTTTAAAATTAGGCAGATTGCGATGGGCAGAACATCTGACACTAATGGTAAAAAATGAAATACCGAAGAGAATGCTTACAGAGCCGCTCCATGGGACTAGGAAAAGAGGCAGACCTAAGCTGAGGTGGATCGACGGAGTAGTAATGGACTCGAGGGACATCCTTGATATCAGGAATTAGATGACAGCTGCACAGGATTGTGGCGGTTGGTGAAGTCCAAGACCCGTCATCGGGTTGTTGCGCCACAATAATAATGATATAGTTTCAGTTATTCTGCCTCTTTATCCTTGATATACAGTAAAACTTCATTATAACGCTCCTGTTTGTAATGATTTCCCTGCTATAATGCTCTTTTTCCTTGGTCCCAGTCCCGAGTTAGTGGTTTTCCGATGAAATTTTATTCATTATAACGATCTAATTTCCAGATTGTTAGTTTTACGAATACTGAACCAATTTTCATTTCAGTTGCTTTACTTTCACGTTCTAGAAAACATGTTGTGTCAATCTTTATCTATTGAAGAAAAAATTGATTTAATTAAAGAGTTTGAGAAATCTAATTCAGATCAAAAAGATTTTGCCTCATCTAAAAACATTAGTACTTCAACAATTTGTACTATTTAAAAAAAATAAAAATACTAGGCGAGGCTGTTTCTACTTATGACGGAACCAACAGGAAAAAAATTAGACCTGCCAAACATTAAGAATTTGAAACATTGGCTCATGCTGGCTCGAAGCTCTCACATTCTGGTTAGTGACCGATCTTGCAAGAGAAGGTCCTCAAAGTAGCAAATTCTGTGAAAATCAAATTCAAAGAACTATGATTTGACATCTGAATGGAAAATTCAAATTTTGGCGCTCATATCTGGCTGTGATCCCTCCATATCTAAAACGTGCATGAATTTTCAGATTCATGCCTGACAAATCTTTGGTTTTAAAAAATGAAAAATGCCAAAAAAATTGACCAAAGAACAGTTAACGATTCTTGTTTGCACAAACAGCAACTGACAAGAAAAAGCCTCTTATAATCGGAAAGTATTCCAAGCCATGCTGGTTTAAAAATCATAAACCCTCGCTTGCATTTTTTTTTTAATCGTTGAAATATCATTTTAGTAGAGAAATTAATAAAACAGTGTGATTACAGATAAAATTATATTAAAATGTATCCTTTATGATTTATGTTACAGGGAGCACCAGGAGTGTCCTGTTACAGCGTGTAATTGTAGGTGCCTCTCTCTCGATACGACCAGCAACATCCCATCCGCTAGTTCGATCAACAGCTAGCCAACGCCTCGGGCCAGTTCGATTGTTAAATCGACCGCTGGTGCCAGTTTCACACTTTAAATAACATTTTATTTCTAGATCTGCTCTTGCCAAAAAAAGAAATTATCGCATTACTGTTTTATGTGATAGACAATAGACTATTTTATAAGTTTAAGATTAAAAATCATAACTTTCTCTGTTCAGTTGAGCTAAGGGATACAATGATTCCTTATATTTTTTATGTTTTGTGATAAGCCTTCATAAGATAACATAAACTTCTATCGCTTTGATAAAGAAATTTTTTGGATTGTATATGTGTTCGGTATGGATTTACTGGTTTATAATATTGTAAGAAAAGAAATATAGATAACACTTTTTTATTATCAGATTTGCCATATAATCTTAACCAAGATAAATGGATTCTTTTTTATATATAATGTTTAATATATCCATCCATCCCTAAAATTTTTATTTTTTCAATGGCATATAGTTGATTCTCGGCTTTTGATATTTAATTTATTTCGTGAAATTTACAAAAGTTGAAAAATGCAGAAAAAAAAATGATGAAAATTGTATTTAAAATTCATTGAATCTCATGAATACTGGTAAAAAACTAAACAGTCAACATTTTGCTAATTCAGATATCATCGGGACAAATATCTTCCAATTTTATTCTTAAAATTAATTTATCTCATTTGGAGTTTTTGCTATTTTTTAAAAATTAATTAATTTCAATTAAGTTACTGCCGTATAAATATTTCATGTATATGTTTTTTTCTGTCCAAAACGTAAGCAGTCATAATAGTCCAATCATTGAATGTTCAAAAGGAGAGTGTGATTATCACTTAAGGGATTTGTTTTACTAGTTAAGAGGTAAATATATTAAAAGTCCTGGGATCTAGGAGCATAGGAAAAGAGAGGAGAGGGGAAGAAGGCCATGTTTTTCAGTTTTTCGTTTATATCTTAAAAACTGTTGGTCCTAGCTTAAAACATTTTATATAAATAATTGAAGAGGAATAAATTTCCTCTAATAATGCTCCTAATAGTTTTTTTTCGTATCTGTTATAGTTTAAAAAATGTGCTTTGGCAAATAATTATTTATTCTGTTATCAGCCGTGGATCGACCCTGTGGGATCATGAGACCCTCCTGGGAATCACCCAGCCTCTATAACGTGGGTACCCTTAATTGGTGGAAAAACCTGGTGGTTGAGCATGATCTCGGCCAAATCACCTCCTTGCACAAACGTTGACCTAGAAACAGTACGATTCTTACCCTAGTACTGACACCAAGACCCTTCATGAGTTGTAGTGGTATAGGTAATAAAAATGTTTTACATAACATGTTTTAAGCTCGGACTAACCATTTTCAAGATATAAACGAAAAACTGAAAAAAAGTGACTTCTTCCCCTCCTTTCTTTGCCTCTGCTCCTAGATCCCAGGACTTTCAGTACGTTTACCTCTTAACTAGTCCAAACAAAGCCCTGAAGTCAATTTAGGCTGTCCCATCATTTCCGTCTACAACCCCTCATTGTCTAACCTATAACATTCAGGAAACTCACTTGGCATTCCAGAATATTTGACAGTGAACATAATAATAGCATATTATTTACAAATTTATTTTGAAATATTTTAATTATACAGTTTTTTTTTTTTTTTTTTTTTTTTATGACTACATCAATGACTTTAAGCTCATGTGATATTCGCTCGCCATTGGGAACATAGTCTTCTATTATCACATTCAGTTATATATTTTTAATTGTTTCGGCTTTGTAGGAAAATACTCCTTATATTTTCCATTGTTAGAAAAATAAATCGAATCCCACCTTTATTACAAACATATTACTTGATTCTTAATTGACTAGAAGCATTTTTGTTTGTTTAAGGATTGCATGAAATGTTTTAGAGTGGATTTTATGAAATTCAAGGGCTGTCTGTATATGACCATATTTTTAAGTAATATATTTTCTTTCTTTTTATTGTTTAAACAATTTTAGTTTTAGCTGTATGACTGATAATTTAAGACAGCAATAGAAATATTATAATAATTTTTCAAAGTTATGTTAATTAGTATGGCAGTTATTTCTTGTTTTATTGTAAATAATTGTTATATATTATGAGGATATAAAAGCTATTTAAATATTCCCTCCTCTTTGCCTATAATCTGATGATCGTCTAAGTATGTTTAGATTAGGAACTGAGATTTATAATTGTCCTTTAAATTAGGGGTTCTTGATTTGCCTCAGTGCCTCTCTGATATTCAGTACTTTAACCCTCTAGTGGACGGGTGAGAAAAAGTCATATGAAATGATGCATTTCATTAAGAATCATATATTTTCTTATTGAATTATTTTTCTGATAATTATTGCTAATTTTTTCAAAGAATTCTCTAATTAATTAATTGGAGCAATAATTATGTTATATTGAAAATAAATAAAAACTGAAATTGAAAAAGTTACATGTATCGACGGGTAGGATCCCAGGGACAAATAAACTTAATAATGGAGAGAAAAATAGTCAGTTGAGATCCGCATGATGGTATAGAAGGATCAATCTGATGTTAGTTCGATGTTAGTGCGAGAAGAAACCAGTACAAACTTTTTTGTTTGATATAATCCATTTAAACCTTGAACTGACCATAAAAGCATAACATTCGAAACTATTTTTCAATAACACAAAATTATTATGAGAGAAAAATAGATTTACATACTTCAAAATACACAGGTGAACTGAAGCAGTGAGCCGGAAAAGGACTTTTGGTCATTCTATATTAAATCAAACAATAAAAAAATAATTTTATTATCCCATTTTTATTTTTTGAATTACAAATTTAAAAAAAAAAAAATCAAAAATTGACTGTTCTTTGACACATTTTGAATCATTGAAAAGTTTATAACTCCATAACTATTTGCACTACAAATTTTGAGGAGGAGTTAAAATTTTCCTTTTTTTCAATTTCCAAAAGAGATATTGAAAATAATAAACCGAAGTGAGGTAAATCTGAAATTTTACATTTTTGATCCTAACTAATAGTACTGTATACGTATAAAAAAATCATTGAGTTCTGAGATATTAAGTTCCAGACCATTGGTTGATTTGATATGGAATGACTTCTTTGTGGACTCTGAGGATTAGTGGCGCGACATATGGTGGACATTGCTGCCTGAGTACTAGAGACCCACCCGCCCATTGGAGGGTTAAATCTGATTTAAATTTTATTTTATAAAATATTTCTGTTATGCCCGATTAACGTCAGATCGAAAAATAAAATGGCTTTTTGCACCTCCAAGTCTGATTGAGAACCCCGGGTATAATCAATAATGTTTTATATTAAACAGCCGTTGGATCGAAAATAATCTATTCATGGCTGTGATAGTATCGGTACTGTGATAATAGTGCTTAGCTTAACAAATTTATCTGCTATTTTATTTTCAAAATTTTAAATATTATTTTGACATTATTGATACCGTTTGAGGGAAAATTGGTCTTGGTTGAGCCAATTTTTTTAGGATTTCTACAATTTTAGTGTTGCAGTGTTATATATATACATTTATTATTGTAACTAGTGTTGTATGATATAAAACTTTTAATATTTTTATATTTTTTAATACCATGCTCATTTTTAATCTTTATATTTTTTTTTTGGTGATAATTTTTTGCTGTATAAGGTAATACTTTTTGATTGAGAACCTGGATGTAGGATATAAGGTTATTCATTTGTTCTGAATTAAACATATTTTAATTTATTTTTTATTTTAATGATGAAATAAATTTGAAAAGCAATTTATAGAAAATCTGTTCCTAGTGTTTATTAATAAATAATTTATTTATTTATTAAGAATAAATATTTATTATTTATAAATAAATAAATTTTCTAAAATATATTTATGTTAATATATATTCTGCCTGCCTTTCCATTATCCTGAAATAATAAACTCCAGATATTAAACTCAGAATTTAATGGAAGAATCATTTGTTCTTTTAAGTTCTGTTTAATTAGCAAATGATATATATATATATATATATTTATATATATATACATACATATATACACAATGTATATATACATACATATATACATTACAAGAGTGTGGCTAAAAGAGGGTATTATTATTATTATAACAAAAAATTAAAGGCTTTAGTCGAATTTTGTATTTGAAGGAATTGATTAGTACTTGAAACAATCTGTGTGTATATATATATATACACAGATTGTTTCAATGAGGAATTGATTAATACTTGAAACAATCTGTATATATATATATATATATATATATATATATATATATATATATATATATATATATATACACAGATTGTTTCAAGTATTAATCAATTCCTTCAAATACAAAATTTTACTAAAGCCTTTAATTTTTTGTTATAATAATAATACCCTCTGTTAGCCACACTCTTGTAATGTATATCTTAAGCACTAACATGAAGAGGTATAGATGATTAATTATTGGTTTTGAGAAAAAAATACCTAATATCTTTAATAAAACTGAAAGAAAAAATAACATTGCCGTATGATAATGATTATATAATGAGTCATCGTTGTTATAAACCTCAATTGTTTCCACAGTAACTCTATTTTATTTTTTCAATACGCCATGTCTCTGTGAAAAAAAAAAATGGCATTTTCCTCATTGTCACAAGCAACGAATGTTAGTAAGCAGATATTACAAGAATATTAATTGTCTTCAGGAGATATTATAGCTCGCCCACAGAAAGATGATAGTCCGAAGGCAAACTCATGTGGCATTGTTGAAACTAAGGTATTTTTTTTCTTAATCCTTGGAATTGATTTATGAATATTAAATATATACCGTCAATGCAGGCTACTCTGACCCACTTTTTGGAATTTTTTATATCAAGTCCTGATAATTCTGAGTATTTTTCTATTTCTAGTAACCTTTTTTAACACAACTGATCTATTTATAAATTGTTTTTTTTTTTTTTTGGCGAATTAATGTTATCCTTGTTTTTGTTTGGACTACTTTGGCCCAAGGTTATTTTATCTGTTTAAAGCATTGTATAACTTGCTTAGGCCATAGATAGACTTTGTTTCATAAGTAAATCCAATTCTAAATGAAAAATATATTTGAAATTTAATTGAATTGTAAGAAAAATTACAATATAACAATATCTGTCTCTCAAATTGCTGACACAGAAGAAACCTCTTTTTAAAAGTTGTGAAGGTAAATTGTTGTTGGAGATTGTTAAAATATGTGGTTCCCGCCCTCCCTAATCTAGCACACTTACCTAAATAATTGTCTGATCCATTCTCATATACGGGAAGTAGTAGTTGACTATTAAAATATCCTATTTTAGCGTTTATTCTAATATATCTGTACTCTCTAATATAGTCCTTTCCGATTTAATAACTAGGATAATAACCAGGATCTATCGAAGCCTGTATTAATGTTAAAACCGACTATTTTTGAAATAAGGACCTCTACCCTCGCCAAAGCTAGTATTATTTTTAGAACATTACAATATATGTATAAATTGGAACTAAAATAAAAAATTATAAGCTGAATACATGAGTTTTGAGAGTAAATTTAAAATGTTTAAATGACATAAAATACTGCCATTTGACATCAAAACTTACAAATTATTCCGGAAGTGGAAATTATTATTCTTGGTCCCCTTCCACTTAGGAGTTATTCCAGAAGCCCATTTGCCCGACTTGTTCCCCCACCATTATCAGTACCAGTACCCTACAAAGCCTCCTAAGAGGACCTGGAAATGTCATATCGCTCAGGGTCCCGCAAAATCTAGATTCGCCACTGGGTTTAGAGTTGTGTTTGCCTAAATTGAAGTAGGTTATTTGTTAAACCCCAATTAACAAAAAAAAAGAGTAGTGATATACAAAAATTTGCCCAAGATAAGCTGGGCCAAAGTAGGTCATACTTTTGAGGTTTTCAAAATATTTGAATAAAATAGAACTTTGTAATAGAAATACAACAGTTATGACAATTGAAAGCTTGAGAGGTTGAAAAATCACTTCTCTGCACAGGTGATTGCTTTGTTATTTTCTTACTTCAGGCCAAAGAAGGAGGCAGGGGCTAAACTAGCTCACTCTTACAGTACATATATTATTAAATATTATGTAAATAAAATCCTAAGGCAAATAAAAAAAAAATTAGTTCCAACTTAGTGCACTCAGACTGTCTTCTAACCATGGGCGAGCTATAAATACCACGACTTTTCAATAGCAACAATTACCTAATTAAATAGGTTTTTTTCCTAACAAAAGAACACGTCAACAGATTATCATTATTATTGGGGCGCTATAAATCAGTGATGAGCCTCGGCCTCTTCAGATAACTTCTTCTGGAGTCTCTATCTCTGTCTGCTCCATCCGATTCCTGATGCCTGAGCATCATGAGCGCTGTTTGCGAAAACATCGAAACACTCTCATTGAGATTATATCGAATTTAAAAAGCAGGTATTCGAAATACCAGGTCATCTCAGAACTAATGTAGGTTTTTAAAAATTAGCCTCTTTATGTTGATATTACTAATCTCTCCTTTACAAATGAATTGTGTTTACATATTTTGTTTATTATAGCATTACTTACTCTTCTATTTATCATGTTTTTGTTGGAGAAAGTTGGTTAGTCTGTACTGAAATTTCAATTAAAATAGATCTCCCCCCAAAACCACTTACGCCATGTTATGCTTTGGGAATTCGATTAAGGAGAAAATTCTGGAAATTTGCTCATTTATGTATTTTGGAGGGCTGATTACGAAGTTCAACTTGGCCACCTATACTTTCCTCCGGAAAAAAATAAGCAAAAACGCTCAACAAATTAATATTTTTTCGTTTTTTCTCACATAGCATGCATTTTTTAGCAGCATCAACCTATACGTAATTAGCAGCATCAACCTATACGTAATTAGCAGCATCAACCTATACGTAATTAAACAAGTGTAAATTTCTAACATTTTATACTCAAAAAATCTTTTTTTCTTACGCCTTATCGTTTAGAAGCTTCCTGTAACTTCGCCAAATGTATGTTTTAAATAAACGTTCTTGGTAAATATAGTAATAATCATGTTTCCCAAATTTCGCTTACACTTGGAACATATTAGGAATTAGAAGGATAGATCTAATGCGAGAGCTCTCGCTCAGGTATTTTACTTTATATTTATTTTTTATACAATTATAATCATCTTGAAGATTGTTATACAACAAACGTTTAAAGCAAATAACGAAGAAGATCCTATTTTTGTAACATTATTGTAACGAACACCAGTAAACGGAGTACATAAGTTAATTTAATGACTGGATTTATGCGGAATCCAAACACACCTGCTAGGTCTACTGAAAGCACTCCCCTGAAAGTTGGGAACATCCTGACGCTTCCTTATTGTATTCCATCCATCTGCGGACGACAATCGATCTTTTGTTCGCTTGTCGAGTGTCAAACGCATCTCTCACGCATAGCTTGGGCAACGGACCCCTGTGCCTCACAGTTCATTAATTAGGACTCACCTTCGGTAGAAGGATGATCCAGAGCCCGCATATTAAACATAAACGTATAATCGTTTACAAAAAAAATATGTCTTTTGTATTCTCTTCTGTACTAAAGATCAAATTAAACTACATTTTCTTACTAAAGACTCGGGGTCACAGTTTTTGAAAATACAATCGATTTTAAGATCCCGCGCTCTCATATTGATTTATTTAAACTTCTTTTATTTCTTTGATATTGAGGTCGACTATCATGTTTTCGGGGTCGCAGTTTTTGAAAATTTGATTTTAAGATCCCGCGCTCACGATTCAATTATTTTTTAACTTTTCTGATTTCGTCGTTATAGAGGTCTATTATCATATTATGGTTGGCGTTGTTGTTAAACATACTATAGATTTTAAGGCAGTGCGTTTACAGATAGATTTATTTAATTTTTTTTTTTATTTGATATTGAGGCCCAGTATATGCTATCGGAGTCACGGTTTTTAAAAATATTATCGATTGTAATATCGAAGAAATTCGGAAAGTTTAAATAAATCCATATGTAAACGCGCGATCTTAAAATCTATAGTATTTTTATTAACAACGCCAACGATAATATAATAATGGAATCCGATATCGTCAAGATCTGTAATGATGGAGTAGTTGTAAAATGGAAAAGTTCTCATATCAAATCAACGGCTGAGCACTTTTTGTAATCAGGCATAATCTTTAATTACGTTTTGTACTTTACTAACGTTGCGAAAGTATTTTCCCTTGAAAACTGCTCAATTCATAAAAATAATTCGAGTATTGCACATCTCCACTAAAAACAAAATGAAATCATCCATCACAAATTTACAGGAAAACTTACGAAGACACACATACAGAATACAGACTTTCCAAACAAAAACATTAGGATTCTTCATTCATCAACCTGCTTTATCCTCAGTAACCTACAGACGTATGCACATATCCTTGGTGCAAGATCACATTCCAACTTCACATAAAAACATTATGACAAACTCCACATACTTACCAACAAACTTACTACCCAAATAAGGCCTGAAGAGCTGAAAAGGAGTTGTTTGAAGGATCTCCTCCAAAAAAATCTTCTTTAAATTCAAGTTAAGGGTTGATATCGCTGGAAGGTGACCTCCATCATGGTCTGATATGCCAATTATTTCATTTAGACCTCATCCACTTGTCACAACTAAGCGACAATTGTGGATGTTAAATTACAGATAAAGTATAACATTTTTTTTCTATATTTTTTACCAAATATTGTATTAGAAGTTTATATAATCACTCTGCATAGCCGAGCTCTTTGTAAAGGGCATACCTGGACCCTTTGGCAGATTAGGATTCCTCCCCAGACCACGAAGATGCTCCATTACGAACAACTTACGAAACTCGCCGGGTCAGATCTAAGGTTCACCTCAGGTGAAAGGGCTAATTTTCCGCGCGGATTAATCAAATCTACCACCACTGAAGATGAGAACTCAATTCTAAACTTTGCCAAAGTGTTTTTTTTTTTTCCGAATCCTTTGTCGAGAAATCTTCATCAAACTCCTTTCATACCTTTCAGGTAAAGGACCTTTGAAATTCGGCGATTCCTTTCAAAGATATTCCTTGTCAGAATGAAAATGCTAATTGGGAATATTTTAACAACGTCATTATTATAAATTAAGATGTCTGTATATAAAAAGAAATTATGACGGAATCATTAAGAATTTTTCACCATCATATTATTCCCCCTTCAGGTTTTTATTATATCAGTAATTATATCAGAACCGACATCTAATTTACGGATTATTCTGAATCAGTTTCTAAATTCAATGCTGAGAATTTAAATTCGGATTTCATATTTTAGTAATTTATCTCTAAATATGGCTTTGTTACAAAATTTGTTATATTAAATATTTTACTTTGACTCCGATGTTATATTGTCTCCTTGGGCGTCATTCAAAATTAGACCTAAGACAAAAACTTAATTCTTTAATTAATGTGGACTTACAGTTCACATATATGAAACTGCTAAAAAACACAAACATTCAGATGCTAGATTTTTGCAGGCATTCAAATTTTTAGTCGTATTTTCCCCGAAAAACGCAATAGACTATTGCAGTGGATCGAAGGTCGGCGGTGAGCGGCGGGACTGCGTTTTCTATCCGTTTCATAACCCCTAGAGCACGAATGTGGAAGTTTTGGAAATGTCTGATATATATGTATGTATATATATATATATATATATATATATATATATATATATATATATATATATATATATATATATATATATTATTTTATTTTATTTTATTTTACACCCTACCCTGCCTAGAAGGCAATACGGGTGTTTGCAGGAGTGTGATGTTATGCATTTCTGCTTAACAACACACTGCTGCAAGTAAAACAGATTACAATTATCTCAGTAGCTGTGCACACAGCCTGCTCTTCCGTACTTCAGTATATATATATATATATATATATATATATATATTTATTCCCCTCCCTCCCCCCGCTACATTTGAGAACCTCTAGCGGCCCTCTTTGGGTCAAATGACCTGAAATTCGGCATACAGGGCCTTCTTCGAGGCAGAACGATACCGTCAAAGAATGGGTAAATTCCAGTCAAAATTTCTATATGTTTACCTGAAATTTCGGCATCTTTGAAGTTTTGCGCATCTCTACAGCTCCACCATATTAGTTATAGGGCTGAAAATTTGTATGTTAATTGAGTTGGTATTAGGAAGTATCTTTTGGGGGTCTCAATTTGGTTCCTCCTACTCCCCGGGTTTTTCGAATTTTTAAAATATTTGCGCACCTTTAAAACCCTTCCAAATTGAGTTAGGGAGCTAAAAACCTGTTGCATTTGAAAGGAAATTATTAGTAGGAGTATTAGCAAAGATATGGCTTCAACAGTTCATTTGGGATTTCAACAGTTTAAAAGCCTTTTTAGTAATATTACGCCGGCTCACATTGGGTCAAATGAGCTGAAATTCGGTATGAAGTGTTTACTGTATCGAAGGTCAGGGGAGAGACAGAACAATATAATTAAAGTATGGGCAAATTTCGGTATGTTAGTGAACTGTCTTTTCTGGATCTTGACTTTTTCTCACTCCACCGTTTTTATAATACTTTTGTTTTTTAGTGAAGATACTAAAATCCGATTAAAGGTACCTGCGTAGTTGCCACGCAGGTACCTTTAATCGGACACCATTTTGAAATAAATTTACGGATGATAATGTCGATTTCAAAGGATCATCCTGTGGTAACTTCTGACTTTAGTGAAAAATCTAAAAAAAATCGGTCCAATAGTCTTGGAGAAAAGCCGCGGACGGACGAATTTATTTTATTTTATTTTTGGATTCTACATATCTTGAAACTAAAACCTCAAATTTTGAGATGGGATTAAAATTATTTTTTTCTTGCTCAATTACAAAGGTTCATTGCTAAAAGTAATAAACCGAATGAGGTATTGATAAATTATTTGCCACTTCTATAATTTTATTTTTATTGCAAAACTAGTTTCGAACGATATGAATTCATCTCCAGTTCAAGGTTATATCAAACAGAAAAGTTTGTATTGGTTTCTGAATTGCAATCTGAACATTGCTAGTTCATTGCGAGAACAAACCAATACAAACTTGTCTGTTTGAAATAACCTTGAACTGAAGATGGATGTATAGCATTCGAAACTAGTTTTCAATAAAAACAAAATTATAGAAGTCGCAAATAATTTATCAATCCCTAATTAGATTGGTCCTTCTATACCATCATGCGAATGTCAACTGATAATGAACCGAAATCTTCCATAAAATCTGTTAAATGTTTTAACAGACTTCTGGAACTCGATGCATCTAATTCCTACCAATCTGCCATAGTACAACTGGGCCTCCGAAATCAAAGGAATATTTAAAGAAATTGGAGAGAAATATTTATGGTAAGAGTAAAGTCGCAACAAGTTTGAAGAAAGTTAAGGGAGAGTAATCATAAATTCTCAGAACTATTGAAGCAGAAATATAATCCGCATGCAATCTTCTTCATATTCAAGCCACTAATGAAGGCTCATTACTGCACCGAGCCGTACCTGACTATCAAAGCAATATCCCTTTCTAGAATAATCTCCCAGCTGCGACTGTGGGCTGGGAGCAAAATTAAATTTTATTGGCAGGACTCGCGCAATATTGTCAACTGTGAGGAAACGTGTACTCTCTGATATAATTTTCAATAATAAACCTTTGTAATCGTCCAAGAAAAAAAAATTAATTACCCTCAAAATATGAGGTTTTACGTTTCAGGATGTCTAATTATCCAAAAATTTAATTTAAAAAAAAATCGCCCATGCTGCGACTTTTCTCCGATATGACTGTGTATATGTGAACAGTCTAATTCGAAAATAAAAACTTTTATCCTAAAATCTTTGTACAGGAAGTGTCTTAATTTATTATTGATTTTACAATTTATACGAAAACGGCTCTTACGATTTTGATTTAACTCGTCATATCAATGCATTTATTTAACATAATTATTGGTATATGCTCGACGTGGTGTATCTGTTTAATATTTAATAAGTATTTTCAGTCGTTATCATATTATCGATCAATTATTCGATTATAAACTTTCTCAGCTCTTAAAATCCTTTTCCCTTCAGTATGTATTGTTCCATACATGTTCTTTTGAGTGATTTACTGCTCCATTTTAGCCTTATTGAATGGAAAGAGGAGCATGATTATATGATGAGTATGATATGATATCAGAAAGGTATGATTATAAATATGTAGGAATATGCCTGAGATATTACAGTAACTTTTTCTCTAAAATCGTGGTATCATCTTTTATTTTCGATTTCACAATTTTTACGAAAACGGCTCTAACAATCTTGATTATGGCGAGTTTCATTAATGATAATCGTTAGAGCCGTTTTCGGTATCAATGCATTTATTTAACATGCTAAGTATTGGTGTATACCCGGCGTGGTGTATATGTTTAATATTTAATGAATATTTTCAGTCGTTCAGGTATTACCGATCAATTATTCGAATATAAACTTTCTCAGTTCTTCTCAAGTTAAATCCCTTTTCCTTCAGTATGTGTTGCATTGTATTAGAGTGATGTACCACTCTATTTTGTCCTGAGGCTTGACTATAAATATTGCCAAAAGCTATGTGCTTGTTGTGTCCTGGCATGAATACATATGGAAGTGAAAGAATGGAGCGATGGGGTGGAGTGGTTGTCAGTGAGACCATTGAAATCTTCTTCATTCCAAGAGCTAGTCGCTCCACTGCATCATTCCATCGTTCCATTTGCGTGTGCGTAGCGACGATGAGGCTCTTGAAGTAGTGAACTACTTTCCCTAGCTCGGAGCCATCATTAGCAGGTCTGATAAAGCAGATGAAGAAATTGTAAACTGAATAAATAAGGCAAACCTAATATATTACCAAATATGTAACAGCATAATATTTTATGTAAGGAAAGCTTCACATATACTAACCATTAAAATTTAAAAAGGGATTTGCCCCTTAAATGTTTAAAAAAGGTAATAAATTAAATCTTTAGTCTTCAACAATTAAATATTCAAGGACTAGTGTTTTATAAATAAGATTAGATAAATAAATAAGTAATTATATTAGATTATTAAAATATCATGTAATGTAAATGAACGTCTACATTGTAATATCATAGTTAATCAAATTTTAATAGGAATATTAAAATGTTTTATTAATGAAGCATAAATATATCAAAAATGGAAAAAGATTTAGTTTTATTGATTTTAAATTATTTATAGTTTATAATTATTAATAAGTAAAATGTTTAAATGGTTCAAGAAAAAAAAGGGATCAATATTAAGTTTGAATTAAATATAAAGAATATTAAAAAGGGGTTGGATCGAACTCCTATACATAATTGTTGTTTCTGAACAAATATTTAAGTATTATATATTACTATTTTTATGTTATATATTATTATTATTTTTATTAAAAACAATAGGTAAAAAGTTATAATTTGATATTATAGTAATGCGTTATTATTAGAGTCATAAGTATAATTAAATCATTTATCTGTTAATATAAAAATAATTTTTAACTATATAAAAAGAATTGGACATAACATTTTTTCATAAAATAAAACTTGGAATAAGTTAATATCTACAGCTGATTAAGTTATTTGTATATATTTGGATAATTTATAGTTTAGTAATATGTATTATATGTTTAATATGTTGGATATTAGAAAGTTTCAAGTTGATTTAAATGTATGGTTATTTCTTATATGTGTACTCATTACCCTTTGTAATTATATTTTATTATAGTCTAGAAAATGTAAACAATTTTGAATAAACCTTTGAAAATAAGATGTGGTGTATTATTCGACATAAAAAAAAAAAAAAAAACTCAAGAGAATTCGCTTTTTTCATAAAGGTGGGAGGAGTTAACACATGACATTGACCCAGGAAATATTAGTTATTGAATAGGATTTATAACCCAGGAAGTTATTGTGTTGCTACCTCCTTGTCAGCGTTTTACTCCTAAGCATTTCCTCTCTTTTTGTATGCATAAAAACCTATCTGAAATGGACAGAGTGTAAGAATTAGAATGTAAGATAGAGTGTAAGAGAATGTGAGACAGTACACTCTCACTATGTTAGGTTTAAGACTAGTAGTAATATCTTTAGTATAGTCTATCTGTAGTTAACACTGTCAGTAGCTCACTATTTTGTATCATGTAACTCTGTATTTTGTATTTTACACGGATCGAAATTGTTAATTATGTGAAGCACACGTAGTGGTTATCACCTGTGCTTCATATGAAACACATTGTATTTTTTCCTATGTATTCAATTTTGTGATATTTTATTCCTGTTTCTGTTTCTTCTCTAAATTTATTTTGTAATTTTTCCTATTTTATTCGTACATATCTTGTTTGTAGTCCCGAAGGCTAGCAAATCGGGCCTCAACATATGCGTACATTACATATTACATCATTCTTGTGTAATGATTTATGTTGGAACTGTTTCATTTTGTATTTGTATATGTATATTGTTATGGATTTTTACATTTATGTTTAAAACTTAAACTTTCATGATTTTTAGTCGATAATTAACGTTTCACAACATTGCATAGGTATATCATTGAAAAGACTGTTGGCTTTGTAGGTGAGGTGCGAAGGCATACAACTCGAAAACCACTTCACCCCGACCGGTTCTTATCTGTGTAGAGAGCTAACCATTGTTCTGAGAAGCCCTTGTTGAAATGCCACTATTGTGGGTTAGACAACCACCGCCCCACAAAACCACTAATTAGCAAATTGCTACCTAGGAATAATTGGCTCGGTTATACAACACCATTCATATTGTAACTCGATTGATTAGTGATAATATGTCCTATAATATAATACTCATGCCATCAGGTCCCCACATAAGGCCCGAATGTTCCACAACTTTCGGGAGACCAGACAGTCAGGGGACCCACCCTTAGCGGGGCCTGAGTGCCCGTGAGACGGCTCATCACAAATTTTTACACTCCCTTACCTAAATATACAGTAAGGGGAAGTATTGTGATCATGAAAAAATTCGAATTCGAGTTTTCAACGGAAATATACGCTTTAAAGTCTCCTGAGACCAAATAATCAAGTCTCGCAAAAACATCTGTGTGTGTGTTTGAACAGCCTAGCTAAAATATCTGATTTGGACAACACAGACTTCCTTGTACGCCTATTAAAATATAAATCGGTGGCTCAAAAAGTGATTCTGAATGTGGTTACTAGTTTCCGAAGATTGAAGTAAAAACGACACTCGGCGTCGCGACATCCATATATTGACACCATTAGATGTTCCGGGACAACATTAGAACTGTAATACTAGATGAAGTATTAGAAATCTACGGTTTCGACCTTTTAAGCGGAAGAACCCACTTAACTTAAATCTTATTCTCCTGCTGCAGATTTGTTCATCTCACAGATGGAAAGAAAACCAATATTTTACTCATAATTTTAACACCTCAAACAAGTAATACAAATGTTTAATTGGAGTGAAAAATGGAGCGTTTGTAACCTTTATTACAAAAATATATGATCCCTGCATTTAATTTTAATATAATTTTTTATGTAAGCTAATTATGACCTTCAAATAAAGTACCCCTTTTGGCTCAGCAATTTTAATCAAAATCTAGCATATTATTTATATTGAGATGTTTCACATTATATTCTAATATAATTTTTGATGAAAGTTTATTGTGACCTTCAAGTAAAGTACTGCTTCCGGTTTCCCAATTTAGACCATAATCTAATATGTTATCTAAATCAATATATAAGTTAAAAATACTTTATTATATTTTATAAGTTTTGTATTATGTTTTAAGATTTTCTTTGATGGAAATCACTTATGACGGCCGTCCGCGACTTTTCTCCGAGATTACTGTGTGTCTGTGGACAATCTAAAACAAAAAAAGTTGTACGATTAAGTATTTGAGGCAGGTATGTACCTAGGATGTTACAGCAACTTTTCCCCTAAAATCGTACCGGAAGTACCATCTTTTATTATTGATTTTACATTTTTTTCGAAAACGGTTTTAACGATTTTGATTAAAATCTTTATATAAATGCATTTGTATAACATGCTAAGTATTGGTATATACTCTTCGTGGTGTGTTTGTTTAATATCTGATAAGTATTTTCAGTCGTTCTGATATTACCGATCAGTTATTCAAATATAAACTTTCAAAGCTCTTCTCATGTTAAAATCCTTTTCCTTCAGTATGCATTGTATTGTATTGGAGTGATTTGGTAAATTTTTTTTTTTAATTTATTTTTTTTTATTTATTTATTTTTTTTTTTTACTGTTGATTTGAGATATGCTATCTCTGCTTTGCATTTATATGATTTTATTTTTTTTTCAGTTCTAATGATGAGTGAACCATTGCTAGTTATTATTTACGAGTTCTTTTTTTCTATTTGAGATTCCAAGCTTTGTTTTGGAATGCTAGGATAATAATTATTTTTGTTGCATTTATTTACAGTTACTTCGACAACATGGTTTAATATAGTCGATATTGAAAATCGATTGTTGTAGTTCCGGGACCAGTTTAGTATTCATTGATAAGTATCATCGGCTGCTAAAACCATATGGTAAATATTTAAAATAGTATGTTTTGGTTTATTTTCAATAATGAAGCTTTATAATCGACAAAGAAAAAATAATTGAATCCCTCGTACTCAAAATTTGAAGCTTTATGTTTCTATATACTATATACTATGTAGAATAAAAAATAAAAAAATCCGTCAGTTCACATTCCGCCGTCCGCGGCTTTTCTCCGAGATTACTGGGCCGATTTTTTTTTTTTTGATTTGACGCGAAAGTCACAGGTCGCACTTTGATGATCCTCGGATCTCGACATTACCATCCACCATGGCCGATTAGAAGCTTTAAGCCATATTTAAGCCAATTATGAAGATAGAATAAAAATATTAAGTTTTTTGGAATCGTTATATCAAAGCTAATTTTTTATTAGTTTTTAATATATATCTATTTGGAAATAATATGCCATAGTGTGGTAATTTTTATCCTGTATTATAAATAAAAATAATTGATATGTATTATGTTATTGAAAATAAAAAGATAGGTATAGGAAAAAAAAACCAATTATGCGTTCCTTTGATGCTTTTGAAGGCAGGTATTTTCTTCACCCACGTGGTTAAAAAAAAAAAAATAAATACCGAATGGAGATATAGAAGGAAAGGGAAAGTAAAGAGGTGGGGGGGGGGGAGAGTTAAGAGGGGAAGGGCGGAGTTAAGAGATGTCAAAGAGCCGCTGCATAAAGGAGTTGAGGCGGAGGAAAATGGGGGCTCGTGAATACTCACCGCTTACCTGCTCTACCATCTGTTATTTTCTCATAAGGTAACATTTCCCTTTCGGTCCAGGGTTTTATAAGTTCTTTGTACATTATTCCGGCCAAGAAGTGGATTAGTTCGTCTCTGTCTCAAGTGCTCAATATTAACCAGCTCTTTTGAGGCGAACAAAAAAATGTACATCGTTAACAGGCAAAAGTTCGACCAATAAATTTTAAAATAACTGTATATGATTAAAGGAGCGGGGTAGCTGAGTGAATAAGGCACTCCTATCTCCAAGGCACGGGTTCGAGTCCGGCTGGAGATAATTAATGAAATTATATAAATTATTCTCCATGAAGACCTTTAACTTTTCATTTATTCAGTACATCACCGAAAAATGCAGGTAAAAAAATTATGATGAAAAGAATATTTTATTTGCGCATTACTTAAAAAGTATAGAATTGTATGAAAGGTAATTCAATTATCTAAAAAACAAAAAAAGAATCATAAAAATCAGACCACTACTAGCAAAGAAACAGCGCATCTTAGGTGAACTACAAGACCCCAGATAGATAACCGAGCGTATCCGAAAGGAGACGGATACGACCGAACCGCCTCTTACTAATCCGCCAATCTGTTGTCATCAATAAGCTCTGTAATAATGTAATGTAAGAATACAAAAGCAGAAATTAACTAATAATTTCTACTTTTATATTATTTAATAGAAACAAAATCGGAACTTTTAAAATATCTTTTCAACTTGACAAACTTAAAATATATAGATAGTATATAGAATTGTTGTGCTAAAATTGTTTAAAAAAAACTGTTTTATTTTACTTAAGTGGGAGAAGATGTGAAGAAGAATGCTGCTGAGTTTATTTCAAGCATTGTTTGTGTGAACTTTTTAAAATTATATTAAAAAGATAATTATTATAGAGTGATTAGGGAAAGTTGTGTGATGCGCGCACCGCACCAGGTTTTTATTTCAATATAGTATATTTCAAAATTATTTGTTGTAATAGCAGAATAGTTCATGCCATATTTTTTTTTTTTTACGATATAATAATGAAATTTAAAGATTTGTTCACGTTTAACGTTGTTCCATTTAAAACGTAATGTTCCTTCATTTATAACAGCTTGTGATAATGAGGAATATAAACACCGGCCAAGAGTGAACAAGATTTTATGGCCATTCACATTACTCGGAATAACTTCTAAATAAACCGACCCATTTCAAAGGTTAAACATGAAGATTATTATTTATCCTGTTATACCAGCCGTATCTTGTTGGTCCGGGAGATCCAGTCTCTATAAAGTAGAGGCGATAGAGAGTGATATTAGCCGAATCACTTTCTTGCACAACCGTTGGCCTAGATACAGTACGTCCTTACTAACCAGTACAGCTGCAGCATACTGAAGAGATTTTCGTAATTCTTAATCTTCGTAAATGGCTCAAATATGGGCGTATGAAACTTCCACTCGGCCATCAGCGGATGGTAATATCGAGATCAAAGGATCATCTTAATGCAACCTGTGACTTTCGCGTCGAATCTGTGAAAAGCCGCGGACGGCGGAATGTGAACGGACGGATTTTTATTATTACATTATTTAAAGTAATTAACCAAAACATACTGTTTTAAATATTTACCATATGGTTTTAGCAGCCGATCTTATGATGATATATCAATGAATACTAAACTAGCCCTGGAACTACAACCATCGCTTTTCGATATCGACTATATTAAACCATGTTGTCGAAGTAACTGTAAATAAAAACAAAAAAAAATATATTATTGTCATCTCTCGAATAGAAAAAAATAACTAATCAATGGTTCAGGCATCAATAGAACTGAAAAATATAAGATCATACAAAGCAGAGCCGAGATAGCATATCTCACATCAAGAGTGAAAAAAAAAATGACCAAATAGAGAAGTACATCTTTCCAATACAATACAATACATACTGAAGAAAAAGGATTTTAAGTTAAGAATTAAAGATCCTTTTCCTAATTTAATAAATAATATAATATAATCCAGGTCACAGAATGGTTATTAATAAATATTTTTTACTATCATCTTTCATTAAAAAAAAAATTAATTCTTTAATTTCATATGAAGAATATTTTTCAATTTGTCTTTTTAATAATTTTCATGCTCATTAGTAAGTAAATAATAGGTTTGAATGAGGTGTTTGACTGCTAATCTTCACCAAAACAATTAAATATCAGAATATGATTTCAGTTAAATACAAAACGACTTACTTTAGAATTCTTTTATTATTTTATTTTGGCGTGAATTTTATGCACAACAATTAATTATTATTTTTTTCTACTTGATACTAGAACTTGCTCTGGTAGATACTATTTAAATAAAAAAAAAACACCATCTTGATAAGATAAAATTAATTTTTTTAATGTTTTTTGTCCATCTTTGAAATGTTGAGATTGGACAGTTTTATGGTTTCACACATTTGCCGAAGTTATACTTTTTCTAATACAACTGAAAAATTGTGTGCAAATACCATTAAATGTTTATCTTAAATATAAACAATTATTAATTTAGTTTCGCTTATTTTTAAAAATTCTTTTAAAAAAAATTAAATAAAAGCAACAGAGTATATATGCCAAGAAGAAAAAAAAATCAACAATTTAAAACTTCCTGTTATTAAAGGCTACAAAAATAAAATGATTCAGATTAATAAAAATAATTTATTTCCACTTACAACAAAATTAACAACAGATTCTTGACAAAATGATAACACTATCAATATTTTCCTGAAAGTCCTTGGTAGCTAGAAAAATCCTGGAAGTGAGACAAACCTGCTAAAGAATGTCCTGATCCTCCGTAGTGCCCTAACCCGCCTTCTTGTCCTGCAGAGGAGCCGCCACTCAGATGGTGTTCGTACCCGCTCCCTAGTCCTGAAGATTGTTGCTCCTGGAAGCTGCCGTGGTACTCTTCGTGCTTCGGGGCTTCCACTTTGTATGGTACTTTTATTTCTACTTTGTACGGGACCTTGACGGGGTAGGGTACCTCTTTGATGACCGGGTATGGGACTTGCTTCTCAACGTGGTACGGTACCGGCTTCTCCACGTGGTACGGCACTGGCTTCTCTACTGGTACTTTGACTGGAACTTTGACCTCCTTGTAGACTGGATATGGCACCTCTTTCTCGACTGGGACATGGACTGGGTACTTCTTCTCCACCGGCACTTTCACTGTGTATGGCACGTGCTTTTCCAAAATATAGGGCACTTTCTTCTCGACGTAGACGTTGTATGGTTTAGGCACTTCGACTGGGTATGGCTTGTCGACTGGCACTTTGACTTCGTATGGGATCTTCTTCTCTACTATGTATGGCTTTGGTACTGACACTTTGACTTCGTAAGGGACTTTCTTCTCGACGTAGACTGGGTACGGCTTGGGCACATAGACGGGGTAGGGCTTGTCGATGGGCACTTTGACTTCGTAGGGCACCTTCTTCTCTACTTCGACGGGGTACGGCTTGGGCACCTTCTTGGTGAGGGTGATGGTCTTGACGTGCTCGAAGTGCTCGTGTACCTGCTGCTTCGGCTTCTCCTCTTGCTGCCAGAGGTCGTACCCCGCAGCTAGACCTATGATGCACAAGACGACTGTACTGGTAGACCACATTTCACTCGCTGCTGGACATAGCTCCTCCAGGCGTTATATACCCGGTTCCCCACCCTAGTAACATACCTAACTTTCGTAATAGCTGACCGTAGTTGAGGCATGTCGAAGACACCCCGGGCCCTGAATCGCACGGCGTTGCCCGTGAAAAGAATTGGAGAGTTTTCTATCAAAAGTCAATATATCCACTTCTTTATTAGTCTACACCTAAAAATTATTCAATTTATTTCAAATCTTAAATTTTCCTCAGTCAATCCAATTTTCCTGTTACGAATCAACATTTTCAACCAAAATTTGCCTTATCTCCATGAGATGGCACCATAATAATTTGCTTGTGCTAATTTTCCAAAAGTGGATATATTGACTTTTGATAGAAAACTCCTATATTGCGCGTTAAATATCCTCCCAAAATTTCAATTTTTTTACCTATAACTTTTAAAAGATGACGTGAGTAACAGAAGACAGAGCTATCATATCTAATCATCATTCATGGTCATACTATAAACTTTTTACAAATAAATAGAAAATATTTAAGTTTAATTTTAATTTTATTTTTAACACATGTTGCACATTTCATCGTACTTATTGCTGGATGAAATGAATGGGAAAGTAAGTACAAGTATTATAGCGGACATAGATTCACTGTAGAATCACATCATTCAATTCAATAACCTGCCTTGCAATGAAAGGAAGGGAAGAAAAAGAAATAATCTTTTTATTCAGTTGACATCCGCATGATGGTATAGAAGGATCAATCTAATTGGTCAGTTGACATCCGCATGATGGTATAGAAGGATCAATCTAATTGGTCAGTTGACATCCGCATGATGGTATAGAAGGATCAATCTAATTAGGGATTGATAAATTATTTCTAAAAACACACAAAAAATTCAAAAATAAGCAATTCAAAATACAGTTTGGTATTATTATACGTATTAAATTAAATGTAATATAAATTAAACGTAATATAAATTAACATTATAAAACATTTATAAATTTAATTAAGACAAGAAATCAAATACAGTTGACTTAATTAAATTCATAATTCATAAATTATTTATAATACTAATTTATATTACATCTAATTTAATATGTATAATAATACCAAACTATATTTTGAATTGCTTATTTTTTTATTTTTGTATGTTTTTAGAACTGAAGCTGAATGTATAACATTCGAAACTAGTTTTCAATAAAAACAAAATTATAGAAGTGGCAAATAATATATTAATTCCTAACTATTCTTTTATTTTGGCGTAAATTTTAGGTACAACAATTAATTATTGTTTTTGTCTACTTGGTAATATAAATTGCTATTAGATATTATTTTAAAAATAAAAACACCTTAATATGGGGAAAATTTAAGTTTTAAAACATGTTTTTTGTGCCTCTTGGAAATTTGAGATTTGACAGTTATATCGTTTCACACTTTTGTCGAATTTATGATTTTTCTAAAATAACTTGAAAATCATTGTTACATCAAAGAGAAAAAGTGAAACTAATGATACTTACATTTGAAAATGTTTATTTTAACTAAAATTTAGTTTTTAAATGCTTATTTTAAAAATAAACAATTATTTATTTAGATTCGCTTATTTTCAAAAATATTTTTTAAAAAAAATAAATAAAAGCAACAGAGTGTATATGCCAAGAAGAAAAAAAAATTAAAACTTATTATTATTAAAGGCTACTAAAATAAAGTGATTCAGATTAATAAAAATAATTTATTTCCACTTACAACAAAATTAACAATATTTAATTAAGACAAGAAATCAAATAAATGTAGGTACTCACCAAGATTTAAGTAGATTATATCAAACAGAAAAGTTTGTATTAGTTTGTTCTAGCACTGAACTTAGCAATGGAAGAAAGTTGGGGTGTTTATAGCTAAACGGTTTAGGAGTCATGGTTTTTCCAGTAATTCCGCTGAGTAATTGTTTTTCCTGTTATAGATGGGAATAAATTTAAGATTGGGCTGTTGAAGATATTTTTATTGTAAAGCTAGTACTATTTTAAATGTGATTTCATTACTTATACAACCATATGCTATCAGAAAAAATCTGGTGCGGTGCGCGCATCACATTACTTTCTCTTACCAACCTAATAATAATCTTTAAAATTATTTTAAAGAGTTCACATAAAAGCTACTCGAAATAAACTCAGCAGAATGCACTTCTTCAGTTATTATACGCAATAATATAATAAATTAGTTTTTAAATAACTTTAGTCCTACAATTTTGTACACTAAATATTTTTGGTTTATCAAGTTGAAAATATGTTTTAAAAGTTTCGGTTCAGCTTCCGTGGAAACATTTTGTTTCCATTAAATAATATAAAAGTAGAAATAATTAAGTTAATTTTTACTTTTGTATTCTTAAATTACATTATTACAGGGCGTATTGTTGAATACAGGTTTGCGGCTGGGTGGGAGGAGGTTCTGTCGCATTCGTCTCCTTTCGGAAGCATTCGGTTTTTTTCTCTAAGGTCTAGTAGTCTTTATGACATACTCTGTATCTTTTCTAATACAGGCCCGATTTAAAAAATTGTTTTTTTGTTTTTTAGGGAATTTAATTCTCTTTCATATGATTTCATAAAAAATTTACCATAAAATGCTCAATTTTTGAGTAATGCGTTTATAAAATTTCTTTTCGTTATAACTTGTTCTCCTGCATTTTCTTGTTGATATACTACATACAAGAAAAGCTGAAGATCTTTACGAAAAAGATATTGGGCAAGTTTCATCAAAATCGTCTTAGCCGTTTATGAGAAAATTGTAAAATAAATTATAAAATCCATGATATAATTGCCATTTCCGGTTAGTCCGATGCGTTGTATCTTTGCTATCTGGTCCGATTTTGATGATTCTTTTTTTTGTTTATTAGATAACTTAATAATCTTTCATACACGTCTAGACATAATTTACCGTAAATTTCATACTTTTTAATTTATGGGCAAATAAAATATTCTTTTCATTATAACTTTTTTCTCTGCATTTTCTCGGTGATGTATAACATATATGAACGGTTAAAGGCCTTTATGAAGAATAATTTAGGCAAGTTTCATTAAAATCGTTAGAACCGTTTTCGAGAAAATTATAAAAAAGTATAAAATCGATTATATAAAGTGGCACTTCCGGTTAGTCGATTTTGACAAAAAAGTTGCAGTAACGTTACATGCATGTGCCTACCTTAAATACGTAGTTTCAGTTTCGTACAACTTTTCGTTTTTGAACTAGACTGATCAAATACACACAGGCACACAGACCATTTTGCGAGACTTGGTTATTTGGACCTTAAACGTGTATTTCCGTCGAAAATTCGAATTCGGAAATTTTCACGATCGCAATACTTCCCCTTACTATATACCTCGTATATAGGCAAGGGAAAGTAAAAATACATATGTTTTAAAGTCTCCTGAGTCCAAATAATCAAGTTTCGCGAAATAGTCTGTGTCTGTGTGTATGTGAACAGTCTAGTTCAAAAACTAAAAGTTGTACGATACTGAAATTACGTATTTAAGGTTGGCAAATGCATGTGATGTTGTAGCAGCTTTTTCGTAAAAATCGACTGATCGGAAGTGCCACTTTATATAATCGATATTACACTCTTTTACAATTTTTTTCGAATACGGCTCTAACGATTTTAATGAAACTTGCCTAAATTATTCTTCATAAAGGCCTTTAACTATTCATATATGTAGTACATCTCCGAGGAAATGTAGGGAAAAAAGTTTTAACGAAAAGAAAATTTTATTTTCCCATAACTCAAAAATGAGCATTTTATGGTAAATTTTGTATGAAATCATTTGAAAGATAATTAAATTCCCTAAAAAACAATAATTTAAATCGGGCCTGTATCAGAAAAGATACAGCGTACGTCATATGGACTATTAGATAGAGGGAAAACCGAGCGCGTCCGGAAGGAGACGAATGCGACCGAACCTCCTCCCACCTAGCCGCCAACCTGTTGTTAACAGTACGGTCTATAACAATGTATTGCAATAACATAAAAGTAAAAATTAACTTAATTATTTCTACTTTTATATTATTTAATGGAAACAAAATGATTCCATGGAAACTAAACCGAAACTCTTAAAACATATTTTCAACTTGACAAACTTAAAATAAGTGTTCAGAATTGTTGTACTAAAATTATTTAAAAATCTGTTTTATTGTACTTAAGTGGGAGATATGGAGAAGTGAGTTCTGCTGAGTTTATTCCAAGTATTGTTTATGTGAGCTCTTTAAAATTATATATAAAAGATAATTATTATAGGACGATAAGGAAAAGTTATTTGGTGCGCTCACCGCACGAGATTTTTAAACGTGTGTTTAAACTTTAAAATCGGTCTAAATGTTTATTTAGAAGTTTTTATTGCTAAAAATGTGAATGGTCATAAAACCTATTCACTCTTGGCAGGTGTTTATATTTCTCATTATGAATAAAGAAATATTCCGTTTTAACTAGAAATAATGTGAACAAACCTTCGAATTTCTTTATTGATTCGCAAATAATGAATATGACATGAAATATTCTGCAATTTTCAGCAAATAGCATGCTATTTGAAATATAGCATGCTAAAAAAATATAAAAAAAATTTCATAGGAACTTCTGATAAGTAAAGGTATCAATCAAGTCCAGGTAAGTCAATAGTTATTCTTTTCCCCCCCTCTCCTCACTTTACTTATCAAAAGTTCTTAACGATTTTATTTTTTTATTTTTAGTATGCTACATTTCAAAATTATTTATTGGAAATAGGAGAATAGTTCATGTCATATTTTTTTTATTACGATATAATAATGAAATTTAAATATTTGTTCATGTTATTTCGAGTTAAAAAGGAATGTTCCTTCATTTATAACAGCCTGTGATAATGAGTAATATAAACACCAGCCAAGAGTGAATAGAATTTTATGGTCATCCACATTTTTTAAAATAACTTTAAATAAACCGAACGATTTCAGAGGTTAAACAAACGTTTAAAAAAGTAAACTGTAATTAATGAAATGAAAAATGAAGATTGTGGTTTTTTCTTCCAAAAACGTATTTTTAATGATCCTAGGAAATGCACATTTTTTTTTTAAATACCTTAAATTATGGTGCAAAATTTCAAACTCCTGCACTGTCCATGTGAAGCATAAAAAATATGTAAAAGTAATTTGATAAAACCTAAAAGGGGGATGGGCATGTTTAACCTTTTTTAATAAACAGGCCTTTGGTTGGCTGTTTATAAGTAAAAAAGTTTTGTTTTTTGATTTATATAAAAAATTGAAACAAACTGTATTTTGGGGTAGGAAATCCAAATCTGATCACGGTTTTTGAGAAAACTAAAGTTTTTCTCAAAAAAGTCATTATTTTGAGGGTATTATTGATTAGGGATTGATAAATTATTTGCCACTTCTATAAATTTATTTTATTGAAAACTAGTTTCGAATGTTATGCATTCCTCTTCAGTTCTAAAAACACACAAAAATTAGCAATTCAAAACATACTTGGCGTTATTGATGTTTTATTATTCTTATCTGGCATAATACTTGAATATTTTGATGGCTTACTTTTATTATTTCGCTTGGCAGAAGGAATATTTTGGTACTAAACTAATTGTTCTACTTTCTTTAAAACCAGAGATATAAAATAAAATGTTTTGCACTTGCAAACTTCTCTATTTTTTTCCTGGGTTGCTGGGGCGCGTTGGCCCCTAATATTTTACACAGCCCAAAATTTCAAGGTCTAGACTCTTCTATAAAAGTTTCATCAAAATCAAGGAAGCACATGTGAGATCCTCTCCTTGTTCTAACCAGCAGAGTGGCATCGAACTGAAGAGTCTTTTCCTTATTGAATAAATAATATAATATAATCCAGGTCACAGGATGGTTATTATTAAATATGTTTTGCTATCATCTTTGATTTAAAGAAAAAAAAAAATCAAGTCTTTAATTTCATATGAAGAAAATTTCTCAATTTGTCTTTTTAATAATTTTCATGTTCATTATTAATTAAACGATAGATTTGAAGGCGGTATTTAACTGTTGATCTTCACCAAAAACAATTAAATATCAGAATATGATTCCACTTAAATCCAAAACATCTTGATTTAGAATTATTTTATTTTTGTGTTCATTTTATGCACAACAATTAATTATTTTTCTCTACTTTATACTAGAACATTTTCTAGTAGATACTATTTAAAAAAAAAACATCACCGTAATAAAATAAAAATTTAATTTTTTAAATGGGTTTTGTCCATCATTGATAAGTTTATATTTTACAATTACATGGTTTGATACATTTGCCGATGTTATGCTTTTTCTAAAACAACTGGAAATACATTGTTACATAAAAGAGAAAAAGTGAAACTATTCTTACTTTCATTTGTGAATACTATCAAATGTTAATTTTAAAAATAAACAATTATTTATTTAGTTTCGCTTATTTAAAAAATATCTTTAAAAAAATTAAATGAAAGCAACAGAGTATATATGCTATGAAGCAAAAAAATCTAAAATGTAAAACTTCCTGTTATTAAAGGCAACAAAAATAAAGTGATTCAGATTAATAAAAATAATTTATTTCCACTTACAACAAAATTAACAACACATTCATGACAAAATGATAACACTATCAATATTTTCCTGAAAGTCCTTGGTAACTAGAAGAACCCTGGAAGTGAGACAAACCTGCTAAAGAATGTCCTGATCCTCCGTAGTGAGACAAACCTGCTAAAGAATGTCCTGATCCTCCGTAGTGAGACAAACCTGCTAAAGAATGTCCTGATCCTCCGTAGTGAGACAAACCTGCTAAAGAATGTCCTGATCCTCCGTAGTGAGACAAACCTGCTAAAGAATGTCCTGATCCTCCGTAGTGAGACAAACCTGCTATAGAATGTCCTGATCCTCCGTAGTGAGACAAACCTGCTAAAGAATGTCCTGATCCTCCGTAGTGAGACAAACCTGCTAAAGAATGTCCTGATCCTCCGTAGTGAGACAAACCTGCTAAAGAATGTCCTGATCCTCCAAAGTGCCCTAACCCGCCTTCTTGTCCTGCAGAGGAGCCGCCACTCAGATGGTGTTCGTACCCGCTCCCTAGTCCTGAAGATTGTTGCTCCTGGAAGCTGCCGTGGTACTCTTCGTGCTTCGGGGCTTCCACTTTGTATGGTACTTTTATTTCTACTTTGTACGGGACCTTGACGGGGTAGGGTACCTCTTTGATGACCGGGTATGGGACTTGCTTCTCAACGTGGTAAGGTACCGGCTTCTCCACGTGGTACGGCACTGGCTTCTCTACTGGTACTTTGACTGGAACTTTGACCTCCTTGTAGACTGGATATGGCACCTCTTTCTCGACTGGGACATGGACGGGGTACTTCTTCTCCACCGGCACTTTCACTGTGTATGGCACGTGCTTTTCCAAAATATAGGGCACTTTCTTCTCGACGTAGACGTTGTATGGTTTAGGCACTTCGACTGGGTATGGCTTGTCAACTGGCACTTTGACTTCATATGGGATCTTCTTCTCTACTATGTATGGCTTAGGTACTGACACTTTGACTTCGTAAGGGACTTTCTTCTCGACGTAGACTGGGTACGGCTTGGGCACATAGACGGGGTAGGGCTTGTCGATGGGCACTGTGACTTCGTAGGGCACCTTCTTCTCTACTTCGACGGGGTACGGCTTGGGCACCTTCTTGGTGAGGGTGATGGTCTTGACGTGCTCGAAGTGCTCGCGGACCTGCTGCTTCGGCTTCTCCTCTTGCTGCCAGAGGTCGTACCCCGCAGCTAGACCTATGATGCACAAGACGACTGTACTGGAAGACCACATTTCACTCGCTGCTGAACATAGCTCCTCCAGGCGTTATATACCCGGTTCCCCACCCTAGTTACATACCTAACTTTCGTAATAGCTGACCGTAGGTGAGGCACAACTTCGGCAAAACTATGAAACCATGTAACTATCAAATTTTAATTTTCCATAGAGGGACAAAAAAAGTTTAAACATTTTAATTATCATCATATTTAGGTGGGTTTTTTTTGTTTATTTTTTTAATCTAAATTTAATCTATTATCTAATAGCAAGTTCTACTATCAAATAAAAAAAAGCAAATAATTGTTATGTCTAAAACTAACGTAAAAATAAAATAAAGAATACTACATCAAGACGTTTTGGATTTAACTGAAATCGTGTTCTGATATTGATTTGTTATTGGTGAAGTTAAACACCTCCTTCAAATCTATCATTTAGTTAATTATGAACATGAAAATTATTAAAAAGACAAATTGAAAAATTTTCTTCATATGAAATTAAAGGATTAATTTTTTTTTTAAATCATAGATGATAGTAAAAAACATTTAATAATAATTATTTTGTGGCCTGGATTACATTATTTATTCAATAAGGAAAAGACTCTTCAGTTCGATGCCAATCTACTGGTCAGTACTTACAAGCAGAGGATCCCACGTGTGTTTCCTAGATTTTGATGAAACTTTTATAGAAGAATCCAGGCCTTAAAATATTGGGCTGTGTAAAATATTAGAGGCCAACGCGCCCCAGTAGCCCAGGAAAAAAATTGGGAAGTTTGCATGTGCAAAATATTTTATTTTATATCTCTGGTTCTAAAGAAAGTAGAAGAATAAGTTTAGTACCGAAATGATCCTATTGCCAAGCGAACTAATAAAAAATAAGCCATCAAAATATTCAAGTATTATGCCAGGTAAGAATAATAAAACATCAACTATACAAATCAAAAAACAAAATCTTTTTGCTAATAACAGGCCAACAAAAAAATTTATTTTTCTCAAAAACCGTGATCAGGTTTGGATTTCCTTCGCCAAAAAAACAGTTTGTTTTAAATTTTTATGAAAATCAAAAATCAATTTTTTTTTTTTAATAAACAGTCAACCAAAGGTTTTTTTTCAAGCCCATACCCCTTTGAGGTTTTTTCAAATTAGTTTTACATATTTTTTATGCTTCACATGGGCTGTGCAGGAGTTTGAAATTTTTCACCATAATTTAAGGTATTTAAAAAAAAAATGGACATTTTCAAGGATCAGTAAAAATGCGTTTTTGGAAGCAAAAACCACAACCTTGGTTTTTCATTTTTCAAACGGTTTTTCATTATGAAAGATTGGTCGAAAATAAAATTTATATAACTGTTTTATTCATTACGTTTCGTATAATGAATAAAACAAGTATATAAATCGAAGTGATATCATCGCGACGGTTGAAATGGACTTGTAAAGTTGTTGGGCTCAGTAACGAACGAATTTCTAAAACTTAATAAACGCTGAGCCGATTGGTAAACGTCCGAGAGGTAGACCGAAACGTAGGTGGGAGGATTGTGTTAAGGGTAATCTAATGGATTTGGGTTTAGACGGTAGTCGGTGGGCCGAGGTTTGTAGGCAGCGATTGGTGGTACCGGCATCGAACCTTCGTGTTCGCTAAGCCTTTATTATTATTATTATTTATTCATTACAGTTTACTTTTTTAAACATTTGTTTTATCTTTGAAATCTTTCGGTTTGTTTAGAAGTTATTACTAAAAATGTTAATGGCCATAAAATCCTATTCACTCTTGGCAGGTATTTATAATCCTCATTATCACAGGCCGTTATAAATAAAGGAACATTCCGTTTTAACTAGAAATAACGTGAACAAATCTTTAAATTTCATTATTATATCGTAATAAAAACATATGACATGAATTATTCTGCTATTTTCAAGAAATAATTTTGAAATATAGCATACTAAAAATAAAAATAAAAAAATTGTTAAGAACTTTTGGTAAGTAAAGAGAGGGGAAAAAAGAATAATTATTGACTTACCTGGACTTGATTGATACCTTTACTTATCAAAAGTCCTTAAGAACTTTTTTTTATTATTTAACATGCTATATTTCAAATAGCATGCTATTTTCTGGAAATTGCACACGAAAAACGTGAACTGTAATCAATAAAACCAGTGTACAAAATTTATTTTTTGATCAAACTTTCATAGCAACAAAAAAACCCGTTTTAAAAGTGAAAAACCAAGATTGTAATTTTTGCATCCAAAAACGTATTTTTACTGATCCTAGAAAATGTTCATTATTTATTTATTTATTTTTTAATACCTTATACTATAGTGTAAGTTTTTTCACAGTTTCAAACTCCTGCAATATACACGTAAAGTAGGAAAAATATATAAAACTAATTTGAAAAAAACCCAAAGGAGTTACAACAAAAAAAATATTTTTATTTTCATTAAAATGTGAAATAAACTTTTTTTGGGGGTGGGAAATCCAAATCTGATCTTGGTTTTTAGAAACCTCAAGTTTTCTTCAAAAAAACAAGCATAATACTTAAATATTTTGAAGTTTTACTTTTTTTTAATATTTCGCTTGACAATGATGGCATTTTGGTATTAAACTCGTTTTTCTATCTTTACCAGAACCAGAGATACTTTTGTGTGTGCTAACTTCCCGATTTTTTTCTGGGGCTTCTGGCGAGCGTTGACTCCTAATATTTTAAATAGTCCAATATTTTAAGACCTATGTATATACATAATATTCAACCCCCCTCCTCACATTTGAGCATCTCCAGCGGCCCCCTATGGGTCAAATGTGCGGAAATTCGGTATGTAGGACTTCCTTCTTGGTTTTTCGCTATGAAAATTTGACCAAATAAGAAATGTTATACACTTGTTTTATTGATTATAGTTTACGTTTTTCGTGTGTTTTACTTTTGAAATCGGAAAGTTTATTTAAAGCTGCTAAAAATATGAAAGATATGATGATATGAAAGATATGAAATCCTATTCACTCTTGGCAGCTGTTTATATTCCTCATTACCACAGGCTATTATAAATAAAGAATTTCCGTTTTAACTAGAAATAATGTGAGCAAATCTTGGAATTTCTTTGTTAATTCGTAAATAATGAATATAACATGAAAAATTAAGCAATTTCCAGAAAATAGCATGCTATTTGAAATACAGCATGCTACATAACAAAAAAAAAGTTCTTAAGGACTTTTGATAAGTAAAGGTACCAATCAAGTCCAGGTAAGTCAATAGTTATTCTTTTCCCCTCCTCCCCCCCCCTCACTTTACTTATCAAAAGTTCTAAACGATTTTATTTTTAGTATCCTATATTTAAAAAATATTTGTTGAAAATAACAGAATAGTTTATATCATATTTTTACTTCCTTCTACGAAGTAAAGAAAGTATTGTAATCGCGAAAATTTTCTGTTTTCAGATTTCATACGGATATATATTCAGTTATATAAGATTCACATATTGGCATAATTAACATAATAAATTTTGGGTAAAATTGGCAAACTAGAAATGATACTGTACTTTCATAAAAAAATATACTAAAATATAATGTAAAAAATCTCAAATTTGGTAAATTAAACTTTTATATCATTATAAATAATATAATTGATTTTGGTTAAAATTGGTGAGCCGAAAAGGGTACGTCATTTGAAGATCATAATAAACTTACATCAAAAATTATATTAAAATTAAATACAGAAATCATATGGTTCGGTAATAAAGGTTACAAACTTCTGGGTATCAATCAAATTCAAATATTGTATTACTTGTTTTAAATGTTAAAATTTATTGTAAAATACTTGTTTTCCTCCCCATTTGTGAGATGAACAAGTCTGCAGCAGGAGAATAAGATATACAAGTTAAGTGGGTTTTTCCGCTTAAAATGTTGAAACTGTCGATTTCCAATGTTTTATATAGTGACATTGGCAGTTCTAATGTTGTCACGGAACACGAAGAAATATCTTGGAAATTTCAGTTACCATGAGACCTCCAAAAACTGTGTTTAGAAAGAGAATGTTTGTGTGTGGGTGTGTCAATAGATGGATGTCGCAACGCCGAGTATCGTTTTTGAGATACTGCAATCTTCGGAAAGCAGTAACCAAATTCAGGATCAATTTTTGAGCCACCGATTTATAGTTTAATAGGCGTACAAGGAAGTCATGTGTTGTCCACATCAGATATTTTTTATTGCGATATAATAATGAAATTTAAAGATTTGATCACGTTATTTCTAGTTAAAACGTAATGTTCCTTCATTTATAACTGGATCTGATGAGGAATATAAACACCGGTCAAGAATGAATAGGATTTTATGACCATTCACATTTTTAGTAATAACTTCTAAATAAACCGACCGATTTCAAAGGTTAAACATAAAGAAATTTAAAGAATAATGCGACTATATAAATTTTATTTTCGGACCAAACTTTCATAGTGAAAACCCGTTTTAAAAATGAAAAAACAAGGTTGTGGTTTTTTCTTCGAAAAGCGTATTTTTACTGATCCTAGAAAATGTACATTTTTTTTTTAAATACTTTATTCCTATAGTTTTTAGAGTACTAAATCCAAGTATGATATTAAAAAAACTGTATCACCCACAATTTCTTCACATTTCATAGTAAAATTTATTAAATTAAGCGATTTTTAAAGAATTGAACAGCTTTAATATTTAAAATAAACAACTGAAAAACTAGGTCTATTGGTGTGGATGAAGTTGGTAGCACTGCTGAAACACATTGGCTGGCTAAAAATGGTTGATTCTTTCTTCTGTTAATATCATGGTTGGATGATATGTGGTGATTTAAAAATAACATGCATGCTTCTTGGTCAGCAAGGTGGTTTTACCAAATTTCCATGTTTCTTGTGTGAATGGGACAATAGGGCTAGAGATCAACATTGGTGCGGAAAGAACTGGCCTGTGAGGAAGTCTTTAAAACCTGGTGAGAAGAACCATAAAACGTGCTTCTACCACCTCTACATATAAAGTTACATATATGAAACAATTTGGAAAGGCTTTGCCTTAAGATGGACCATGTTTCAAGTATCTCTGCCAAAAGTTTCCACGCCTTTCAGAAGCTAAACTAAAAGAAGGCGTCTTTGTCGGACCTGATATCAGAAAAATGATGTTTGATATTAACTTTGAATCCACAATGACCTTAAATGAGAAAGAAGCATGGGTATCATTCAAGCAAGCCGTTACAAAGTTCTTGGAAAATGAAAAAGACCTAGAGTATGTTTCTATTATAGCTAACATGTTACAGAAGTTTAAAAAGTTAGGATGTTTGATGAGCCTGAAAGTTCACTTTTTTAACAGCCACCTTGATTACTTCCCGAACAATTTGGGAGATGTTAGTGAAAAGCAAGGTGAGCGTATTCACCAGGACGTTAAAGTGATGGAAAAACGCTACCAGGCCCACTGGAACACCAACATTATGGGGGACTTCTGTTGGCCACTTCACCGAGAAGTTCAATAAGCGATTCATCGTAGAAAAAATATCTGATGTGGGCAACACATGACTTCCTTGTACGCCTATTAAATTATAAATCCGTGGCTCAAAAAGTGATACTGAATTTGGTTACTAGTTTCCGAAGATTGCAGTAAAAACGACACTCGGTGTCCCGACATCCATCTATTGACACACACATTCTTGTTACTGGAGATCTCATTCCGTTATTATATGTCGTTTTCCTTCAGTAGGTAACTATTTTCCAAGATATTTCTCCATGCTCCATGACAACAATAAAACTGTCAATATCACTAGATAAAGCATTAGAAATCGACAGTTTTGACATTCTTTGTCGGAAAAACCCACATAATTAATATCTTATTGTCATGCTGCAGACTTGTTGATCTCACAAATGGGGAGGAAAACAAGTATTTTACACTCAATTTTAAGACTTAAAACAAGTAATAAAAATGTTTAATTGTATTGGAAAACAAATTGCGTTTGTAACCTTTATTACCGAAACATATGATCACTACTATATATTATTACGGTAGTATAGATCCCTTTTCCGGCTCTCAGGAGCGATGGATTTTGACGAGTGAGGTATCAAAAGAAAGAGAATTTCACGGAGATGTGACGAATTCCGATTTTGTTTCTTAAATTCATACTAGGGCTTAAATAAAAGTGATGAAAAAACAAGGAGGTTTCAAAGATTTGACGACTGAGAGGCGGCGGATCGAGCCGGGATAAGTTGGGTTTTAAAGATTTTGACGCGGGCATCAAGACCATATACGCTCCTATGGAGCGTATTGGTCCAGCGTTTTAAAGCTTAAAAACCTACCGTTTTTGAGATAACGCACGATATAGGTCCGCACGGGCCTCATGCCATCTTGTGTATGTGTCGTTGTCATGGCAACTTTATAACAATTTGAGTCTGTTTACTAAAACTTTTAATGAGTGGGAAATTATATATTGTTTCTCATGTCCAACCCTAAAGGGCACTGCTATATATGAATACAACACGTAGAAAATTTTATAGCTGGATCTAATTGCCTAACTGTTAAATTGAAGAGATATTTTCCAGTGGGGTAAGCTAATTACTTATTAAGTATGAACTGTAACTTCAACATAGTCATTACAAACTATGTAGCTTCACTAAATCTGAATGTTAAATAAACTTTTTTGCTAATATTATATTGTGTACACAAATAAAAATGTTTCCCTAATATCGCTTATACTTCTAACATATAAGGGATTATGCGAGAGTTCTCGCTTGGGTATACTAGTTTAAATATAATTTTTGATGTAAGCTTATAAAGCTCAAATAAAGTACCCTTTTCGGCTCACCAATTTTAACCAAAATCTATTAAAATACATTTATATCGATATAAAAGTCCTATTTACCAAATTTGAGATGTTTTACATTATATTTAAATCTAATTTTTGATGAAAGTCTAATATGACCTTCAAGTAAACTACCGCTTCCGGTTTTCCAATTTAGACCAAAATCTAGTATGTTATTTAAATCAATATATAAATTATAAATACTAAATTTGAGAAGTTTTGTATAGTATTTTAATACAAATTCTGATGGAAATCAATAATGACCTTCAAGTAAAGTACCACTTCCGGTGATCAAGCAGTGACCAAAACGGGAGGTTCACAACTAGATTTTAGGACAATCCTAAATACAAAATTTTAACTTTCTACGGCTAACCGTTTTTGAGTTATGCGAGATACGAACGTACGTACAGACGCCACGACGAAACTAGTCAAAATGGATTCAGGGATGGTCAAAATGGATATTTCCGTCGAAATCTGAAAACCGAAAATTTTCGCGATTACAATACTTCCTTTACTTCGTACAAGGAAGTAAAAACTATGGGTGGTACGAAGGCCAGATTTAGATTCAGCATATAAAAATCTATAAAGATCAACTATTAAAGTTAAAAAAGTTTTCAAAAAAAATTTTTTGTTGGCCTGTTATTAGCAAAAAATTTTGTTTTTTGATTTGTATAGTTGATGTTTTATTATTCTTACCTGGCATAATACTTGAATATTTTGATGGCTTATTTTTTATTATTTCGCTTGGGAATAGGATCATTTCGGTACTAAACTCATTCTTCTACTTTATTTAGAACCAGAGATATAAAATAAAATGTTTTGCACATGCAAACTTCTCAATTTTTTTCCGGTGCTACTGGGGCGCGTTGGCCCCTAATATTTTACACAGCCCAACATTTCAAGGCCTAGATTCTCCTACAAAAGTTTCATCAAAATCTAGGAAACACATGTGGCATCCTTTCCTTGTAAGTACTAACCAGTACTGGGGCATCGAACTGAAAAGTCTTTGACGTTATTTGCTAAATAATATAATGCAGTCATAGAATGGCTATTAATAAATATTTTTTACTATCATCTTTGATTTATAGCTCAGCAAATTGGGACGAAAGGTTATTTTAAATTTATGAATACGTTAGATTTCAGGGAACTTGTAACCTTTCAAACTTCCTTTATTTTCTTTACGGCTTAGGTTACCGACGTTTCGGACATACAACAGTTCTCATCATACAACAATTTTTATAAAGTTTATATTACAGTAATAATCTATAAAAATTTGTTGTAGATTATCGTTTTAGACTTGAAAATGTACTAGTCATGTCCGAAACGTCGTTAACTTAAGCCATAAAGGAAGTTTTAAAAGTCACAACTTCCCTGAAATCTAACGTATTCATATCTTTGATTTAAAAAAAGAAAAAAATAATTCTTTACTTTCATATGAAGAAAATTTCTCAATTTGTCTTTTTAATAATTTTCATGTTCATTATTAATTAAACGATAGATTTGAAGGTGGTGTTTAACTGCTAATCTTCACCAAAAACAATTAAATATCAGAATATGATTCCACTTAAATCCAAAACATCTCGATTTAGAATTCTTTTATTATTTTGTTTTGGCGTAAATTTTATGCACAACAATTAATTATTTTTTTCTCTACTTTATAATAGAACTTTTTCGAGTAGATACTATTTTTTAAAAACAACACCACCGTATTAGAAAGAGAAAAAGTGGAACTATTCTTACTTTCATTTGCAAATACCATCAAATATTTATTTTAAAAATAAACCATTATTTATTTAGGTTAGCATATTTCAAAGAATATCTTTAATTAAAATAAATAAAAGCAACAGAGTATATATGCCAAGAAGAAAAAAAAAATCAAAATTTAAAACTTCCTGTTATTAAAGGTTACAAAAATAAAATGATTCAGATTAATAAAAATAATTTATTTCCACTCACAACAAAATTAACAACACATTCTTGACAAAATGATAACACTATCAATATTTTCCTGAAAGTCCTTGGTAACTAGAAGAACCCTGGAAGTGAGACAAACCTGCTAAAGAATGCCCTGATCCTCCGTAGTGAGACAAACCTGCTAAAGAATGTCCTGATCCTCCGTAGTGAGACAAACCTGCTAAAGAATGCCCTGATCCTCCGTAGTGAGACAAACCTGCTAAAGAATGTCCTGATCCTCCATAGTGCCCTAACCCGCCTTCTTGTCCTGCAGAGGAGCCGCCACTCAGATGGTGTTCGTACCCGCTTCCTAGTCCTGAAGATTGTTGCTCCTGGAAGCTGCCGTGGTACTCTTCGTGCTTCGGGGCTTCCACTTTGTATGGTACTTTTATTTCTACTTTGTACGGGACCTTGACGGGGTAGGGTACCTCTTTGATGACCGGGTATGGGACTTGCTTCTCAACGTGGTACGGTACCGGCTTCTCCACGTGGTACGGTACTGGCTTCTCTACTGGTACTTTGACTGGAACTTTGACCTCCTTGTAGACTGGATATGGCACCTCTTTCTCGACTGGGACATGGACGGGGTACTTCTTCTCCACCGGCACTTTCACTGTGTATGGCACGTGCTTTTCCAAAATATAGGGCACTTTCTTCTCGACGTAGACGTTGTATGGTTTAGGCACTTCGACTGGGTATGGCTTGTCGACTGGCACTTTGACTTCGTATGGGATCTTCTTCTCTACTATATATGGCTTGGGTACTGACACTTTGACTTCGTAAGGGACTTTCTTCTCGACGTAGACAGGGTACGGCTTGGGCACATAGACGGGGTAGGGCTTGTCGATGGGCACTTTGACTTCGTAGGGCACCTTCTTCTCTACTTCGACGGGGTACGGCTTGGGCACCTTCTTGGTGAGGGTGATAGTCTTGACGTGCTCGAAGTGCTCGTGGACCTGCTGCTTCGGCTTCTCCTCTTGCTGCCAGAGGTCGTACCCCGCAGCTAGACCTATGATGCACAAGACGACTATACTGGAAGACCACATTTCACTCGCTGCCGGACGAATCTCTTCCAGGCGTTATATACCCGTTTCCCCACCCTAGTTACATACTTAACTTTCGTAATAGCTGACCGTAGGTGAGGCATATCGAAGACGTCCCCGGGCTCTGAACCGTGGTGGCTAAATTAGTCCATCTGGTTGCTCCCGTGTGCTAACCGTCTTCGTTATCATCGGCCTTATCTAGATTCTACAAATAAGCTGTCTTCTGAAACTGATTAAGATTAAAGATAGCATTACCAAAATTTCCTGTAATCTTATTGTTTTTGTTCATCCCATTTTGCAATAGTTTCTTATGAAAATGTTTTAACATAATTTTGTAGGAAAATGGGTCACAGTTTTGGATGTTTAATAACCCATGGGGAAGACATCATAACGACTTGTTAATCTTATAAATGCTAATTCTAATTTTTTTTTTGGGTGGGGGGTGCCATGTACAATAATATACGTTTTATAAGTAATCTAATGCTTCTATTATTCATAAACATTTTATTTATTATTCATCTATTTATTGCCTCACGTTTCGGGACTACGCATCCCATTTTCAGATCCGATCCCTATTAAAAACAAAAATATTAATATTAATTTTTATTTGTAACTTCAACTCATAATTGACAAATGCCGCAGAGTAATTGTGACAATTAGGAAATTTTATGACTTGAGGAAAGTTATGAAAGCATTATTTATTTTAATTTGATTATTACATATTAATTTTGGTTAATTATTTTCAATAATGCACCATTGTAATCGACGAAAAAAGAAAAGTTTTACGTTTCAAGATAAATAGAATCAAAAAATCGAATAAAATAAAAAATGTGTATTACACAATGCTTATTATTTCGGAATAGTTATAATTCAAAAATGTCTGGTGTGCACACTCACACGATTTTCCTTACAATTATAATTATTATTTTCTTACAATTTATAGTCTAATACAAAAATGGATTACTTTTTCTGCGCTAATATTACTCCGATTAATATTTCTTTTTGTTTTATATATTTAGCTTTGTAGACGATTAAGTTATCTTTCAGATGAGCATCTGGAATGTTCAGCCAGATTCATAGTTTTGACTATAAATATATATATATATATATAAAAAAATTAAGAAATGTGTATGGGTTTCCATGGAAGCTTGTACAAAATTTCAATTCTTTCAAAATTTTTTTTGTAAAAAGTTCAATCAATGTATCTTGGCTAACACTTGTTCGATTTCGATGCTTTTAATTTTGTTTTGTAGGGAATTTAATTACCTTTCAAAACCTAATTTTTTTGTTTTTATGTAATATTTCCAAACATTTATAATTTGGAAAAATGACCTCAGGGCTTTATGCCTTTCAATAAAAACAAACTGTTCCATTTATTTATTTTATTTTTTTGACGCTCTTTTAAAACCATCATTTTAGATCATACCAGTTTTTAGCCATGGTCCCCTCAATTATAATCTAGGGTAAATTTATTCCTTTTATAGTTTTGGGAGAATCCAAGGTTTTTTTGACATACTATTTCCATGGCAAAGAAGTGGTGGTTCGTAACTGCCAAAAAAAGCAAATTTCATGTTTTGACGTCATTAATATCATGAAGCTATACGTCATAGATTGGTGATACCTCGTATTTGTTGACGAGACCGATATATGTGAAAAATAGTACGTCATGACATTCACTATCTGAGAAGCAATTAACTTTTCTGATAATAACCCGTAAAATATCTTAGAGAGTCGAGAAACCGAAAAACATTATTTTATTTTAATATTCCTCCTTAAATTCTTGGAAAGTTGGACTATTACAAAAACTTGGACTATTTTTTTTTAAAATTTTTATTTGCGTTTGAAACAGTTTTTTGTTCCAACTGTAATGTAGTCGTTTCGGCTCACCAATTTTAACAAAAATCTAATAAATACATTCATATCGATATAAAAGTCCTATTTACCAAATTTGAGATGTTTTATTATATTTTTTGATTAAGGTCTAATATGACGTTCAAGTAAAGTACCACTTCCAGTCTGCTAATGTTAACCAAAATTAATTATATTATTTATATTAATATGAAAGTCTTGTATACTTAATTTGTGAAGTTTTGCATAGTATTTTAATATAATTTTTGATGGAAATCAATTATGACCTTGAAGTAAAGTACCACGTCCGAGGTATGACTTCTTAAAGTAGACTTTCGCTGGAACTGCCCGCGGTTGCGGCCGGCAAAGTTTTGCAGGCAGTTTACTACTACTTTGACTGAATAGGAAGCGACTTTCGCTGGCACTGCCTGGCAGTCTAGGTCTGACGTCATACCTATACTGCTGCGTCTCTGAATGTTCTAGGAAGAGTCATACTGCCTCAGACGCGAAGGTTCCCGCTTGTCATTTCAAATAATGTTATTTAACAAATATGGATTTAGTTATTATAAGCGTATTCATTTATCTATAATTTGTATGCATCTAAATAACATATACTTTTAGAGGTTTTAAGGATATACTATATAGTTATAACGATATGGTATGATTATAAATATAGGAGAGGTTATAACATTATAGGTTATGCAAGAGTGGGCCGCTGCGGTGGGCGATTCTAGCGAAATATTGAAGCAGTAACAGTTAGCAGATATGATTGGCAAACTCTACCAGTCGCAACCGCGGGCAGTACCAACGAAAGTCTCCTTTAGCAATCGATTTATTAATAATGAATTGCAACTAAGATATTTTATTGCTAAATACATAGACCAATCTTATGATTTTTGACAATACAACTGCTATAAGCTAGATTGAACCCGGAGGTCAATACAATACAACATCCTTCTTGTTGACCTTGATCCTGCGAGTCCTGCGGCTCCCGGTCCAGATGCAGTAGAGGCGAATCGTCAAGAAGTAGAAGAGTTCAGCGCAACTCAACAGAGACGCTCCCAAGAAGAGTCCTGCTATACCTCCGAAGGATACTAAAATAATATAATAAGATGTATTTAATAAATAAATACAATAGATAATGTATATTTATTTGAATATTTCTTAATAAATTGTTTTATGACATTATACTATGTATTTAGTCTTTAAAAAAAAAAAAGTGATACCATCACTAAGATATCATTTTCACTAAAATAAAAAATTGAAAATATCAAAATAGCCGCGGAGAGAGAAAAAAGTTGAGACCCCCCCAAAAGGCACTTTTCAAACACCAATCCAATTCACACACAAATTTTCAACCCTCTAACTGAATTTTGAGGGGATTTAGAGGTGTAAAGTAAAACCGCGAAAAAACAGGTAAATATACCGCAATTTTGACTGAACAAAACCGTAACTCTAAATAAAACCATAACTCCCAAAATCCTGTGATTATGACGACGAACGTCTAGTAGTTTATAAATCAGTTTCAGGTTCTTTATGACCACAAAAATAAGGAATACAGAAATGTAATAGTAAAAAATAATGTGTGGAAAAACATATTATTTTATTTTTATATTCACACATTATTATTATTGTATTAATAAACAAGAAAGAAACCTCGACAGACGAACTTTGTTCATTGTCTAAAATACCTAACAAATATCTAATTGTACATAACATAATAATATATATATTGTACATATGTATATTAGTTGCATATCTGTAAATAGTTGTAAATCTGTAAATAGCTGTAAGCCCCCACTCCTCTCCGATGACCATCCATGCCGTGCAAAAGTCGATTATTTTCGAGGAAAATACGACTAAAAAATAATATCATAGCAGTTGAATGTAAAACAGAATATTTATGATATACTTACAATTAAAAGTTGACAGAAAAAAAATAAGGAAAATAAAATGCATATTAGGGATTGATAAATTATTTGCCACTTCTATAATTTTTTTTTTTTTATTAAAAACTAGTTTCGAATGCTATATATTCATCTTCAGTTCTAAAAACACTCAAAAATTCAAAAATCAGGAATTCAAAATACAGTTTGACATTTTTATACATATTAAATTCTTGTCTTAATTAAATTCATAATTCATAAATGTTTTATAATATTAATTTATATTACACTTAATTTAATATTTATAATTTTGAATAGCTAATTTTTGAATTTTTGGTTGTTTTTAGAACTGAAGATGAATGTATAAACATTCGAAACTAGTTTTCAATAAAAACAAAATTATATAAGTGGCAAATAATTTATCAATCCTTAATTAGATTGATCCTTTTATACTATCATGCGGACGTCAACTAAAATGCATTTTTATTTTTTTCTAGTTAATTTATTTAATAATATTATTATTAAATATGGATTTCCACAGATTTCAGTTAAGAAACAAAAAAAAAAGAAAAAAAAAATTGTGGGATTTTTTGTAGACAAAATCTTAAAAAATGTAGAAAAAAAATATGTTTTCTGTAATTAAAAAAAAAATCCGTGAGCAGTAGAACTCCGTCACTAAAGTCGTATTTTACCGTTAAAAAAATATAAAAACGTGGGAGTAAGAAAAAAATTGAGATCCACAAATACAGTTCCCTAACATACCGACATTTACACGTACTTTTATTATATGGTTCTGACTCCGCTGACCTTCGATACAAGAAGCCCTACATACCGGTTAAATCGCATAATCGGAAAACCCAGGGGGTGGGGGAACGAAGGCGAGACCCCCAAAGGATACTTCCCCAACACCAACTCAATTCATATACAAATTTTCAGCCCTATAAACTAATATACATATATATATATATATATAATATATATATATATATATATATATATATATATATATATATATATATATATACATAAATATATATCAGACATCTCCAAATTTTCCATAATCGTGCTCTAGGGATTATGAAACTGATAGAAGTCGCAGTCCCGCCGCTCACCGCCGACCTTCGACCAACTACAATAGTATATTTTTTTCGGGGAAAAAACGACTAATAAGGCATTGAAACAGTTGAAATAGCCACATCTTTGCTAATACTCGTCCGATTTCGATGAAACTTCTGTTGTTTTATAGGTAATTTAATTTCCTTTCGAATGCAACAGGGTTTGAGCCAAACTGGAGGAGCTTAACTCAACTTGGAGGGGCTTTAAAGGTGCGCAAATGTTTTAAAAAATCGGAAAACCCGGGGGGATGGGGGAACTAAATCGAGACCCCCAAAGGATACTTCCCCAACACCAACTCAATTCATATACAAATTTTCAGCCCTAAAAACTAATATGGTGGAGCTGTAGCGATGCGCAAAATTTAAAAAACGCCGAAATTTCAGGTAAACATACCGAAATTTTGACTAGAATTTACCCTTTATTTAATGGTATTGTTCGGCCTTGAAGAAAGCCCAACATACCGAATTTCAACTCATTTGACCCAAAGGGGGCCGCTGCAGGTTCTCAAATGTAGCGGGGAAAAATATATATATCAGACATCTCCAAATTTTCCATAATCGTGCTCTAGGGGTTATGAACCGGATAGAAAACGCAGTCCCGCCGCTTACCGCCGACCTTCGACCAACTACAATATTATATTTTTTTCGGGGAAAAAACGACTAAGAAGGCATTGAAATAGTTGATATAGCCATATCTTTGCTAATACTGTTCCGATTTCGATGAAACTTCTTTTGTTTTATAGATAATTTAATTTTATCAGGTAAACATACCGAAATTTTGACTAGAATTTACTCATTATTTAATGGTATCGTTCGGCCTTGAAGAAAGCCCTACATACCGAATTTCAACTCATTTGACCCAAAGGGGGCCGCTGCAGGTTCTCAAATGTAGCGGGGAAAAATATATATATAAATATATATCAGACATCTCCAAATTTTCCATAATCGTGCTCTAGGGGTTATGAAACGGATAGAAAACGCATTCCCGCCGCTCACCGCCGACCTTCGACCCACTGCAATAGTCTATTTTTTTCGGGGAAAAAACGACTGATAACGAAAAGCTCTGAATTTTGATATGTTTCACACCGATTTAAAGATTTTTTTCCATATTGAATAAAAGAGTGATAATTTTTTATTTTATTTTTATTAATATTTCCGCCTCCATCTGAAAATAACCATAAAAATGATACATCGTTTTACTAATACTGCTTTTATATATGCTCATATTCTCGAGCATATGGGTCTTAATGAAGGAGCTTATTTGCACGATAACTCACCCCAGAAGCTTTGAGTACATTCCGTATGTATTTTTTTTATTTTTGATTTATCGAAACAGTTTGTACTTTCTTCTTGCACTCAGTTAGAAAATTATAGAGACAGGAAAGTAACTTAGCAGAGATATTTATTATGACTTCTTTATCCAAGCACTTCTTATGAAGGCAATAGGAATTCCGCTGGCACGTTGTTGACCCGAGAGAATAAAGCATCTCTTTTAGCTAGAGATATATTGCTTCTGTTTTTAGGATTCGTTCTCTTGGTTCTCGTCTGCGTAAGACAATGGAAGGCATGAAATAATAACTGTCTTCGGAGGAAGTGGATACAGAACTTTTTGATCTTCTGTTGTTAAATTTAAATTTTATTTTTATCCAATTAAATATGTATTCTTTCCAATCTGGAAAGTTAGTTTACTGGAAATGAAGTTTTAACACGTAAATCACCATTGAACCGCTAATGGAAGTTTTCATTTATACCTATTGGGCAACAAAACATTATTTTATTGCCTATCTACGTTTTCTTTTTTTCTAGATGTCACAAATAATTAAATTTATTAGGTGGTTTCCTGGATTGTGAGGAAAAGTCCCGCCCTAATCCACGGTGTCCTGGTGTGGAGAAGATAGATAAAGAGTCTGCACAGGGATGCGATGGAAAGAAGCCGAATTAGAGTATTTTTCTCTATTCAAAATGGCTTTATAAATAAAAATAAATCAATTACTGATATGTAAAATCTCAATTTTTTTTTCTTCGTCGATGTTTACAGTTTTTACATGGTATATAGTCTATCTAAAAAATTATATTTATTGTATATAAAATTATTTATTGTATATAAAAAAATATTGTATTTTTAAAAAATTAGATAATAATGAAATCAAATTTGCATTAAAACCAAAACATCCGATAAGAAGACAATTAACTAAAACTAAATATTCAAATCCCATTGAAGGAGAAAATTTGATGTAAGCTAGAATAAAATAATAGATGAAAATGCTGAAGTTTTAATCGTGTGAGTTCGATGATTTGTCGGAAAGTGAGGTTATTGGTTAAGAATGAGGGATGGTTTGTCGAAACTGAGGTTATTGGTTAAGAATGAGGGATGGTTTGTCGAAACTGAGGTTATTGGTTAAGAATGAGGGATGGTTTATCGAAACTGAGGTTATTGGTTAAGAATGAGGGATGGTTTGTCGAAACTGAGGTTATTGGTTAAGAATGAGGTATGGTTTGTCGAAACTGAGGTTATTGGTTAAGAATGAGGGATGGTTTGTCGAAACTGAGGTTATTGGTTAAGAATGAGGGATGGTTTATTGAAACTGAGGTTATTGGTTAAGAATGAGGGATGGTTTGTCGAAAGTGAGGTTATTGGTTAAGTATGAGGGATGGTTTGTCGAAACTGAGGTTATTGGTTAAGAATGAGGGATGGTTTATCGAAACTGAGGTTATTGGTTAAGAATGAGGGATGGTTTGTCGAAACTGAGGTTATTGGTTAAGAATGAGGTATGGTTTGTCGAAACTGAGGTTATTGGTTAAGAATGAGGGATGGTTTGTCGAAACTGAGGTTATTGGTTAAGAATGAGGGATGGTTTATCGAAACTGAGGTTATTGGTTAAGAATGAGGGATGGTTTGTCGAAAGTGAGGTTATTGGTTAAGTATGAGGGATGGTTTGTCGAAACTGAGGTTATTGGTTAAGAATGAGGGATGGTTTGTCGAAACTGAGGTTATTGGTTAAGAATGAGGGATGGTTTGTCGAAACTGAGGTTATTGGTTAAGAATGAGGGATGGTTTGTCGAAAGTGAGGTTATTGGTTAAGAATGAGGGATGGTTTGTCGAAACTGAGGTTATTGTTTAAGAATGAGGGATGGTTTGTCGGAAATTGAGGTTATTGGTTAAGAATGAGGGATGGTTTGTCGAAACTGAGGTTATTGGTTAAGAATGAGGGATGGTTTGTCGAAACTGAGGTTATTGGTTAAGAATGAGGGATGGTTTGTCGAAACTGAGGTTATTGTTTAAGAATGAGGGATGGTTTGTCGGAAACTGAGGTTATTGGTTAAGAATGAGGGATGGTTTTTACAGGCATGTGAACAAATCTTAGAGGAAGAAATTCAGAACAGAATAGGCTTATAAGATAAATACAATGGTTAAAACTAAATAATGAATAAAAATTCAGAAATTAAAAGGAAGTATAGAGACTATCTTATATATACAATTAACAGGTAACATAGGGACTAAATAATGTCAAACTGATAACCTCCTTTTTTGAAGTCGGTTAAAAACAGACAAATACTAAGTAATAAGTTTGATGTCGCGTATATAATGAACAAGCTGTAAATTGTGGTAAAAATAAATATGTTTATAAATAATATAAGTGCAGAAATAAAAACATCATTTGAAAGAAAGAAACGCCGCAAATTATTACACAGTGGTTTATTATTTTCGAATAGTTGTATTTAAAAAATATCTGGCCTGTCCTTACACCCGACTTTCCTTATTGGTAATAGGCTGAAATGGGCCAGAATGTGTAGTCAGAATAGAGTTTGAAAGGGTACAGGTTGGAGGCGCGCTTCAGTGGGAAAAGGAAAATGAATGACTAAGAAGAAAGTGGAAGTGGAGGATGGATCTAAGGAAGGATGAAGTGGGGAGTCCGCAATTGGAAGAGTGGGGAGAGAAACAGGAAAAAATGGAAAAGGATAGCTCAGGAGGCCCAAGCGGCAAGTAAGTAGTCCAGAGCCTCGGGAAATTAGTCTACAAAATTCGATAAGCTATATCTATGCTAATACTGATCCGATTTCGATGTTTTATTTTTAGTTGTAGAGAATAAAAAAACCTTTCGATTAACCATATGAAACCAAATTTGGACGGACGAATTTACATAGTTCCGAGGATCATCCTGGAGTGACCAGTGACTTTGTTGTCAAATCTCAAGAAAACCGGCCTAGTAGTCTTGAAGAAAAGCCGTGAACGGCTGACGGACTGATTTTTGTATTTATCTAATTTTTGGATTCTACGTGAAAATTCAAATTTTGAGGATGTTAAAAAAAAATTCTTGGCCGATTGCAAAGATTCATAATTGAAAATAATAAACCAAAAAAAAAACATAATTTGTAAAATTTAAAAGCATTTAAAAATTATAAATAAATTTATTGAGAATGTGGAAAAAGTATATAGACGAAATCACATATCCTTATCAACATTTTGTTATTGAGATTAGGATGAAGATGAGTGTATGTATATGCTATCCGGATAATAGTAATTGGTAAGATGGAAAGATAATAGTAAGATGACAAGGATGGAAAGGTTATCAAAATCAAAGGAATAGTTGAGCGATATAGCATGTCTGCTAAATGCGTACAGAGTAGAAATAATTTGTTTGTGTCAGGTCTTCAAATGATTTTTAATTTAACACAATTTAGAAAGAATTTCAATGTTATACTACGATGAATGAGGCTTTGGACTACACTGATTTTCTGGTGGTAAGGGTGTTGGGAAAAATAAAATAATTGGAGTCGGCCTGAATTCGTAGGTTCGGGTGTAACAATTGGTGGATAAAGTGTGAGGACTTCTAGTGGTAAGGATTAGCGGTCAGAATTAAATTAAAAATAATGGACAATTTCGTAATGTAAAACGCAATTAATTATTGTAATTATTTTAAAAATAAATGCTCAGTTCGCGCTTGATATCTAGAAACATGCAAATTATAATTTTCAAAGCTTTCATCCTTCCTAGTGTGTTCTTTAACGATTAAAAACGTGGCCCCTTACGTCAAGAGAAGACAGGAACAAGGAAAATGGAATTATTATCATGAAAACTGAAAGAAACTCTTCCCAATTAAGAACGACAATTTAAAGAGCTATAATAACAATAATAGTGGCATTTGAAGGTGGGCAACATTGAAAGGAAAGCCAATTACCGTCATATATATATATATATATATATATATATATATATATATATATATATATATATACCCTCATTCACAGCAACAATCCGAGAAATGAGGAAACTGTTCTTCGATATAACTTTTCCTTTACTTAATTAGTTAATATCAAAGAAACTTCCTTCCTTAAACCTCAACAGATCACTGTTGGATGATTATCAACTTCTTTGTGATTATTAAGGAAATCAAAATTGTTTCACAAATCACGTTTGATTGATGAAGTGTTCCTGTTGATCTCGAGCCCGTGGTGTTTTATGGTTGCCTAAACAAATATATAAATGTGAACTAATAGACTTTAAAAACCCATACGTTGGATCTTTTATAGAATAGTCACACCTTTTCAGTAATTACAGTGATCGTTAGTAACTGTTAATACGTGACCCAGTGATTCAAGTCAGAAAATGAAGTTGTTTGAGCTACAGTAAAACTCCGATTGTCCGCGGAATTGGATAACAAGGGCACCGCGGATAGTAAAAATCGCGGATAACCCGACAAATATGGAAAAAAAATTCAGCATAAAAATTATTTTATTGTACAAAAAAAAAAAAAAAACTTTTAAAATATCAGATCATCACATAAATAATGTCAGTTTTTAAAAATCTGTCTGTGTTGATATCAATAATCCCTCATTTACAATTGAATTCTGTTTACATATTTTACTTATTATAGAATTACGTAATCTCCTATTTATCATGTTTTTGTTGGAGAAAATTAGTTTATACTGAAATTTCAATTAAAATGGATCTCCCTGAAAACCACTTACGCCATGTTTGTCAAGGCTTTGGGAATTCGATAAAGGAGAAAATGCTGCTTTAACTTATTACAGGAAACTTGTAGATATATATGGAGAAGCGTCATTAGTGAACGGCAAGTGCAGAGGTGGTTTGAAAAGTTTCGAGCGGGAAACCGCTAACTTGAAGACGAGCCTCGGACAGGTCGACCAATAGAGCTTGGCGACGAACTTCTGCAGGCTACTGTTGAAGAAAATCCTGTTGTAACAGTTGAAAAATTAGCAGAAAAACTTGGACCAACACATTCTACTTCCCACCGTCATTTGTCATCAGATCCATTTTAATTGAAATTTCAGCACAGACTAACTAACTTTCTCCAACAAAAGCATAAATATAAGAGTACGTAATGCTGCAATAAACGAAATATGTAAACACAATTCAATTGTAAATGAAAGCGCCGACCTCATATAAATAATCATGTTTTCATAAACTCAGCCTTCATCCTTTGTTCAAAATCCGTACAATACCTTGGCCTAACTCTGGATAGATCTCTCACATTTACAGAATATACCAATAGAAACACAGATACATAAGCAAAAAAAATAATTTTTTTTTCAAAATGTTCCCATTATTTAATAAAAAAATGCAAAATAAATTAATCCTGAACCAATTGTCCGACCTCAGATCACTTATGCCTCACCCGTTTGGAGTTCAACTTGTTTAACAAATTACAGAAAACTGGAAAGAATACAAAATTTATCCATGAGAATTATAAACAACTACCATAAACTGCTACATATTTCAGTAAAACAATAGCTTCTGAAAATATATTAAAGAAATTGTCAACTATAACAATTCCTCTCTGAAACGCTACACTCATAAAAAAACAAAACATGTATAACTAATGTAATTTTTTTTAATTTTTAATTTTTTTTTAATTTTTCCTACTATTTAGAGCTCAAAATTATGTTAAACTTATAATTTAAATCATATTTTATTTTCATGTTAAACATATCAAATCTAAAATTGTTTGATTGTAAGGATGTGGCATCCGTAATCATGTGAAATAAGGTTCTTTTCCGTTTCGAATACCGCAGTTACTAACCGGTGATATATGTGATCACTAGTTCATTAACATATGATCCTAAAGTTTAGTTTATTAATAATGTATGCAATGGCCAACAAAAATAAGCATTTATTTTTATTGTTAAACTATAAAATAAATATGTAATATCCAAATCTTCAGGTTTCATTTGTAACTCCTTATCACACCACTTAATTGTAGAATACTCGTTTGTCCAAGAATATATAGACCATAGTGACGTCTTAAATGGTAACTTATAGCCTTGAAACCACGTTCCAGTTTATAGAGGCATTAAATTTTCTTCTTCTATACCTCCAAATTACAGACGAAACTCCCTTGATGGAGAGACTCCATATCGTGACCATTTGGACACAGTTTTCTATGAGGTATGACACCCTGATCCATATAATAACGAACACAACTATCCTCGGTATTAAAATCAGTAACAAGTGTAGAGAAAATTATTTTCTCCGAATTTAGAACTTTGATGTGTGAACAAAACAGGTAACGAGGATAGTTGATAATAACAACAGATGTTTAAAATTAAGCATGCAAAATAATAGACATTATCACAGAAATCACCGGTTAGTAATTGCGGTATTCGAAACGGAAAAGACCCTAAAATAATAATTTTTGTTTCTGTAAATTTGTAAATAAAAGCTTTATTATTAAAAAAAAAATGTAAATGATGGATTAGTAATAACATCATAAACAGACAGATTTTTAAAAACCGACATTACTAATGGGATGGCCTGATACATAGGTATTTACAGTACAGCAGAAAGCTTTGCTGTACGTCTAAATGAGTAAAACAAAGAACAGTAAACAAAAAACAATAAATATATATATATATATATATATATATATATATATATATATATATATATATATTTATGCATAATGTATGTACAAAAATGTTTCGTTACACCATTTCAAAAACATCAGTCACTCGTTTTTGCTTCTTTTTTTGGAAACTCCTTGCTTGGAAACTTAATTCTAAATTGTACTTTCCTCAACTTGAGTTTTTCCGCCAGATGTGCATCGTCATCTTGTTCCTCTAAATATTGAAGCAATCCGTCTACTTTCTGCAAAACAATTTCGTGTATTATCCGCGCATCGTAATCCGTCTTCTTCAGTTTCATTTCGTTCTTCGTTCTCGTTCAATCCCATGGCTTTGTTCGTTATCTCTACGTCAGTCAGTCGTTCAAACCCCGACTCAATTGCGCTCGCAGGGCCTTTTGTATTTTTCTTGTTGTTGCATTGTATTAAAAATTAAAATTGCTTTTTTTGAGGTTCGTAAAGGGGGGGGGAAAAACACTCGCGGATAATCGGGGCTTTACTGTATATGGAAAGTTAAAATATGAAAGAAGAGACCGATCATTTTAAATATCAATATATCGTTTTAAATATTATTCTACATAAAGAAGAATGCAGTAGTGAAGGACATACAATGAAACTTTGTGAGGCAATCGACAAATGGAGGTCTTCAAAAATGTTTCTTTTTGTATAAATACTTATGAACTTATAAATGATATTTTTGTAAATATGCTAATATTTTTTTTGAATGAATATTTCAAGACATGTTGGAATTTAATTATAAATTTTTCTTGTTTTATAATTTGTAAATAAAATAAATTTTTCGATGACTTATACATAAAGGTTATTTATCATATGATATTTAGTAACGATCGCAGTAGTTATTAAAAAGTAACTTGTGTGCCTATTGCAAACGTTATTAAAAAGTAACTTGTGTACCTGTTACATACGTTATTAAAAAGTAACTTGTGTACCTGTTACATACGTTTTTAAAAAGTAACTTGTGTACCTGTTACATACGTATCGCACATTGTAGAAATAAAATAAAAAACTCCGATTTTTTCATTTCATCGTGATCTTGAGTAGAGATGAATTGGCTCTGAATCCTTCGAATACCCTCCTTACAGTCTAGACTTTTTTTTCTTCACGCTCTTGAATCACTTGGAGGAGAATGATTGGAAAGCAATGAAGAAGTTGAGGAGCACGTGCGGGCTGACAACTCGCCCTTAAACTTTTTATGAACAATTAATATCAAAGCTTACCAATCGATATCAGAAGCATATAGATAACGCAAGAGAATACATTGATAAATCCCCAAAGTATGATTAGTGACCAACTCTTTCTTAGCAGTTTTACGTTTAGTTTTTGATATTTCCATTATATAAATAACCAAATTTTACGGTAAGGCCCCAACCTTAACTGAATAGTATCCGTTTGGGATTTGTTTATCTCTTGAGCGAGCGCAGCGAGCGGAAGTAGACAGCTCTGATCAAACTAAAGCAGTAATCATTTTAATAATCCCAATGAATACATATTTTTAAAGACGGCACCTAATTCAAAGATTTGGTATTTAATTTTTTTTTAAATTATGGAATTTAATAATGAATTGCAATTTGAATTCAATATTTTAGCGCCGCAACATAGATTCCCATAAATACGACGACGAAGGAGACGTTATCACGTTACGATGCCACCAGATAGCCGACAACAGCAAAACATATGGTCGACCGCTTAGTACGGTACATGTTCAATTGGGATTCACAAAATCATAATCACTTCCAAGATGATTGAAAACAAAAAAAAATTGTATTCATTCATTATTTAATGAGCTACTCAATCATTTGCTTCAGACTACACATAGAATTGGACATACAGTTCCTGGACTTGAATCCGCACCTCCATGGTATGTAGACTACAACACCATCCACAAACCCTCAGAGATAAATAAATTATCAGGAAGAGACTTACCGATTGTAGTGAGCCAGTCATTGGTGATTCCGGTTTCATACAGGACGCAGTACGACAGTCGAAAGTATACATCTAAGATGATTTTGCTTTGATTCCTGTCAACATAATTTAAAAAATATTATTTTTTTATTTTTATTGTTGAGTATTTTTAAATTCTGGCATATTTAAGGATAATATTTAACCGAGAAAAATAAATAAATTAAAATACTTAGGTTTATCTGAAATATTACCCTATGTCGACGTCGTTTTTTGAAAAAGGCTTAAGCGCCAAAAATTCGAAATTTAGGTTTCTATTTATTATGGAACGTAAAAATCATGTCTATCGATTCCCATTCACGATATATCGAGAAAAAAAAAAGGAAATGGTCTAAAAATCGATTACTTGTGACGTAAGCACCAAATACTGACGACTCACCAAAAAATATTGTAATTATAAAGGTTTTGTCATCTTAATAAACTCACACTGTACACAATAAAGAATAAAATAAAAATAAAAATACATCGAATACTGGAGGAAATATCGATAAAGGTAAAAAAGGTTATATCAAAACAGCTCTTCAGAAAAATTGTGAAATTAATATATTATAATGTTGCTTAAATTAACATTATAGTTCATAATGATATTTTTCTAAAATAAGACAAATTGTTGCTTGGATTTGGTCCAATACATCAGACAATTGTAAATATGTTTTCGGATTAATGAACAGTGAATTATAAGAAATATGGCTAAGTGACGATTGATTAATATGTCTTTCTTGGTTTTCAAATTTTAACATATACTCGTAATATACTTAAATTATTTACTTCCTCGAGTAATATTCATTGATAAAGAAAAAAGTTGGTATAAACCAAATTTTGCGACAGTTCGATATATGAGCCGTTTACTTTGAAAGGGGTCTAAGTCAAGTTATACTTAAATTAAAATATTAATTATTGATAATGTCCGAAGAGAGCGATGAAAATAAGTTTAATTGATTAGTATTTAACAAGTTAACCTCACTTTTTGGACAATCGCATTAGTTGAATAATCAG